>CM055818.1:19338841-19360444 GCA_029582265.1 Zoroaster sp. YZ-2022 | reverse complement strand
GACACCACTGGTCGCCAAAGGCCATAGAGTTAGTGCAGCATAAAAACGCACTTGTAAGCACGAGTGCGTCAAGCCACCATCATCCCCATACAAAAAGGCGCACAATCCCTCGTTTTGCCCACCATAGTGTTAATGCGCACGCGCAAAGTGTAATTAGCATTGGAAAGGTCCATTGCATCACCATTGATGTTGTTCTTAACATAATTTTTACTTGACATTTTTTTTGCAGACTAAAATGCCACTGACAAGTGCTGAGAAGCAAAGGCGCTATCGAGAGCGAATGAAAGCTGCTGGCAAATATAATGACTACAGAGTACGTCATTCTGTGTTGTCCAAAAGGTGCCGTGAAAGAGTTAAACAGCATGATGAGTCACTTCCCAGAGTGCAACAAAAGCAAAAACATAAAGAAGCAAGGGAGGTAACAAGAATTCGGGTTGCTAAATGCAGGGAACTGAAGAAGAAAGAAGCTGCAAAGGCGAAACAGAAGTCTCCATTTAATAGTGCTCAGGCCTTTGCCAAAGCCACTTCCAGAGCAAGACGTTTGATGCATGAAGCACTCCCTAACACACCAAGGCGCCGCAAGATTGTCTGCAAAAAGCTCTACCAAATCGAATGCAGAGACCTTGAGCCATCTGATGAGAATGAAAAAGGAAAATCACAAGGCCTGAGTGAGGACGTGGTAAAGACAGTTCAGCGTTTCTACGAACGTGATGATGTGAGTCGTCAATCACCGGGCAGGAAAGATGTGGTGACAGTTTGGGATGAAAAAGGAGTGAAGATGAAGAAACAGAAGAGGCATCTGACATCATCCATATTGGAGACTTATGCACTTTTTAAGAATGAAAATAAAGGTGTTAAAGTTGGAAAAAGTAAATTTGCTGTACTGCGTCCCAAGCATGTTCTCCTAAGCAGCAAACTACCACATAATGTTTGCCTGTGCAAATATCATGAGAATTTTATTTGTGCTGTCAATGCCATTCACAAGTCATTCCCTGATTATCCAGCATACTCACATGAGCTACCACAGCAGTTCCTGTGTGATGAGCAGACAAGATCATGCTGGCTTAATGAATGCGCACACTGCAAGAATGCACAAGGTGTGCGTAAAGTGTTTAATTTGACCGAGTCTGTTGACACACAGTGGTTTGTCTGGAGGAAAGATGAGGATGGTAGAATGGTCAAAACTGAGGATGAAGGGACCACAGAAGAGTTGCTGGACTACATATGTGATATTCTGCCTCAATTTCTTGAGCATTGTTTTATCAAACGGGAGCAGGCATCAATCTACAATGAGCAAAGACAACAAGTAACATCTAAAGACTTCAACAAAGATGTTGCCCTTCTTCAAGTGGACTTCTCAGAAAACTACACTTGTGTGAGCCAGGATGAAATCCAGTCTGCACACTGGAATCAGAAACAAGTGAGTCTGTTCACAGCAGCTCTCTGGCATTCTGGTTCTATACACTCCTACGTCCTTGCCTCAGACAATCTGGTTCACTCCAAAGACACAATTGTGGCCTACATGGACAACCTCCTCAGCTACCTTCCAAGTGGGATCAAAAGAGTGTCTATCTGGTCAGATGGCCCAGCATCACAGTTCAAAAATCGTTACATAGGAGCAGCCATTGTACCTCTACAAGCCAAACACAATGTGCAGATTGAGTGGAATTTTTTCTCTACGTCCCACGGGAAAGGCCCAGTGGACGGTATTGGAGGTTCATGCGTCATGTGTGGAACAAGGTAAAATCACGTTACCATTGTGACCAACGCTGCACTTTTGTTGATGCAGCAATTGACATGGAAAATGTCAATGTCTATGAAGTGACATCAGAAGACATCGACAAACACAATGAATCACTGGTCTTGAACTCTGTGTTTGACAAAGCTGAACAGATCACTGGAATTACACACATGCACTTCTTGGCAGATGTAAATGGAGGTATTGTAGCGCTACTTCTCTCAAAAGATAAGCAGCCTTCCAGGAAGAACATGCCGACAGGAGACGCATTGATTCAGGTTGGGGACTGGTATGCTGTGAATTATGAGGACATCCTTTTCCCAGGTGAAGTCATTGCAGTTGGGAAAGACAAAGACTTTCAAGTCTCAGTGATGGAGCCAGCAGGAAATAACTGGAAATGGCCTTCTCCAAGGGACGTAATCTTCTATCCACTCAGCAGCATGATGGTGAAGCTTGAGAAGCCGGACATAGCTAACAATCGCTGGCACTACAAGTTTTCAACCAAGTTTTGAGACTTTAAACATGAACATAAGTACAGGACATTGTAGATTTTACATGAAACAATGAGCACATGTAGATCATTTACCTTTTCTGGAAAATAGTGACAACTTTTTAAATTTACATTACATGTAAGTTTAGTGTACAGCTGGTTGGAATATCCAATGGAATCATACTGGATGCTTCCACTAATTTGTTCACAACATATACGTACATGTACGTGCACCATACATGTACATGTACATATAGACATGTATGCCAGTATATGTAGGTGGAAGAGTTAGTTAGCAGGCACATAAGTAGGTATTCCTGCTTGTTATCATTTTGTTTTATGTGGTACATGTTGCAAACTTGACATGAAGTTTAGACATGCATGAAATGAGGTATTGTTTTGTTGCGGACAAAATGTAACGCGAGTTACCGTAACGCGAGTTACCGATATTACAGGTCCTTTCTGATTTTTTATCAATTGTTTTGTTATTATTTGAAGATAATCATGCATCATCCATGCATATGTCATAGAAACACAGAAAAGTTCTCATCAGGGTTGCCCAGTTTGAGGAGAATTTGACAACATAGGGGTTGTGTTTTTAAGCTATGTCCTTTTTATGTAACGCGAGTTACCGAAAATAAAAGTGTTGCCAAAAGAAGACAAAACGTGTTTTTGGAATCTTTTTTGTGGGGTTTGCTAATCATAACTCTTATAATCTTCCTCAGAGAAATTCTATTTATCTGACCTCAAAGTAAAAGAATACCAGCCCAAACATTCATGGAACTACCCATTAAATGTAACGCGAGTTACCGTGGAATTGCCCTAAAGCAGATGTCGCGTATGCTGCTCAAAAGTACGTTAAAAATGTCCTTTCCTGAACATGGCCCCCCTTTTTTTACAGGAAGTCAGAGATAAAAGATTTTGGATATAAACATGTACCTAGGGTTACACTTACTAGATTTAACCCACTATAGAAATATTCAGACTGGAACCCTGCTTGCTGTCATGACATTGTCGTTAAACAGCATTGTCCTTTCCTGAACATATAGTTTAACAGAGTAGGGGAGATGGGGGTTAGTTGGAACACTGGGTTAGTTGAAACATTGAATTTTTCTCTCACAGCTTAAATAAATTTTATGAAATGCTGCCCTCTAGATGTGTCCCTTAGCAACAGCCATCCACCATATTGCCTGCAGCAGCACTGCACCAACAGTGCTCAAGTGGGACAGGTAAGTTTGTTTTTTCACCTTTTGAGTAAATTTTTCATCATTAAAAAAATGTGTAATATCTTAATGGTGTTTATAGATAATAGTGACTAGTTTTGGGGTATTTTAGGCTCAAGTACTAAGCTACAAAATAAGGTTAAAAAGATGTTTTATTGAGGCCCCTGTTTTGTGTAGTGAGCATACAAATGTCACATGGGCCACTGGGGCTAGTTGGAACATTTCGATGGGGGCTAGTTGGAACATGTTCCAACAAACCCCAACATAATTAATGATTATAAAGTATATGGATTAACAAAACTTCTACAACTATATTAAATGTATGAAGGAAGTGCATTTTGGATGAAGGTTCTAATGTATTTTTTTACTTTTTTGTGCACCATTAAGTTAGCTGCATGGCCTATTGCAAATAATAAATCATAGTCCTACATGTACATCTGTTGTAACATAGCTCCATGGTTGTTAACATAGCAAAACATAGATTGTTTGCTATTCCTATTATAACTGTAGGCCTATTACTCGTTTAATTTTGCACCTACATGTATGCCTATAGATTATTCTGCCTGCAATATTTCAATGAGAAAAACTTTGAATGTTGGCTATTCCTGTGTTTTACTCATCTTCCTTGCACAACCCTTTTGATAAATTGTTCTTGTTGTTCCTCTTCAGCTGCAGTCAAGATGCCGCGGAAGTATATTCGCAAGACAGCACGAGGCCAGACCCCTCCAGATGTTATGGAGCGAGCTGTGCGGGAAGTTCTAATAAATCAAAGACAAGTTCGAACTGTTGCAACTGAGTTTGAAATACCGCATGTCACCCTTCGAAGATACGTCTTTAAGGTGCGCAACAACCAGGAACATACCATACCTAATGCCCCCGAGGATATCATAGCCGGTGTCAACAACCAGGATGACGTCCCTGCGGACAATTTAGCTGCTGTCAACAACCAGGATGACGTCCCTGCGGCCAATGTAGCTGTTGCCATCAACCAGGATGTCATGCCTATTGACGACATAGTAATGCCACGGGTTGGATACTTCAACAATCGCATGGTGTTTAATCGTAAGCAGGAAGCTGACCTTGTTGAGTATCTCCAGAAGGCTGCTGCATTGTACTACGGCCTAAGCCCATTTGAAGTTAGAAAATTAGCGTACCAGTATGCTGCACATCTTGGAAACAAAATGCCAGCCAATTGGACTGAGAAACAGGTAGCTGGTATGGACTGGCTTCAAGGGTTCATGAAACGGACCGATAAACTTTCATTGAGAACCCCAGAGGCAACATCCCTGAGTCGTGCCACTAGCTTCAACAGACACAACGTCAACAAGTTTTTTGACAACTTGCAGTCTGTCCTTGAAAGAGAGGTTTTTCACCCTGAAAGAATCTGGAACCTAGACGAGACGGGTTGTACAACAGTGCAAAAGCCCAACAAAGTGATTGCCACAGCTGGTGTCAAACAAGTTGGTGCAATTGTTTCTGCGGAAAGAGGACAACTTGTCACGGTGTGTAGTGCAATAGGTAACACCATTCCTCCCATGATGATCTTTCCTCGTGTTAACTACAGAGATCACTTCATCAATGGGGGACCTACTGGATCCATGGGAGCAGCCTATCCTTCAGGATGGATGACATCTGAAAACTTCTTGGCATTCATGAAACACTTTGTTGCACATGTCGGTTGTTCTCCTGAAAAGAAGGTGTTGTTGCTCGTGGACAACCATGAATCCCATATCAGCATTGATGTTCTAAACTATGCAAAAGCAAATGGTGTAGTCATGCTTTCTTTCCCCCCTCATTGCTCACACAAACTGCAGCCAATGGACAGAGGTGTGTACGGTCCTTTCAAGCGATACTACAACACAGCTTGTGATGGCTGGATACTGGACAACAAGGGGAAGACAATGACAATTTATGACATTCCAGGTATGGTGGGTAAGGCATTTCCTCGGGCCATGACAATCAGTAACATCCAGTCTGGTTTCAGGGTTAGTGGGATCTACCCATTTGACCGCAATGTTTTCAGTGATGATGAATACATGCCCTCAGATGTGACGGATAGACCAATAGCAGAAGCAGACCAGACTAGCACAGCTTCTACCAGCGGCACCGCAACTACTCCACGACTGTCTGGAAAGACAGATCCCACTCCCTCCACCTCTGGAATTGGAACCCCAAACTCCGTAGAGGAAATAAGGCCGTTCAGAAAAGCCGACCCAAGAAAGGGAAAAGGTGGCAGGAAACCTGGAAGAACCAGGATTCTTACAGACACCCCAGAGAAAAACGAGATTGAGCAAGCTGCTGAGAAGCGCAAGAATACCAAGAACAGCAAGCGCAAGAATACCAAGAACAGCTGTGTAAAGCGCAAAGCTAAAGCTGCAAAGCAGTCAACTAAGCCCACCCCAGAAGTGGAAGAGAGTGATTCAGAGGATGAATCTGACCCTGAGCCTATGTCGACATCTGAGGATGAATCATCTGGGTCTGAAGATGCATACCTGGTCCCTGATAAGATTGTAGCTGGAGACTTTGTACTTGTGAAATTCCAAGGGAAAAGGGTTCTGCATTACTATATTGGGGAAGTCATCAGTCTTACAGAGGATGATGTTGTGGAAACCAAGTTCCTCAGATGTTGCAGCAAAATCTCTGACCACCCAGCGTTTTCTTTCCCAGAAGGAGATGACATATCTACCCATGAGAAGGAGGACATAGTAATGAAGCTACCTGCACCTACGTGTACTGGGGGTACCAAGCGCTGTGCACTAAAGCTGGTGTTTCCTGTTGATCTGTCTGTTTACAATCCACAGTAGACTATAGATCTATAGTATACTGTGGATTGTACAGACAGATCAACAGGAAACAAATAACATATTGAGGAACTATTCTGACTATTCTACACATGTACCTCATGACCTCAATTTTATGCAAAGTTTTCTTGTAATTGTTGGGGGGTGGGTAAAATTTCCAGTTTTGATAATGTCTTTTTATGATAAGGCTTATAACTGACTCTTTTAATGCAATCCATACAGTGCTGATTGTTTTTTATCTACAGTTGGATAGTACTTTCTCGCAATTTTGCCGTGTCTTTGTGCTGTTTGTGCCCTTTCTTGCCAGTTAGTTAATTATATAAAAAAGTTAGAAAATAAATGTCATTTTTAAGTCATTATAGAACTTTTCTGACTTGGCACACAATTTTATATGTAGCCCTACACATGTACATGTACCTCCTTACCTCAATTTTTATGAGAGCATTTCTTGTTATTGTTGGGGGGGGGGGGGTAAAATTTCCAGTTTTGATAATGTCTTTTTATGATACTTAAGGCTTGTAACTGACTCTTTTAATGTAATCCATACAGTGCTGATTGTTTTCTATCTACAATTGGATAGTACCGTTTCGCAATTTTGCTGTTGTTTGTTTGTCTTGGTGCTGTTTGTGCCCTTTCTTGCCAGTTAGTTAATTATATAAAAAATGCTGGGAGCATGGCCAATGTCTCCCTAATACCCCATGTCTCCCTAATATAGTAAAAAATCACTATAAAATGTCTCCCTAATAACAAATTAGTGCTAATAAGTAATTATGTTATACTTTCTGAGTAACCGTATACCATGTTCCAACTTACCCCATACCATGTTCCAACTTACCCCATAGGTGGGGTAAGTCGGAACGTTTGTCATAGTCGTGATCAAGATGGATTATTTAAATAACCAACAACAATTCTCAGAATTTTATATGCTACATTCGTAACACACATGTATATGAATAAACTGGTATAGTTACTGTTTCTTGAAAAAAATCTGTTTGTGTTATATAGATCTTTTTGTGAAAATCGTTCCAACTAACCCCCGTCTCCCCTACCTATGGGCTTTATTTCAAAACCATATGAAATGAAAGATAACAATACAATTAATCGAGTTTCTGGTCAATTGTTTCACATTTTGATGAAAAATTAATTCTGCTAAAATGTGTTTAGAAGGACCAAAGCCAAAAGTAGTCATCCTGAGTCTTTCTTCTATGTAGTGTAATATCTAAAGTTTAAGGAATAAAAAATGAGATATAGTCTCGTATATGCTTATTATTTAGTGATTCAAACGAGAAACAAGCCCTTACAGTGCGACAGGACAGAATTATTAATTAAAAATATAATAACTTAATTAACAGATTTATCAGAGTTTTATTTTTGTATATAGACTAACTGGTCATGGAGCATTTATATCTAAACCAAATACTTCAATGAAGTTTTTAAATGTATGCCAATTTATGCCAAGTATCAATTCCGTCCTGCCGCATTTTTTGATCTATTACTTAATATTCAAATGCTTCATTTTCTATTTATTCGTATGAATTCTTTCAAACTATCAATGACATGTGTTTTTGATACTTAAATCATACTTGCTTTCAATTAATTCCTCCAATTAACTTAATGAGGCAATCCGTAATTTTCATAACAGGACGGAAACAAGTGCGACAGGACAGACAATACCTTGACTTGTATCAAATATTGTTTTAGCCCGTATTTTTGTCTGACATTTGACTTGTACCTGCACTATTTTACATGCTAATTAATACAGATTGTATGTTGCCAGTGATCATTGTTTCACTGTAACCATGACTGAGTTACACTGCTACACATAACAGAGCAGTGAGTGCTAGTGCTGCACATTGTATGCTAAGTTCTCCTGTATTAGAATCAAGGTATTCTAACCAATGGAACTATTCACCCCATACAAACACTTTGTCGGCAACTACCAACTTCATAGTATTTGTTAAAGACACTATTACACTCTGTTGTTAAAGCACTGCGACTGGTACATTAATCCAAAATGTGGTGGCGCAAACTTCAGTCCTAAATCTTCACTCCTCTGACATGAGATAATTATAAATGTAGATGGCACAATTTACTTTAAAACGCACAATGCATGACACACAATCCCTATGTTTCGAACGTGTTCAGCAGCAAATACGACATGAAGTGTACGTCGAATTATATTATGTCTAAACAGTTTAAAAAAATGACAGTTCGATATTAAAAGTACAAAACAGAAATGGTTCTTCTTACACAGTTAATTCCACCTAAATGCAACACAGCAAGCTGTAGAGGCTGTTACTGTCCCTTTAGAGCTGTCCAAATTGACTTTAGTTAATAAGAAACTCTCTTAAAACACGACAAAAGTGAAGCGTTCGAACAACGCGGCACACTGACTTAATTTCACGCTTCAACCTCCTTAACACATAGCGCCCTCTCCCGGCACCCACTAAAACTGAATTATGGAAAAACAAACTTTCAGTAACTGTCCGTAACACCAAGGTCTTCAAACTCCACCTCAATCATTATCAAATGGTCAGAATGATCTAGTCAGTTTCCCATTGTATGTTTTGTTTTTATATGATGATTTATACACTGCCTTAAAATGGATTAAAAACATTTTAATTTGACCCATTTTTTTATAATGATTTTATTAAAACCATGTGGACGAAATTCTGTCCTGTCGCATTTCCGTCTTGTCGCATAAATGTCATAATTAATCCTCCAGTAATTGAAAGAAAGAAACATGCAAAAATTAGTCCATTTCTGTAGGTTAGTGTATACAGGGTATACTTGATTATAAAATAAAACAAAAGTATTTAGTTGCATTAACTATATCCCAGTTAAAGCTTATTGTCTTCATCAAGGTTACCTGACAATAAAACTTACAAAACAAAGAAATAAACTAAATTAACAATTTTACAAATTTTTGGCCAACTTGATTCATCTCGATTTTCAATACCAAAATTTAAAATGGCCTGATATTTCGGTCCTTTCAGAAAGGGTCTGCTACGACCGATGCGTCAGGCCCTCTCAACTTTTAGTATAACCAAATGACATTATTGTATTTCACCCAGGATTTTAGAATGAAGATGACTTCACGAAGGACTGAAGCACTGTTTGTGGAATTGGTGAATGTCCCTGATAAAACGCAACTTGACGAGGATGGCTATAGACTCCCAACATGTCTATGGGGTCGGGTGGCGGTTTCTATGAAAATAAAAAATAATGTTAAAAACAGGAAATGGTTATATAACCAATGGAAGAGAAATAGGAATAAGAGACAGGGTTCTCCTAACAAAAGATTCGAAGACCAGATGTCATAGAAAGTACAGAAGACAAGGTAACGATCAAACCACAAGTTCTTCAGAAGAAAAGGGTCCGTGTACGCGCAACACTGTCCCAGCATCAGAAGCTGAAAGTTCTTAAGGAGACGAGGAGGACCAATCTAAAGATGACAGGGCCCATAAAAACTATGGAAGACAAGATGACGATCAAACCACAAGTTCTTCAGATGAAGAGGGTCCGTCAACGCGCAACACTCTCCCAGCATCAGAAGCTGAAAGTTCTGAAGGAGACGAGGACCAATCTAAAACAAAAGATGACAGGGCCCATAAAGACAAGATGACGATCAAACCACAAGTTCTTCAGATGAAGAGGGTCTGTCAACGCGCAACACTCTCCCAGCATCAGAACCTGAAAGTTCTGAAGGAGACGAGGAGGACCAATCTAAAACAAAAGATGACAGGGCCCATAAAAACTATGGAAGACAAGATGACGATCAAACCACAAGTTCTTCAGATGGAGAGGGTCCGTCAATGCGCAACACTCTCCCAGCATCAGAAGCTGAAAGTTCTGAAGGAGACGAGGAGGACCAATCTAAACCAAGTACCTCTGACTCAGAATCTCATACAAAGGACCCTCCTCAACCAAGCACGGCTGACAGGGAAGATGATCCGAACTCCTGTTCTCAACGCAATGAAGTTTTCTGCATTTGCAAACAACCCAATGATGGCAGACCATATGTTCAGTGTGATAATTGCCTGGGTTGGTATCATTTCGATTGTGTTGGCTTCGTGCAAGGTAGTAGAAAAGAGGACGAACCATTCTACTGTCCTTTCTGCGAGCATATAGACGATTTCACACAGTACAATTCGCAGACTTATTTGAACGATGATTGGGCAAGGGAGATACAGGGAATCCTATACAGTGACGAGACGTGCATATAGACCGCCAAGCAAATGCAAACCAGTTGACAGATGAAATAGCTGATAGTTCTGCAGACATTCTGCACAGTAGCAATCCGAAAAGATTCTCAGTTTTTATAACGATGGATGAATGGTCATCAATAAAACGTACTGATGAAACACGTCACCTCAGAAATAACTGGACTGAAATCATGGCAAACAAATTCAAAGCCTGTAATAAAAGTTGCGCCCTTACATTCACATACAATCGCTGCAAGGTTCCACGAAGTCGAAAGCGCCGGAGTCCATTTGTAAAAGTGCATTGGGGAATGCAAGTTCAGTAGTTGTTGCAAGTACATTTTCACAATGCGGAAAAAACCTAAAGTAGACAAACGACAAATCAAGGTTAAGGTTGTGCGTGAGGGTGATATCAATCACAGAGATAGCATGGGACAAAAACGGCACATAAAAGGTGAAAGAAGGAAGGTAATTGTACAAGAATTGGAAAAAGAAGGTGTGACAAATTGGTATTATAGGACAATTTCCACCATGTGTGAAGAAGAAAAAAAAGCAGGGAATCTCACAGCCTGCTCATCTCTGGATGTGTTATGCAAGGTCGTCTCTGAAAAGAAGGGGCTGTCAAACCTTCACACTGATGTACTTCAAGAGGTGAAGCTACTGCAAGAAATTTATCTGGAAGTCCATCCAGGTTGCCGTTACACTGATGGTGGCTTCATACAGTATTTCTCTGTATGGCCGTTTAAAGTACACTTACTGTCGGATGAACAGGTCGATTTCTACCTAAACCAGTTGAAGAAAGGACCTATGGTCTTGTATTTAGATGCAACCGGTTCATTGATCAAAAAGATTCCAGGCCAAAAGAAAAGAATCTTTTATTACGCTCTTGTAGCACAGAACCCAGTAGTTGGGAGAGCTAGTATTCCTGTGAGTGAGATGCTATCCGACGACCAGCATGTGAATGTGTTGACGAAGACCAAATGCCTCAGTTCAGTTGTCCCTAGACGAGTTGAAGTTGATTTCTCCTGGGCAATGATCCAGTCGGTGCTCTATGCATTTAATGCAGAAGATTGTAAATCATATCTTCGGAGGACTTTTCGCATTGTCCAAGGTGAATGTAGTTCAAAGGATGTAAAAGGATATACCTACCCACATATTTGTGCTGCCCACATCTTGAAAGATGTATCGCAAAGGTTGAAGCAGGTGACCACAGATAAGGGAAAGAGGCAGTGCATACTTTACACATTCGCCCTGCTACAAACCCAGCACAGTTTCATCCGGCAAAATCTTCCATCACATGTGTATAGTGTTTTCTTCGCCTCACCAGCACCAGAGTGACGTCGTCCCGGGAGGTACTGGGCGATAATACGATACAAACGTGGGTGCAGACGTTGATGAATTGGGCATTATGGACATTACAGAAGACAAATACAGTCTTAATCATGGAGAATGCTTTTCATCACGTTCATCAACAATAAAAGAAAGCTCCCCGTGGCACGAAGTGTTTGTGAGTGTTGCAATTAGGACAATCGCTTTAGTTGCTGAAGATGAAGAGGAATATACCACAGGCTCTGGAGATTCAACAAATGAGTATTTGACACCGGGTGTCATTGAACTGATTACTGGAAGTTTTCTCCCCATATTCCCTCTATGGAGTGCTCTAATGTTTGGAGATCTAAATCGGTACTGCAGTGAAAAGGCTTCGACAAAACCACCTAGCATCAATAGAGCAACAAATAGTGTTGTTGAAAACTGGTTTGGAATAGTAAAAAAAGACTTCATTCCTGGGGGTCGGATTCGTCTCACAGCTGGCCATTTCATACGCAAATCATTCACCAATGTATCTGGCCGACTAGGCGAAACCGAACTGAGACCGATGCGAAAACGGAAACAAAAAGACATCGATAACCCACAGGAAGTCTGGAAGAGACCGTAAAGAAACGATCAAAATATTTCACAAGCCCTCTGAAGATGCCAACGCCAAACCACACAAACAGCAGTCTAATGTGGCACCCAACCGTTTTCCAGCAAGCCAGTCCTAACACATACCAAGGACTGTAAACAGGGAAATCGTACAGAAAAGATTGTGCAAGACTCTTCGGAGAAACAAGCAACCCAGACAAAACAGAAACCTAAAGCCCATGAATCAGACAAACAATTAGCTCCTGCGGCATCCAACAAATCTGAAACATGTGTGTCAGCTGAAAGAGGTGTTCCTGCAAACAGAGAAAGATCATGCAATGTTCCTCCATGGGGAGGTAATGTCTTATACAGGGGTAAAAGGATTTACCTGGATAACACATGTACTATTGATAACATGTTACTGCTATTGTCACGCATGATCGACGACTATCCACAGTTAAGAAAGACACTTGATGAGAGTTGTCATAACATCTGCAGACAGATATTGTCGATCTCTACTTACTGTTCCCGTGGTCAGTGGAATATGGCAAAGGTTGTGTGGCTGCACAAAATTTGTAAGATGGAAATCCAAGTTCATCAGCAACAGACTTGGGATGCATACGGTTCTGAATTTGACATGTTTGTGAAGCACATGGAAGTCTTCCAAAGTAATAAGCGAACAGCCACGTGTTCTAATGGGGAGTGCAAACGATTAATCAGGACTACAAATGCAGACATCCAATTAAGGTGATTATGCTATACTTTCTAAATTATTTAAAAATGCATTGCCTATGCTTTCGATGAGGGAACAGAATTGTTTTGAACAAAGAAGCCCCACACCGCAATCGAGTGCGCACATTACATGCAACAGTTATTGACGGGTCCCGCCAAAAACTACCTTGTATTTTTTAATTAAACGCCACTAATCATATGTTTTATCGTCAAATTGGCCAAAACACAGGCCATGCATCTTTAAATTCATTGCAATAATGATCCACCTTAAATCAGTAAACGAAATTGATTGCTTCGTATTACTACAACAGTCCATCACTACTCTTTGAATGTAACTTGGCGTAGGATTCGGCCCATTGCCAATTTCATGTCACCCTTTTAAGTATTTTGATTATAAAATTGCTTTCCAATCTGACTGTTATATTGCAGTGCTCTACCAGACGCAAACATAGGAACCGTCCAAGATGCTGTGCAGTTTTGGCTTTCCCCCTTCATTTCCCCCAAGTGTGGTCTACCTATTGGTGAAAGGTATGCATAGCTTTATTTGTAAGATTGAACCACGAGAAGCTTAACGATGTTTGTTTGGTTTGTTTTCTTAATTTTATAATCCAGATTTTGATTTACAACACAGATATTAGAAAAAACAAAAATAAATAAATAAATAAATAAATAAATAAATAAATAAATAAATAAATTATTATTTTTTTAAAAGAAATAAAGCACTAAATAACGGACCAAATATTTCTTAAATATTTCTTTATAGGTCCTGTCACGGAAGGAAGCACTGGAGTCCAAGAAATTTAATAAACTTCGATGGTAAACCACCACTACTGTTTATCAGTCCAACATCACTCGAATGTGACTTTAATGTATCAGCATATAATCAAGATATACACAGAGGTAAACACCATTATACACTATTGTGTGCGTCACAGTACAATGGCAAGAATATATAACGAAGTAAAATAATTCACACTGTTCCATTTCATGAAGCAAAGAACAATGGAACAATACGAGTTTTATATCCTTCTCATTCATTATACACTGACGCACTCAATAATTACGCCTTCTTTAAGTCACACATAAATCTACTACCCAGACGTGTAGTAAAAGTGTGGTTGGTAACGTGTGACTATAGACACGTGGAGCCATCCAATAGTGGAATATTGGATGTTAAAATAATAGTATACTGTTGTAGCTCCAACGCAAACTTTAGACATACTACGTCATACTGACCACTGTAGTAATTTATTTTGTCAGTCTGAGTTATGTTAACAAGTCAATGTTAACAAGTGAAAGAAAAACCTATTTTAAATACACATATCTAAAAATCAGAAGAAAGCTACATCGCAACTAAACAGATGGACATGGAGTTCATGATCAGTCCATATTGTTGGACATGAACCAGTTCGGCAAGCACTCATTCTGAGAATAGGTTGCGGTTGCGAATGTCAGCACTCACTGAGAATTAATACAGCTCTCAGAAATGCTTGAAACTGACACATGACGAAAAAACAATCTGCATATTCTTCATCCCAATTAAGCAACACCGTTAACAAATTTTACCTCTGTCGGACAACTTCATTTGGATTGCGCCCGACCTACATCATCACTACTTACAATTTATCCCTGTCCTGCTCTAGGTGAGTTTGATTTTACTTTATTTCATACTTGTATTCCTACTCCTAGGCTTAAGATTCCATTCTTTATCTAAAGTTTAGACCGGATGTCGTTTTTCATTGACTTTAAGCAACTGCTGTACGTTTTCTGTGGCGTGATGCTAGTTTTTAGGATTTAATATTAATTAAGTTCAACAACAATAGTTTTTATTTAAAGCTCTGTTTGATATAATAATTGTGACTTGCGTTTTCCATGCTTTTTACTTTTGATTGCTTGCAAAATGCAGATTGCATTTTGTATTATCTTCTGCACTGGAACTAGATTTTCCTTCAATAGATTTAATTTAATGTCTACATTACCCAATACCATGAGAATGGGTACATTCATCTTTTACATTATGTTCTGAAACTCTTCCCAAGGTTTTCATGTTCCTTTCACATGTTTTAGTACACATGTATATTTTATTATTTCATCACCATGCCTTTACTGTGTTTCTCTGGTCACATATAATCACTTTGGAGTCAAAGCATTAAAGTTTTAAACAATAAGCTTGTACATCAGTTTTTGGGTTATTGCATACACAGCCACTTGTCCTTGCTTTGTATAGAACCATATGTTATTTAAGTACAGTTAAATATCCCCTTGGGCAATTTGGTCCATCTTCCACCCTCAACTGGCCTTGCTAGGTTGAGTGATTTATTTGTTTCAATGTTGCAAGGATTAGAAATAGCTTTATTCCAAATCTGACTTTTTGATTCCTTTTGAGTATTATAAAAGGCAAGGACTGGTTCTTGCATTATAAGTTTCTTTGATTTAATTGATTTAATTGATTTCTGCATTTATTCAAGCTGATATTTAGTTTGTGCTATGATTGACATTTCTTTGATTTTACTTTGTTTTCTTTATAATCTTTTGACATTCACTTTGATTCTTTAATTCACTGGCAAGTTAAACCAATTCATTATGTATAATAATGGCCTAAAAGTGAAAGCCATTTTCATGTTTTAATAGTCTAATGAATTGTTTTTGGTATACTGTTTTGCAACACTAGTTATTTGATTATAACTCATGACTGGTCATTTTGCCTTGGGCACTGGTCTTGCTGAAATGTCCTTGTAACCACTTTACTGACTATAGTGTGGGGTGGCTATAGGACCACACACATTTCGCAAGCAAGGTTACTTTTTATTGACTTGTTTGTTTCAAGATTAGGCCTAAGCTGTAGTATATTTTTTATTGTATAATTTTTAGTTCTTATTTTATTAAGTTAATATTTTATATGACTTGGCCACTGGACACCGACAGAGGAGAGCGTATTTTCTTCACCGTTAACAATTTTACCTCTGTCGGACAATTTCATTTGGATTGCGCCCGACCTACATCATCACTACTTACATATATATTTATCCCTGTCCTGCTCTAGGCCGAGCAAATCTACAAAGAGCCAGCAGGACAGAGCATCATTCAATTCATTGATAATTTACGAAAACAGTCTCCTATCCCCTGATCAAGGATAAGGAGTTGTTTTCGCTTCAAGTGTCTCCATCTTTAACCCTCCTCTGCAACTAAAGTCCTACAAGCCCCTCCTTCCCCCACAAGAACTGTTTCCCGTCGTCCAACGTTCGGTCTTCCAGCCACCATCACCAATTCCCGATTCCGTCATATGAGTTTCGACACCAGATAGGCCATTTCATTTATTTTATTTTTATTATATTTTCATTGTTGTATTTTCATTGTTATATTTTCATTGTATTTAATTGTTCATTGTACTATTATTTTATTTGGGGTAGTTTTATCAAAAACACCTATCCCACTTATATTATATATTATATTATATATTAATCGTATCCCTTCACTAGTAGCAGGAAAAGAATAAACAAATTATCCATTTTAGTACAAGTCAAAGCGTCACCTTGTATAAAATTAAATATGTCCTGGTGTCGAGTTAGCTAACCGCGCTCGTACCTGTTACACATCGGTAGATGTATTTGAATGGATGTATAGCTGTTGGCACTTTGCGGGAAAATAGAAAATGGCTGGCCCGTGATACTGTCGGCAAGAAGAAAGAACTCGTAAAGAAACTCAAACGAGGTGAGTCTTTGTATAGACAATGTGACAACATGTATTGTATAACATGGAAAGACACTAAATGTGTGTACATGTTGTTGACAGTGCCAACAAAAAATGAGAGTGAATCAGTCACTCGCATCGTAACGAAGGACGGCAAATGGACCAAAATAAATGTTGATCGGCCCAATATTATTGGCATGTACAATAAATATATGGGCGGTGTTGATTTAGCGGACAAGAAAATTGTGTTCTATAAACAACAAACTAAATGCCTAAAATGGTACCATAAAGTCATGTGGTACATGATGGACATTGCTATTTTGAAGGCATTCATTGTGTCATATAAGTGTACCAAACAATAAGAAAACCAAGTTGTGAGAATTTCGTGAGGCTCTGTGTACAAGTTTGATAGGTGGAAGGACTTATCGCAAGGCCGGACATGTTGCTATTCTGGATGATCATCAAAGATTCAATCAAAACTAATCACAGACAAGTAATCACAGACAAGTAAAGATGAAGAAGAAATATGGAAGAACTTGGGTGAATAAAAAGAAGAAAGATCTGAATGACACTGCACATTTTGCAAAAGACTTGCTCACAAACGAAGGAGTTGTAGGAAAAACAATGATGGTTGAAGATATGTATGGCAACACTGCAATTTCCAGATTACCCAGTTGAAGACGAACATAAATCATCAGTTGATAGAATGTTGTATATTAAAGACAGTTTCATGATAGCAGATAAGGCCTACCACTTGTCACTTGGGGGGGGGGGGGGGATCTTTTCCATCGCTGTATGCTCTTCAAACATATATATGAGAGAACTTAAGTTTTTTTTACTGTTCGGGCACTGGCAAATGGCAAGGGAGTGCAAGAAAAGTTAGAAGGAAAATTACGACGTGCTATTGAGAACATGCCTCCAACTGAAGAAAACGAACCTACGATTAAAATTACTGGTAATGGCACAACCGTTGGTTCTCGTTTACATGTGACCAATTTTGGCTTTGTTGTCATGACACAAACATGGAGGTCGGATGATCTTATTCTTGCCATAGCCAAGGTTCCGGAAAAGTATGATTCCATTTTGGAAGTACTTAATGATGTTGTAATGGACACTAAAACGTTGCAGTCTATAACTGTCAAAGGCAAAACCTTCAGACTTAAGTATGTCATTTGTGCAGACTTGAAATTTCTAAGCACAATATTAGGTTTGGGTGCATGTTCCTCTGATTACAGTTGCCCATGGTTCAAAACCAAAAGAAAAATTGAATTTCTATGATGTGTTGATGAAATTGTCAGAAGACGAGACTGCATCGTGTGATCAAACCATTTCAGAAATTGAAATGCTCTGTAAAAAAGGAAGTCGAAAGCAAACTATACTTGTAAAAACCCCACCCATTTTCCCACATATCCCAATTTCTTCTATCATTCCAGACCCCCTTCACTTATATTTGCGTATTTCTGATCAACTCATCCGTCAACTCATTCTTTTTCTTCGTACTGCAGACAACATAGGGAAAAATAAGAAAAGTGTTGATAAATCCGCATGTAAAAATATCAAAATGTTCAAAGACATTGTTCAGGGCCTTGGTTTTGACTGGTCTTTTCACACTGATAAAGATGGC
Organism: Zoroaster sp. YZ-2022; assembly: GCA_029582265.1. NCBI lineage: Eukaryota > Metazoa > Echinodermata > Asteroidea > Forcipulatida > Zoroasteridae > Zoroaster > Zoroaster sp. YZ-2022. Next base: position 19,342,042 of record CM055818.1, on the reverse strand, counting down.
ATGATTACTTACCCGGATTTCATTGGCCCACAGCATGAACGGATTCAGAAAAATATCAAGTTGGAAATGTTTTATGGAAGAGACCACCCAAAAATTGATAAAATTAAAAGTTTATGGTGTAGATTTGGAGAATTGAAAGAGGATATCAAGTTGGAAATGAACAATGACGAGCTTGAACTTTTTGGAAGGAAAGCAGAATCTTGGGTAGATGATTACTACCGTGTAATTTTTGTTTGACATATAAGTTGCTTTCCCGTTGCAACCCCACCATGGTGGGCCAGGGAGGCACGAATTTAAATAACAATTATGTAAATTTGTATTCTGTTTCCTGCAACAATGGTGTTGTATTCCCGGTCCACGACTCAACTTCGTTATCCTATTATGTTAAGGCAATGTCCCATAACATACCCTCACAGCACATCGTCTTTGCATCATGTATTTCTAATGGACGAATAGCTACTGTATGTACTTTGACGAACAACGCCTCGCTGAGCAAGCCATTTTGTCCGGACATACGGACAAAAATGACTCGTTCATTGAGGTAACACCCTTGGTTCATCAAACTACTCGTCTCGTCCTGTCCAATGTCTTCCCTGAATTACCCAACGCCATTTTTGCGGAAAATCTTTCCTCAATTTGTAAACTTGTTTCCCCATCAATCCCATACCACATTGGCATTAAAGGAATCTGGTTTCACTCACATCATGTCTTTCAGAGCGTCAGGTACATATTCTTGTTGAACCACACATTACTTCCTCCCACAGACCAACATCAACATTTCATGCGTAACACACTCAGCTACAGAATTTATCTTTCCACTGACTCAGTCAAATGCTTCAAATGTGGTGAGATGGGACATACCAGTAAAACATGTAATAAAACCGACACAACAAATGACTCCGACACCGATACACCGTCACAAACAAATAACCCACTGAATCCACCACCAACATTCAACCACCGAAACAAGTCTGACAAGTCATCAGGATCTGACTATCAAGAAAGCTGTACATGATGAACTGGCATCACTGCACATCACAGACACTTGAACCAAGAACGCATGAGGCATGATATTAGGGAGCACAGAAAGAGCTAAGAGTTCAACGCGAGGAAGGAAAGTTAACAATCATGTACTTGTTCCTCAAATGGCGAGTCTCAGGTCATTCATAAGAATGAGAATCAAGGAAGAAATAAGCAACATCTTCATGGCCATTGAAAATCTACAGTAATTACTGGGGGACAAAACGGACCCAGTAAAATTAGTGAAAATAAATTCCATAATTAATTTCCCTCATCCGAAGACAGAAATCCTAGGTGCTTTAATAAATAGGAAAAATCTGAAATAAGATGAAACTTTCACAGGTTGGTTTTTACATCTTGATTCTTATTATGGTTGCATTTGTAGTAACCTTGTTTTATTACATTCCTTGTAAATACTCTTGGAACCCGTACGCATGTGCACCATGTACACGGCGCACATTCTTTTGAGTCTGGATTCCAGACGACTTTCTACATGTTGTGCCATGCAGGAAAAAGTACTCTGACTTTACACACTCTCTGCTTGCAGTTTTCTTCGGAAGCTTGATCGTCACGTTGTAAATGGGTGTTCGAGTGATAACTCCTGTTTTTTCCCTCAAGACTCTTTCTCTACGGGACTCCGACAACTTTTACAATTAAATGCGTCCTAAATATTGACTAGTATTATACTGTGGTTGTGCTCGCCGAGGTTTTGGACCCGGCGTTTCTGTGGAACTAAAAGCGAACTTTCCGGACCAATATACATGTGTAGTGATTGCATACGTCACACACGTATGCCTGTACTGTGTAGGCCTACAGCCGAACGGGTGCCGTGCCATCCAGCGTGGGGAGCAGTTTTTCGTACCGCTGTTCAGTGGCGGTGGACGATCGGAGCCCAGACAAAAGATACTGACATTGTTGGTAAGTGGTTATAACTTTCATCTACAAACATCATAACCTCTTCACATTTATACAAATTTTTCCAAAAGTGGATACACTACATTGGCTGGCCATCTAAGTTTGATGAGTGGCATTTGACATCAGACATTCTTGATGTTCTAGAGGAGTTCTTAAAACCCTGTACTGCCATGTGTATCATATATGATACGGTGGAATTTAAGCTTTTTGTATTGAATATTCCAAAACATTTGCTACAAGTGCTTGTTGTATCTTATTTGATACATTGTATAGCCCCCTCTTGTGGCTACATTCGAAGAACTGAGCATATCTAGTCCAATAGATTGAAGTTTTCAATATGGCGGTAAAACACGGCGATTGTGTGACGGTGTCAGTTGCTGCAAATAAGGGAAATTCTACTTTGAAGGTCAGTACCTATAATAAAACTAACATATCTGTAGTTTAGAGTGTTACCTAAGATTATTTACCACTCATTACATTTTGGTTTCTGGCAATATTTTGAAAATACTTGCTTTTGAAAATCATGTATCTTATCTACCGATACATTGGCGTGCATGTACGTATGCGTGGCATGTCGTGGCATTGTTTACATGGTCATTGTGTACGTGTGTACATGTAACTAACCACTGTGTGTGTACACGTATTATAATGTATACCGGTTGTCATGGATGCTGTAATTTATCGCTGAATTCAGTGCATATTATAAATCTTTAATAATAAACATTTCAAGACATTTATGTCTGTTGATTTTTATGTGTGAAATGTTCACGCTGTTCATTTTTTATTATTTTTTTTCATCAATGTAAAATTATTATTCCAAACATCAATTGTGAACCCCCCAGACCTATAGAAAACTTATGGTTATTTTCTCTTCCTCTTTTTTTCAGGACAACTTCGATTTCTTCTCTTCGATTTCATTATTCATCCAAACATGCCTGGAAAAATCACGGTGAAAGATGTTCTGGATTTTCTAGACAATGGAGACCAAACATGTTATCTGACAGCGATGATGAAGATTTAGATTTGTCCTTGCCCAGTGGGAGTGGAGTACATTATGCTGATGATGATGTCCATCTATGCCTCAACAAGACAAGAAACTGTTTCCTAACTTATCACAAGTAACTGTGACTGTGCTCATCACAACTTGCTCGATGTAGTCAAAAAATGGATTGAAAAACTGTTGGTAGCCATCTTACTATTGCTAATGTTTTATCAACATCCTCCCCAACTAACCCCCCACCCACATCCATCCCCCTTTCCCCCCTC
>CM055818.1:19318314-19338341 GCA_029582265.1 Zoroaster sp. YZ-2022 | reverse complement strand
GGGCCCCATCCATTGGAGGCCGTTCATCTTCATATGAATGCGGTAGCCTCTCAACAGTTAACACAAGACAAATCTTCTCGTCGAATAATATACGGAACAACTCGGTACGCTCGGGTGATCAGACTGATTACTGTAGACCGTTGTCGGTGCAATTTCCCGGCACTGTTGATCAGACAGAACACGCTCGACTCTCAATCGCGTATGTAAAAATTGATGCGCCCAAATGCTCCGATCCGCGGTGACTGACCTAGGCACTATTACACAGAGCTGCTGTAAAACAGACAAAATTGCTTAGCAGATTTGGTTACCAGCAAAACTTTCATACAAAATGCATGCATTTTGGCCGGTAGTCTGTTATATATTGATTAACCAAAACAAATTCGTAGTACAATTGTCTGCTTAGAAGCTCTATGAAATTGGCCCCTGGTATTGTAAGGTGTGTCAACCAATCAGAACCCGGCATACGGCTGCAAGGCACAAATAGGTAATATAATGGTCACTTGTGCGCATGTGCAGTCCGTTTTTACCGGCTGGTAAGTGCGACGTCATTTCAACAAAAGCCACGCCTCCTTCATATGGAGTGCTTCCAAAAATATTCTACTAATATATACGTGGAGTGTCGTGGCCGAGCGGTCTAGCTTACCGGACTCAAGTTCTGGTGTTAGCAGCAGAATGTGGGTTCGAATCCCGGCCGTGACGCTTGTGTCCTTGAGCAAGACACTTAACCATAATTGCTTCTCTCCACCCAGGTGTTAAATGGGTACCTGTGAGGGCAGAGTTGGTTGATTAGCCCTATATGCGCTGTAATGGCAGCAATTGAGCTGTATAATCCCCAGGGAGCTGAGATGGTTTCAGGAATGATTTATGAGCCTTATGAGCAGGGGTAATAATATAATGCGCCTTGAGCACCACTCAGTTGGTGGATACGTGCGCTATATAAGTCCACACATTATTATTATTATTAAAATGCATTGGCCACCACTTCACTGATAGAATTCTTGTGTCGGGACACTGAAAAATGGTGGTTTTTGCCCTTCACAAATTAAGTTTGAATTGAACAGCTTGATTCAATGAGTTTAAAACAGCTTTAAGCTCAAAACTATTCAAGGCAAGCAATGAATGTCAGTGGAGTGTACACTGCAGAAACTGGGGTGATACAATTTACACCAATAGTGTTCATTATTGGTCCACTCACCCAATATAAACACATATCGGGCAAAAGTCACCCAATATAAACACCATGGTGTAGGCCTAATACATATCGGGCAACTCACCCAATATAAACACCATGGTGTAGGCCTAATACATATCAGGCAACTCACCCAATATAAACACCATGGTGTTAGGCCTAATACATATCGGGCAACTCACCCAATATAAACACCATGGTGTAGGCCTAATACATATCGGGCAACTCACCCAATATAAACACCATGGTGTAATACATATCGGTCAACTCAACCAATAGAAACACTATGGTGTAGGCCTATTACATATCGGTCAACTCACCCAATATAAACACCATGGTGTAGGCCTAATACATATCGGGCAACTCACCCAATATAAACACCATGGTGTAATACATATCGGTCAACTCACCTAATATAAACACCATGGTGTAGGCCTAATACATATCGGGCAACTCACCCAATATAAACACCATGGTGTAATACATATCGGTCAACTCAACCAATAGAAACACCATGGTGTAGGCCTAATACATATCGGGCAACTCACCCAATATAAACACCATGGTGTAATACATATCGGTCAACTCACCCAATATAAACACCATGGTGTAATACATATCGGGCAACTCACCCAATATAAACACCATGGTGTAATACATATCGGTCAACTCAACCAATATAAACACCAGCGTGAAATAAAGTTGACACCGCCGGTGTTATTTTAACACCCCCACTGTGGTGTTATAAATTTCTTTCATTGGTGTTGATATCGGGCATCGCCCAATATAAACACCACATAAGTGATAATATCCTTATACATTAACTAATGGGGGTCGGGCTTTATCAAACTACACCAGGCGCGTAGAGAGAGATTTTTCATGGGGGGTGTTTGTATTTTTGTTTTCCCCAGAATGGAGGTTCTCGAATGTCACTTAACGGGGATGTGAGGGGGGGGGGGGGGGTAGATGTACCAGTTATATTTGTAACCTCAATTCTTGCATCCCCCAAAACAAAGAAAAGGACAGAACAGAACAGAACAGAATAGAACAGTTGAGTATTTTGATTTCATGATAACAAATTCCTATAAAATAAAGGCCTGGCCCTTTAAACTCCAAGATGATCTTAACCTTTGTTACCAACAATAATATCAGCATTGTTCCTTGTTGGCAAGTAAACTACTAACAAATTATAGGCACATATTGAGTTTAAAACCCTTTCCTTACCATAGGCGACTTTAGTCGACCAAGCTTTCACACAAAAAGCACTCAAGCCTGAGCACAAAGGCCATTTGTTATAAAGCTGTAGTTTTGTCCATGTTCACCCTCCATACCCAAGCTTACAATGGTTGGAAAGAGTAAGATCGGATCTTTCCATTGATGGTGAAATAAAATAAGGTTGCTATTATGCAATCCCTTCAAATTGTAGTGTAAATATCCGAAATGCCAAACACCTACGGAGCGCCATGTGTTTGTGTACAAAAAAGTGTTTGAGTTTACAGATCACACTGAGGAAACAAAGACCGAGAACTTGGACATTTATTTACCGATCTTAATGTTTTTTGGATTTTATGAAAGGTGTTTTGTTGTGATCCTTAGTCGGGGTTACTAAGAGGTAAGCTTTCGGAGACGTACAAATAATCTTGACTTGCTTCACTTAGTCGTGAAGTTGCAAGTAAAAGAATTCGTGTTAACTTGCTTCACTTTGTCGTGAAGTTGCAAGTAAAAGAATTCGTGTTAACTGGATTCGTGACGCCGTCCGTAGAGGATAAATGGATTCGTCGTGATGCCGTCCGTAGATGTTACAAACATTCACAAGAAGTATTACTTCAAGAGACTTCCAGTTGATTATAAATATCAAATAGATTCAACATTTATTGATTCATAAAAGCATTACAGCATAGATATGTGTGTGTCTCCTTCTCAGTCAGACCCAACCGAAGAATGAATCATGTCTCTTTATTTTCCATATCCAAACAATATCAAAAACATTCTCATTACGCGGCATTGCGTCAGTTTCAACACGCTGCACTTTGCAATGCGCGCACGCTAAGGCTACGCATATAATAGCATAATTATCGCACATGGGATGATAGGCTTGATCATGACAAAAGGGAATTCATTAAGTAAGATATTTTTTAGGTGTTCGGGTATGCACCCGAAACACCCATTGTTTTTGTTCGTTTTTTTTTAGGTGTTCGGGTATGTACCCGAAACACCTATTGTTTTTGTTCGGTTTTTTTTTTTTTTTTTTTTTTAGGTGTTCGGGTACCCGGTACCCGAAACACCTATTGTTTTTGTTCGTTTTTTTTTTCGTTTTTTTTTCTTCTCCTTTTCCGGATAGACTGTCTACAAAAAATACATACTTGCAAACTTCACATGAACTTCAAACTTGACATATACTTAGAACATAACACGTAGATGAAACTAGAGTTGTAACGTCATGATTAGGTCATCAGATATCGATTTTCGATGGATCAAACTAATATCTAAAACGTTTCACTTACGTTTCACCTCTGTTGGTGAATCTAAATCAGCTCTGGTCGTGCTCATTATGTGGGTGCACCCCACTAAATAAACTCCCATAGTAAACAGTGCTAAATACAAAATATTCAAAATCATTAAAAAATACTTAGAAGTCCCACAGTTTTTAAAACCAAAAGAAAAAATATTAATCGATATATAACCTTTTATTTTCTTCTCTATTTACTGTCTAAAGTCCAGGTTTCCAGGGAGTTATTCTCATCCCAATGAAAACCACCCTCTACAGTAGTGAAAACGTCCACACTGAAAAGCAGCCATTTTGGAAAAAGGCCTTACGCTTGAAATCAAATTAGGACCACTTTTTCAGGGCCTAGTGTGTCCAAAATACTCACAGTTGGAAGCCAAGGACCCCCAGGTTATGATAGTGGGCCATTTTTACACAATCCATCAAATGAATGGGCCTCAAATCTTTGTTTTTCAGAAAATTTTGAGGGACACTTTATGATAAATAGCTCGGCGCATGAATTCCTCACTATTTAGTGGGGTGCACCCATGTATGCATGTTTAAGGAATTGAACATTTACGCTTCGGAAATGCAATTGACTCGGCTATCGTGACCCCTGAAAAAATTGTGTTTCTGATCAATTCGTTTCGCATAATGTATTATGTGATTGACTAAAATCCTTTTTAGGTTTTTTTTTGTATGTCAGCATAATCTATTTATTCTGAAAAAGGTCACTTTATTAATAGCTCTTTTCTAGGTCGTTGAATCGATTAACTGCCACATGTTTCAACAGTTGGGTGCATGCAGACCTGCGGTAAAACCTTCCACAAAAGCGAGTTTTTCACTATTTTCTGAATTTTTCCTATCACCAGTGGATGTTTCATCGTTGAAAACAGACATTATTATGCACACTTAATTGGAGTGTAAGTCTGAGCAATGACAAATTTACGAGAATCTTTGATTTTAAAAATAAGCATTTTAACCGGCTTCAGACATGTCAGATGTGTTGTAACGCGTTGGTTGATGCATACAGCATTGCATAGGTTGATGACAGTCAGTCAGTAATGTGTACGGTATGGGCGCCAGTGAATGGTACTAGTACTTTAAACGTTGGTACTAATTTAGCGGGTACCCGGTTTTATGTAAATAAAGTATGCTTAAAATTATTACGTGGGTTTTCCTCCATGACTCTTTTGAAATACTTAGACTAGTGCCTATGTGGTGGTAAATAGTCTGTAAGTGTAACGTTAGGAGAGTGAAGCCTAGGCATGAGTACAATTAGTTGAATTTAAAAAAAAACATATGCTAACGTTAGATGTGTTATCGACAATAGGATGTACTCAATGTAATAATATCTAATGAATGTTAGCTCTGTGAAATTAAATAATTGATTAATTTAAACAAACAAATAAATAGTCTGAACAGTGAACAACAATGTTTAAGGGCTGAAAACATTAAAAACATTAGTACAGCTGGACATGTCTACCAATGTCATGCATGTATTAATACATTGCAGGTACTTTGTAAATTATGTATGTCGCAATATTCTCAGACAAGTCAGAGTTTATTAGCAAAGGTACATTTTAAATAATTTTGGTTGACACTAATAATATTTACAACAACAATCATGACATTTAGGGAAAACTTGTAGCTTTGCATGGTGAAGAAGATAAGTAAGACTAATTGCAGTGACACCATGTGGAATACGCTAGTGAGTAGTAATTAGTTCTGAAAAGAAGTAGAGGTTACAGCTTGACATTTTGATCAGTATGCTCTGATCGTCCTCAGGATTTACTACTCAATTAGAGAATTTCACATGGTGTCACCGTAATTAGTCTTGCTTAATCATGAAATTTAACAAGTATCATTTATGATACTTTTCAGAATTTGTGATCACATGAAATCATGAAATGGTTTTGAATACAACAAAATAAAACATGCTTATTTTGAGTTTAATTTTTCTTTCACAGCTAATCTTCTAGATGGAACTCCTCAATTCTGGTGTGGCGATGGTTTGATCACTGTATGGGGAACATTGCAAACAGTAGGATTAGCTGCAAAGGTAAGAGTTATGTCATATTAGGAAACAGTCCGGCAATGGGTTAGAAATGAACAGACTTTACAGATACTTTTATTGTTTTAAGTAGCAAACTCTTTGTGTATGTGTAAAACCGTACCATGAAATTGCTGTAAAGGGAAGTTACAACAACGGTAAATCTAAAACCTATAAATCAATCATCCTGAGAAATGATTTGGTTTTCATGTTAGAGAAAGAGGAATCGTTGTCAAAACGGAAAAAACATGTAACAGTTTTGTTTATATTTTTTACAAGGATGTGTTAACTACCATATACCAATGTTGTACATTCCCTTTATTTTTATATTGCATTTTTAGATACATGTACCCAAAATGTAAGTAAATAAGGCCCTGAACTATTTGACCGATGAAAGATTTTCTAGAGATTTGATGTAACAATGAAAAACCACAAATAATACACGAGGTAGTGCATCCCATGTGTATGTATACATACATGTACATATGTGTAAAACAATGTTTGTTTTCTTATTTTTGACAGATCTTTATGCATGCCCTTATTCCTGGTATTGTGGTGGTGTGATGGCACTGCGTGATGCTTAACAACTTTTGCAGAGGATCTTTCATTCCGTGAACTTCACGTCCTGCCATGTTGAATTCAGTATGTACCAGCTTGCCACCTTATGGCACCTCCAGTAGACCAATTTCTACTTTATACATACATGTAAATGTAGCAGCTTTGGGCCAATGTTGATTCAGAGAAACTAGTAAATTCAGTAAATTCAGTAAAATCAGAGTACAATGTCTGTGTCAAAACAGCATGGAGTCAAGGAGTTGAACAATTGTAATATCTTGAGTGTAGGAAAAACTGAACAATATCCGTACTATTGCGCGGGATTTCTGTAAAAAGAGGATGTGGATGATAACTCTGATGTCGCGTACATCTGCAAACATTTGAACTAAACCTGTCCTAAATCAGTGCACTATGACATTCAAGTTAATCGTCCTTTTGGAGCTAAACACTGTTCATCAGTACATCATTGTTATGATTCAAAATATTCTTGAAAATATTTGTCTGTGTGTACTCCAGGCCCAATATCAGTGTTGCTTAGTTTATAGTTATACCCATGAACTTGTTTTGTGTGGGCTGTGAAACAACTTTGTGGTATCAAAAACGTAAGCACTTAATGTGATTAAACTTGCATAGCCAGGTTAATTTATGATGTATTATTTGAAAATAAGGGTTTTATGCACTGTTCAGTACCTGAAAGTTATGTTCCCATAAAGACTGCAGACTAGACTGAGGTAAACAAAGACAGATATGACATGTGAATATAAAGATTGTACCCATCTCTACCAAACATTTCAAAATTAATATGTGACAATGTTGCCAGAGAAATTATTATAGGGCTGTGATTCCTTTTTAAAAATTACTATTTTTGTGATAGTCAAAAGAACTGAAAGCTAGGAAAAGAAAATTGAAATAAATGTAAGAAGATGCATGAATCCAAAGTACTCCCATGACTTATTTATTGTATGTGTAAAACTGTACCATGAAATTGCTGTAAAGGGAAGTTGCAACAATGGTCAATCTAAAATCTATAAATCAATCATGGACCCCAAAGTGTAAGTAAATAGGCCCTGCTACTTGACCAATGAAAGATTTTCTAGATATTTCATGGAACAATGAAGAACTGTTCATTAACGTGAATGTATTGTATGTAAAATACATGTACTCAACGTGTGTGTTGTACATGTATATGTACTGTGATTATTACTGTGCTCAATATTGGCGCGATTTGTATGTATGTGTACATGTACGGTACATACGTACACGCGCGCTATAATACGACTATGCACACATGATGCAGACTAGTCGCGCACTGTGTAGATTCACGTAAACACACGACCCGTATTTTAGGACTGAAAAGTCGTTTATATTGAAAATTTCTGTCATTGCTCACGAGATCAAACAAGCTAAAAGATATGAAATATGTAGTTTTTAAATGAATGCGTCTTCATTTTCCAATTAAAAATTCCAATCTATAAAAAAAAAAAATGAAGGTTTAGTATACTAGTAATTTGTTATTATTTTTTGCTATAGCAGTACTGGCATTTCAGTCCAAGAGAAGGGGTGTACCTTTCTAATCCATGTCAGTTAAACATTTATTTAAATCTAAGCCCTTACCCCTATTTTCAACCTCTTGCAACTTCAGATATGCAGAATTGATGCTGGGTGTGGTTTTTTACATAATGAAGCACCAGTCGTCAGTCAATGGAATTGGTAATTTGCGCCCCTTATACTTTTATTGCTTGTTTGCCCCTCCCCTTCCCTAGTTCTTGGATTCTATAGTGCTGCAATGATAGACCAAATAATTTTAGAAAACAAATGTGTTCGTTCATCACCAGTGGCAGTATGCCATCACCAAGAACTTGGGGGGAGGGGCAGACATTTTATTCCAAAATTACCGATTCCAATGACAACCTCTGAATGTCACCCATTCTGAACTGTCACTAAATCGTACATACAGAGCGTACATTTATTATAAATGCAGATTGATTCTGTTTTGTTGTCAACAAAGGATCATGGTTGGGTTCATTTACACTGAAGTCATTTCACTTGTTACATGTGTAAGACCATGCACACTCATTTCTAGATTGGTTACAAGTAGGTTAAACAGGTCAACAAAGTGGTTTCAATTTATTGTGGGGGTGTGGGAGTGTGTAACCACAAAAGTCAAGTCATGAAACCCAACAGACAGTTAAAATAAATATGTATTTCATTGTTTTATTAGCAATTTACAAGCACCCATGGAACTCTTGATTATTTCAATGTCTAAACATTTATGTACAAAATGGCATCTGATCTTTAGGTTGTAATTCTGTAGTATGGATGCAGCTACAGACATTTTGCCAATCATGTCGTCGCATCAGTGCAACAAGGTCGTATCGTAGTTACGACCTTGTTGCAGACATGGATTTCGCGGATTTCGCTCAGTGCAACAAGGTCGTATCTTTTACAAAGTTCCCGGATGAACACGCAAAACCTATGGAAGAAGATACGACGTTGTTGCACTCAATTGTTTTAACGTGTGCAAATTATGCAATGTGGCACATACGACCTTGTTGCTCTGACACGACGATGTGTACAACCTTGAAAATGTAAAAATCAATGTAGAATTTGTTTTCAAATTTTATAAATTATTTTTTAATTATTTGCAGTATAGGTGAAAACAAAGACAGTTTATAAGCATGTCACAATAAGGAGATGCTTGATTACCTTTACTTCCTCCCGAACACCTAGTGTTTGTTCAAACAAACGCTCTAGTTATTATTTATTTTGCTGTAAAACGATATCTTCAAGGTGGAGTGTCGTGGCCGAGCGGTCTAGCGCACCGAACTCAAGTTCTGGTGTTGCCAGCAGCAGGGTGTGGGTTCGAGCCCCGGTCGTGACACTTGTGTCCTTGAGCAAGATACTTAACCATAATTGCTTCGTCCTTCGGATGGGACGTTAAGCCGTAGGTCCCGTGTACTAGATTAAGTAATGCACGTAAAAGAACCCAGGACACTTATCGTGGAAGTGTAAGGGGTTTACCCCGGTGTTTCTGGTTCACATTGCAAGCGCTCTTGTTTACAGGTTTCCTCAGGCTTTCGAGCTTACAGTGCTTAAGTGCGCTTTTCTGAGGCATCCCTTGGTTTCATTACCAGAAATGATAAATGAAATGAAATGATAATAGAGTTTGTAAAATTGGCCTTTGAACACAAGCTTTCTGTTGTGTAAGAATGTGTGCTTCACGCTTGAGTGGTCAAACTATGCGGTCACCAGCGGTTGTTTATGTCAAAACAATTTTCTATGCATTGTGATGTTCATTACCCATATTACAGGTCACTGTTATAGTGGAATACAAAAAATCGTAACTGTCTGACTGTTGAATTAAGAAATTGAGAAATATCTGGTCTACTGAAGTAACGTGCAAAGATGGTTCGACAAACTGTCTTAATTACTGGTTGCTCATCGGGGATTGGTCTGGCTACAGCAGTGCTTTTGGCCAAGGAGAAACAACATGAATTTAAGGTATTTTGAGTTCAGTGTACCTCTACGGTACCCCAAGGTACGGCTGCCTGTCGCGGCCAACACGAAACGCATATGTATATAAGGTGTGACCCAGCAAATTTGTACACGCTTCCGCTACTGAAAAAGGGTTAAAATATCATTGAATATTTAGATTCTTCAGGGAAACTGACCAGTTATAATTCTTTAGTACATCCGTTTTTAATATGATACAACAGTGTATAGAATGTGTACTCATCGGAGGACATTCAGTGACAATCTGAGCACCTATCATTTGAAGACATGTGTAAGGGAGTGAAATTCCTGTGTTATATATAATAGGAGTGCCCCTTAGAGAATTTATATGTTTTTATTTCTTTTTGCAATATACTCATAGGAGTGGCACCCCTGTGTAGTACCCAAAGTTCACTGTATATATTTTAGTTAATTGTTAAAGAGCACCAGACCATTCCTTTGTCCTGACACTGGCCCTGTGCTAAGCTGGTCAGTGAGCAGGTAAGCAGTAAACACATATGCCGGACAGCTGCTTTCTCCCATACACTCATACTGCTCAATAATTCTGGTGAGTCTTTCTTTTATTTAATTACCTATTATTTGCATTATATAAAATATATATATCCTCATTGTGCATTTTGTCTTGAGATTTTGGGACCAATTAAGTTATGAGTAAATCTTAAATTCATTTTGATTTGCTTATGACGATTGAAAAGATTTCAGCAGTAGTTGGAAAATTTTAAAGTTTTGCATTTTATCTTATTTTAAGTTGGTTGTTTTATTCTGGAGATACATATATTGTATTTTTTATCAAACTTTCAAAGTGTGGAAACTAGTTATTTGCCTTTTGGTTGGTTTCCAAAGAAAGTTTATTTACAAGTGTAGTTTTGTTCAGATTTCCTTAGAGATCTGTTGAAAGTTTCAATGCTTTGGAAAACTGAATTTCTTGTATATAATAAAGTTATTTTTAAGACTAGTTTTTCTGAAACATCCTTGAGTATTTGTATTTTCATCTATGCTATTTTCTGGGTTTAGTTTGGAGGCACTTTTTATCAGTACCGTGACCAAATTTTTGCCTCAGAGCATATGTAGATAGATGTACCTGATTTCTTTTGTATGGTTCAGTGACCATGCATTGCCAGTGCAACTGTTTGTTCTGTAGATGTATATTAGAGATTTGCATACCTAATGAAGTCCATAGGGTAGTGTAGATTCTTCAAATTTATAGTGAGCAGAGTTTATGACTTAATCCCATGTGAACCCAGCCACTTCCTTTGATATTTAAATTTAAGGAGCCCCTTGGAGCATAGGTTGTCTTATAAGTATCCTACTGTATTATTTTGTACATGATGAATATAACTTTGCTCATTTTTTGGTATATTTTCTTAATTTCAAGTAAGCATGTATTCTTAATCAATTTTCTTTTGCATTTTTGTTTGATTTACAGGTAGATGTTTGATTGTCTGTAAATTGTATTTCACTTTAGTGCTGTGTTGGTTTTATACATTTTTGTTTTTACGCTTAAAGTTACATTCTTTTGGGAAACATTTTTATAACAGTTGGGTTTCTTTTTTACCTTAACCTTCTTACCTTTGAATTTTATTAAAAACTTATTTTTAATTGGCAATTTGGATTTTTAGCTCAAAAGGTTTGTTTTGAGAAGTTAATAAAGCCGTTCGTCTTTTGAAGGTAAAATAATTTTTTTCTTTTGTCCCAATTTGTTTAAGAAAAGTTCGCGACCTTTTCCTATCGATCTTGGTTTTTGCTGTTTTGTTTGGCTATCCCCGTCATTCTCAAGAGTACCATTTTTCCAGGTTACACATGCGACAAAATCCAACATTTTAGTCTCTGAGTGTATGTAAGACTTGAAGGTTTGCATGGTGGAAGAACAATAAACTGAAAGGTTTGCGGTGACACCATGTGATGAGTAAATCTCTCTTTTGAGTATGTGTGTGGTTCCGAAGGAACCGGTTGACTCAACGTTTCGGACAGTATGCTCTGTCCGTCGTCAGGAGAATGCTGGATTCCAACTGGGCCTGTGCTTAAAGTAGGAGAGTGCAGTGAGCTGTATGCGTTGGGTGCGTTGGGCTGTGAAGGCGGGAAACTGGGCGTGTGTAGAGTGGTGGATCCTGTGCGTGGGGGGAGGTGTCACTGCTCACTCAGGTGTGTCAGACTGGCTTGGGTGCTGGAGCGGGGAGGGACTTGTGTCTTGGCTTGTCTTGAGTAGGTTTGGATGCCAGATGTCACTGATGAACATGCCGATGTCTTGTGGTACGGTATCATGTCGCAGGATCTCTATAGCTTCTCTTACGCGCCGGGGGTGCCAGTGTTCGATGCTGGTAATCAGCGATGCTTCTTCCCATTGGATGATGTGGTCTGTAGAGTGTGAATGTTTGATGATGGAAGATTTGTCAAGTTCTCCTCTCCTGCCATGGGCTCTGTGTTCTTTGAGTCTAGTAGTGAAGTCTCTGCCAGTCTCCCCGATGTACACCTTGCCGCATTGACAGGGGATCCTGTAGACGCCTGGTCTTGAGCTGGTGTCTTGTTTGTCCTTGTGTGATGTGAGTATGTTTTGGATCTTGTTGGGTGCCGAGTGGTAGAATTTGATGTTGTGTGAAGAAAGGATACGCTGGATGAGATGGGAGGTTTTACCTATGTAGGGGAGGGTGATGGAACTAATGGCCTTATTAGATTGACTTTTGGTATAGGAGACCCTTCGGTCAGGGGGGGGGGGGGATCTTGGGTCTTGTGTCTTGACTTGGCTGCACTTGTATCCGTTACGCTGGAGTGCAGTGGTGATGTGATGAAGTTCTCTGGTGAGATGTTCCTCGTCGCAGATGTTGTAAGCCCTGCGTACAATTGTTTTGTTGACTGAGCTCTTGATCTGCGGGTGGTGAAACGAACGGTTGTGTAGGTAGCGGTCTGTGTGTGTAGGTTTCCTGAAGACTGTGCGGGAGAGTGAACCATCGTGTTTCCGGCGAACCTCAACATCCAAGAAAGAGATGGCCATCCCTTTCTTGATCCATGGTGAACTGGATGCTACTGTGGAGTGCGTTGAGGTGTTGCAGGAACAGTTCAAGGTTTTCTTTCCCGTGCTGCCAGATGATGAATGTGTCGTCAACATACCGCAGCCAAACTCGGGGCTTGTGGTCGGCTGTGTTGATGGCTGTCTGTTCAAATTCTTCCATGAAGATGTCAGCGAGGACTGGGGATATAGGTGATCCCATTGAGGTTCCCGCTGACTGCTCAAAGAATTTGCCACGCTACTGGAATCCGGATGACAATACACATGTTTGGAGCAGGTCGTAGATCTGGTCAGGGTTGAGATCGGTGCATTCATCAAGTGAGGGGTCGTTCCGGAGACGTTCATCTGATGATGTTGCATGCGTCAGATGTGGGGACGTTGGTGAATATGAGCGTGTATTGAAAGAGATTTAGGTTATTAAAGAAAAAATGATGTTTGTCACAAATAAATATTCCCTGAGATTTCTTAAAAACGGAGGGATTCACCGGCAGGTTTTCCCACCATTCTGACAGTTTTATACATAAATTGTACACGAGAATACATAATATACTGCATAACATTCGTCAAAGGCTTATAATGGGACTAACTTAGGCCTAGTTACGAGTTCACTTACAACGAACGTTTACATTCTGTTTTTTTTTTTTAATATACTCGTTAAACCTGTCTGCATGATAGTAAATCACGGCTGTGGTAAATTCTTTTGAAAGGAAAGTTAAGTCCAATCATTATTATAATGTTATCGTACAAATGAATTATGGTCGAGTGTACCATGACAATTCTGGTTTGCAGATAAGCAATAGTATGCAATACAACACCTCATAAATTGATTCTGTCTTGTGATTGGTTGAGAGCGTGTCACGTGATGTTCGCTATTTTTACAGTAATGCCAAGCAAACAAGGAAAGACTAGCCCATGGCAACCAATGAACTAGCCCATGAAATTGGTCTAAACGCGTCAATGCTGTTGTTACATGAATAAATACGTGTTACAGAAGTGTTACAGAAGTTCAAATAATTCAAGTCAAGTTAATGAAAGTCATGCATTGGTTTGATCTATTGTAGCAGATCTCTTAATAAATTGTGCAAAATCTATGTAAACAAATATTGACTGTTTTCACTCGTGGTACAGTAAAACTAGTCTTCCTCGGTAATCCCTGGAGCGTTCTATTTTCCCTCGGCTTCGCCTTGGAAAAATAGTACACTCCAGAGATCACCTCGGGAGGTTAGTTTTACTGTACCACTCGTAGCAGTCAATATTTGCATACTGTCCCGGATAGTATTCACCAGGCACGAAAAGAAACATTTTGCACTGGTCTGCAGGGGTGCACCCCACTAAATTGTGATAAATTCATGCGCCGAGCTGTTTATCATAAGTTGTATGTCCTCATTTTTTATTTATTTATTTATTTTGAGGCCCATTTATTTTAGGGATTGTATAAAATGGTCCAATATCATGACCTTGGGGTCCTTGACTTCCAACTTTGAGTATTTTGGATACACTTAGACCCTGAAAAGGTGGTCCTAATTTGATTTCAACCGTAAGGCTTTTTTTTCCAAAATGGATGCTTTCAATGTGGGGGTTTCACTACTGTAGAGGGTGGTTTCCATTGGGATGAGAATAACTCGACGGGCGCCTGGACTATATATTCACATTAAATTGAGAGGAAAATAAAAAGGTTAGACATCAATCAATATTTTTTCTTTTGATTTAAATTTTTTTCTAACTATGATTTTTGAATATTTTGTATTTAGCATTGGTTACTATGGGAGTTTATTTAGTGCAGCCTCATGAGTCATTTGGAAGACACGTGGCATAATTATTTGCATATTCGGGTTAATCCGGTCTCACAGGTTTAATTGGATGCATTTATGACTTTATTTTGTAACTTGGATTAGTCCCCGTGTGTACATGTTTCCCTGCTGGCAAAACAACAACAAACAACAAACAAACAAAACAAAAACAAACAAAACAAAAACAAACAATAAAAACGAGTTACTGCACCGATGTTGAAGCCGACCTGAGACCTTTTTGGCCTAATACTACGTTATAAATCGCATATCACAATTGTTTCCCTTTGTCTGTGAGGGTCTGTGAGGTGTGCTAAATAAACAGCACTCGGCATCACACTGTCAATTTATTATTGGACATCGTTGTTTAAGTTTTCCATTGGGAATATTTTTCTTGCCCTTACAGGTTTATGCCACGATGAGGAATTTGAAGTCAAAGGTCGCCTTGGAAACTGCAGCAGGAGACACTCTAGATAAGACTCTCTTCATCCGGGAACTTGATGTAACCAAGGAGATAACAATCTCAAAAGTCGTCGATGAGATCTTACGGGACAATGGAACAATCGATGTTCTTGGTAAGTGCTTGTAGGCCTCTCTAAATCCAAACAAGAAATGCACAGGTTTATTGTTTTAAACTTCAAAAGAGTTGTGGTGATGCGTTGTTTTTTGTTTTGTTTTTTTTTTAATTTTTTTTTTTATTATTATTTGTTTTTGTATTTAGTATATTTGTAGTAAATTTGTTATTAGCCAGACCATTATGCAAATATTTTAACATTATTAGCGTTATATTTGAAGTTAGGCCTAATTTTTAATTTTGCCTGCAGTGAATAACGCTGGATGCAGTGGTGCAGAAATCGACGAAAAAACATTGGAGTGGTGTCAAGCCATGATGGATACCAACTATTGGGGCGTAGTTAGAACCACAAGAGCAGTACTACCAGCGATGAAGAAACAGAAATCGGGCCGTATCCTCAATGTGACGAGTATGGCTGGATTGATAGGTACACTAATATGATATTAACTTGTAATATAAACAACAGTTTTCATAATCTTAATGATATCACACGATCACCTTACGGTCTGCGTCATTGCGTGATGTTTTTGTACTTATTACAGGTCTCCCTTTTCTCTTCACCTACGCTTCCACAAAGTTCGCCGTTGAGGGTTTCTCTGAATCCATTGCCGCAATACTACGTGATGGTTACAATATCAGGTTGGCCAATAAGATCTATGGAAAGATCGACAAAATTCCACCCACCGACAAAGAAATTTAAAAAAATTGGTAATCAGGCCTGTAATCAAGCATGCCGACGGTCTGTGACGGCTTTGACGGTGATGATTGGGATTCAACATGCGCGTACGCGAGAGAAATAAATAAATTAATTGGTGTACAAAAGATCTCCAAATTGCCCCCTCAAATGTGTAATATTTTTATTCCAGTTGCAAATGGTCACTCTTACAATAGACGGGCTGGTTCCCATGGTAATTTATTTCATATTTCCCCTACAAAGATAAAACGTATTCTAGCAAATGTAAATTTATGTCTCGTGAAGTAAATTTATTTAACGATTTTCCCTCATCAATTAAATATCCCTAGCCTTCTACTCTTGCTAATTTTAAATGTCTTTACAAAAGACTTTATTGTTTTTATCTGTAGTTACTATAGGGCGGTTCCCTGATGATTAATTCTGGGTGGGTGTGTTTGGTAGGTTATGTAAATGTGATTGCTGATGTCTCTGTTCCTTATATCATTTTGCAGGTGCCGCCAACGACTTAGTTCTTATCGGTTGTTTTCTGTGTGTTTGGGGGTGCTGTTCAATGGGGGCTTGGGGCTTCGCAAGCAGCGGCGTAGCCACGGGGGCCTAGGGGAGTCACGTGGCCTCACAAATATTCAGCGCCCCCCAGGTGTCCCCCACGAAAAATCCCGATAGTACCCAAAAAAAGAAAAGAAAAAGAAAAGGGAAAAAACCCATACCGCCTGGGGCCCCCACTGAAAAGCAATGCCCCCCCCCCGGGCCCCCCACTGAAAACGTCCTGGCTACGCCGCCGCTCGCAAGTGGGTCTTCAATTGGGTCTTCAATTGGGATCTGGCTGGCAGCACCCGTGATGGATCTCACAGAATGTTTTGTGCAATGTTTTCTTTCTTATTTAAACTATAAAACTTTAGTTATTTTCATATCCCAAAGTATATATTTATATTTATATTAATGTTTGTATTATCTTCCCTGGGCACCTTTCAAAAACAGTGTTTCACTGAAAAGCCTCCCCAGGTTAATAAACAATAAATAATTGTTGTTATTATCGCCGATAATGCATGGGCAGCCGGTCTTTGCCGGTTGTAAACAATCTCAACCATCACAGTTACAACGCGAATTTGAGTTACAGAAGTGTACCCACAGGAACACTTAACAACATGAAACTCAACCCATCAACGTGTTTAACAATGACGGTATCATTCACCAACCTGAAATAATTTTTGCTGGAGTCTCACAAACACAAAATGTCCAGATATCCAAACTATTGGGTATCTTAATCCAAGCAAACCTTAAATGGGACTCTCAAGTATCACAGATGAGCAAGAAATGTAACAGAACGTTGAGATGTTTAAAACTCTATAATTTACCACGATCTGATCTCAGCACTATTTAGATTGGTACATTAGACCTGTACCAGAGTATTGTGTACCAGTATTAAATAAGACCCTTACTCAGAAACAAGTCAAAGAAGAGCATGTAGAACTTATAAATCTTGCTCTTGTAGAATGTAAATTGCAAACACTGCATGGAACAGAGACGACACAACATTTGTATCGATTTTGCGACAGCCCTAGCATGACAACCCCACTGCCAATATTGGCTCCCGGGGAAAATAGCTGTAGATAAGTCCTGAAGACAAACAGTGAAATACCAACAATTTTTCTGTAAAACCCAGAGATTCCGAAAGAGTGCTTATTGTCCTTGTCCTCGGCCTAAGGTTTGTTGCATTGTCCCTCCAATCTTGTACTGTGTTGTATGTATCCTTTTGTCTCTATCAAGTGTCTACTTCTCCATACCTATTGTCATTTCTTAGTCATTTTTAGACGTTACTGACCTGTGTATATTTTATATCTTTTATTTTATTTACCTCATTTACTGTATAACTTTTAATATTATTAATTTAATAATTTAATAACTGTATTTTTAAAATACTATTTCGATGTAAAATATATCCGCAATTCAGCACATGGCATATGTTTTAGCAATAAACTATAATGAATGAATGAATGAATGAATGAATGAATGAATGAATGATCACGTTTCGTCCAATGAGATTGTCTTATAACTGTTTTGGGCATTAATGCATGTATTTTAATATCGATACGGAATTTCATCATTCCAATGATATATAGAATAGGGCAACCATGAAGTACTGAAGGCGACCATTTTAATTGGTTTCCTTATTCCTTGTACTTTGTTTATTATATTCAGGGTAACCATAGTTGAGCCAGGACCAGTTCTTACACCCATGGTGACCAAAACCAAAAACAACCCGGATGACATCATAGCAAATGGCGACGATATCATGAAAGACATTTCCAGCAGTTATTTCACCAACGTTTTCCAAGCAAAGATGGCTCGGTGGATGCAGAAACCAGAGGACATAGCACAGTTACATCTGGAGATAATACTCAGTGACAACCCTCATCTTCGGTACCAGACTAGTAAGTTCATAACCGAATATGCAGCATCGAAATTAGTTGATACAACTTCAGATGGCATTCTTGAGGCACTTAAATGAAAGTGAAGGATAAACATGTAATAAGTAGAGTGGGCTCATTTCAAGTTACAAGCTCCAAAGGCTTCCATTAATTATTTTTCTTTTGTTTATAGTAGGTTTAAAAGTAACAAAATAATATCTAAAAAGGCCCAAATGTAATAACAAATAATGAAGCTAGTACTAAGGAGATAACATGTACAATGTATAAAACACATTAATGATGTATCACATTAACAGGAAAAGTAAATATTCAAAGTATTAAGCCTTCATAAACTTCGGGTTTACCGATGTGGTGGAGAAAAATTTACATTCAAAATGTTCATTTGATTATACCTTGGAAAGGGAAGAACTTGACCCAGCTTGGCACGATTTCAAAATATATTAAAATCCACTAATTCCTATTGAATATGCCCTAAGGTCTCACAGGGAAATAATACTATTTGGTAAAGAAGAAAGATTTAGGTTTACAGGTGTAACACCGTGTGTAATAATCTCTTCTTGGAAGAAGTGATGTGGTCAGTGCCCGTCTTCAAAATGATGATGGACTGATGCTAATGCTGTGGCTGTAGGTGGTTAACGGTTCCGCAATATATAGGGGCCTATGTGCCAAATTTGGACAGAATTTATGGTAAAAACCAGTCATGCCAAGATATTGATGTGTTTATTTCTTGTGCGTTGACACTGGACAATCATTGATTGCTGGTTTAGCTAGTTTTGGTAAAATACGCAATGTTCAAATATGGTGGAGCGGTTTAGTGCATCGGATTTGTGTTCTGATGGCTGAGTCGTCAGAATGTGGGTTCGAATCCCAATCGCGACACTTTACCATAATTGCTTCTCTCTACCCAGGGGTAAATGGGTACCTGTGAGGGCAGAGTTGGTTGTTGTGTTTGATTAGCCCTATATGCGCTGTAATGGCAGCAATTGAGCAGTACACTCCCCCAGGGAGCTGAGATGGTTTCAGGAATGATTTATGAGCCTGATGAGCAGGAGTAATAATATAATGCGCCTTGAGCACCAGTTTGGTGGACACGTGCACTATATAAGTCCACATTATTATTATTATTATTATTAAACGATTACACTGAGTAAATATTATGTATTAACAGAATAAAGCATATGCACCTTTAACGTTATTTCTAAAAAGATTCTGACATTTTCACCGTTATAAGTTTTAGGGATTGTATTTGTCAAGGCCACCTGTACATGACATAATAGGCACATAGTGCAGTGGTATTTTAAAGGTATGATATAGCTTTGGTAATGATCAAAAAAATGTTTAATGAGTTTCAATCTGAAAGCTAAATGTTTACAAAGGTGATACTTGTACCAATCGCCCTAAGAAATATTTCCGTCTGAAATGCTGTCATCTTCGAGAAATATTGTATATGAAGACCTCCAAAAACGCAACAGCTGATTTCGATTGCAGCAATCGAAATGAACACAATATGAACATGCACAAAATAACTCATAAAATAGAAACCGTTATTCGCTGTTTTCTCGAAAACGTGAAGACCGATTTTGATGAAATATTCAAAGGTTAGTTTTATGATGTGTATTTTGAAAACTAGATGATTGGAATGAATGCATTCTTCAAAAAAACCAATGATGTATCACACCTTTAATAAGTCCAAGAAATAATTATGTGCATTTCTAGCTGTCACTGGGAGAGACCAATAAGTGTT
>CM055818.1:18830054-19317814 GCA_029582265.1 Zoroaster sp. YZ-2022 | reverse complement strand
ATTCTTACATTGAATTTCAATAAGTTGCCGCTGGCAAATTTGTGTAAAACATAAAACATTCAAAAACAGTTTAAATATTCAAAACCTGCAACAGTTTTTCGCTGTTTTCTCAAAAAAGTGAGGCCATTCAAGGTTGGAGTACTCAAGTTATGAATACGATATATTTCTGGAAAACTGGAGGGTTTGTCATGAATGCATGTTTCTGAATATTTACATTGTACCTTCCACTTAATTTGCCTAAAAAGCAAACTAACTCAAGGCTGACAAAATAAGTGCTTTGCACCCATTGGGAAAAGTCACTATAAAATTACAGTTCTTGATATTAGATTGCATTACCCAGATATTAACAGGGATGATATTGCAAGAAAATGAAAAGGTAGGAAAAATGTTTGCCATTATCATTAGGCATATACTAGCCTATAGCGGTTTACCTCTATAGCCATGTATAGCAAGGAAACTGTTTTTTTATCTTGGTATTTACAATAAAATGATACACAAAGAAAGTTACCATGGTTTGAAGTTAGTCGGAACCTGGTTTCATGGTAGGATTTTCAAAATCAAAAGGTAAGATTTCCTACAGAAGTAGGAAGAATATCATGCCTGTATTATCCATTGACAAGTTACTGAATGATAAACTGACTTAGTTACCGTACATCAGATACACGTAGCGATGATGGTTGATGTTCAGTAGTCATATCTGTAGATATTGACTATGCTCATAGACATTGTAGCTTGTCCTATATCCACACAGCTGTTGTCATAGTCCAATGTTTCCTGTGTTAACTTTTGTAAGTCGATCTGTGAAGATGAAAGAAACTCATGTATGTACACAACCGTATAGTCTGTAGATTTCTACAAGCATTGATTTTAAAAACATTCATAAATGACAAAGACAGTTTAGACAATCTGACTGGACTCACATGGGGCTGTTATTAATGGATGGCTTATCAAAATCAGAGCAGCGACAAAGATTGTTTCACATCACGCTGACTTATGTACTATGCCCAAAACCGGCCATTTTACCCTAACTTTTTAATTGAATGAGCTGAACGCAGAAGGAATTTGGCATTTGGCATTTTTCTGCCTGCCTGCCTGCCCGCCTGCCAGTATCCTTGTCTCCATTCCTACTGCCTAGGAATCTTTTATCATGTCAGCCAACCTACCTGCCTGCCTGCCTGCCTGCCTGCCTGCCCGCCCGCCAGTATCCTTGTCTCCATTCCAACTGCCTAGGAATCTTTTATCCATCCTGCCTGCCTGCCTGCCTGCCTGCCTGCCTGCCTGATAGGGAAGTGTGAGTGGGAAGTAGGAAGTATGCATGGAATATTTCCAGCAATCACTGGCTGGAGTAAGCATGCATGTGTATAGTAGCATAACATATGTGTGCACACAACGCTCACTTGACACCATAGTTATCATCAAGATACTTATTGCATTTTCACGGCTAGAGGGCTACTAGTGTATGTACACAGAGCAGATAGGGTGTGCAATAATAAGGGAATAAAAGTTTGCTGCACGGTCTTTACTGCAGGATAAAGACCAGTTTTGGGCATGGCCACGGGTGATAAAGCACCGAGTTGTATTGATTTAGTTTTCAAAATGAAGAAACTTGAAAAAACCTATATAGAAATGAGCACACACGAAACACTTTCAAAGAACATGAAACAAACTTTATCACCCTGATTGGTTCAAAACCCATGTCATGCGCCAGCTAAATAGAACAGCTGGTGCATCGTGCACATACATGTACATGCTGCTCAGATTTTGATAAGCCATGTTTTTACCATCTGTTAATACACCCCGACATGACCACATTTGTCCAATCAGATTGTCTTAAAGGTGCAGTATCGTCACGATCAAAGCAGACTTTCAACAGGGCATGGAATCGGTGTCCTAGTTTAAGATGATCACAGTGACTGATAATTACTGGCACATTTATGCAGCAACATCGGTGGTATGCCCTTATCATGTGGGGTATTATTTTCAGTCACTGAGTTAATCTAAAACTAGCACTCCAATTCCATGCCCTGTTGATCGTGTCGATATTGTCTCTTTAACTGTCTTGGGCATTTATGAATTGTGTTTTAAAAATACTTGTCAAAAAAGTTAATGACTCATAAAACAAGCCTCAAAATTAATTTTTTTTGGTCACTTACCCACCCTTGTATTTTCACTAACCCTTTTCCAAAAGTCACTTCCAAGCAAACAGTTCATGTTTAACAAAAACACCACAAATTTGTACTAATCACACCTTGCAGTATTTTGACACCAGCTACATACAGTATACATGTCTGTACATGTAATGGAAATTACTTGAGAGTCTGGTTTCACTACTTTCACAGAACCATCAATGACTGGCCATATTATTATGGGACATGACAAAAAAACATGGATAAATCCATTTACCCTGCAACGGACTCAAGTTCTGGTGTTAGTAGCAGAATGTGGGTTCGAAACACGGCCGTGACACTTGTGTCCTTGAGCAAGACACTTAACCATAATTGCTTCTCTCCACCCAGGGGTTAAATGGGTACCTGTGAGGGCAGAGTTGGTTGATTAGCCCTATATGCGCTGTAATGGCAGCAATTGAGCCGATACTCCCCAGGGAGCTGAGATGGTTTCAGGAATGATTTATGAGCCTTATGAGTAGGGGTAATAATATAATGCGCCTTGAGCACCACTCAGTTGGTGGATACGTGTGCTATATAAGTCCACACATTATTATTATTATTATTAACTTACCTACTTTTTGAAATCACTTACCGCCTGAAAAATCCACTTACCTCCGGTAAGTGGGTAAGAGGAAATTTCGAGGCGCGTCGTAACAACTCATGACTAAAAGTTTGTGTGACTTACCTACAATATTGAGCTTGCACAGTGGACAAGTGCGTTTGTTGATTAACCAGTAATCCACGCATTTACAATGAAACTGATGATAACAAGGCAATACTCGAATCATCTGAGGAAATGTTACCAAGCAAATGAAAAAAAAAGAAGTTTTTTTTACAAAACAAAACAATTCTAGACGCTACATGTGAGTGGTGCAATCCGAGATCAAAGGTGGGGTTGCATGCCTAAATACACGCCACTAATTTGACCCAAAAAACCAACATTTGTTTATCTAATGAGTGCAGTGCTGTTGTAATGAGGACAAAATTTGATCGTTACAAACAAGGCAAGGAATACTGAAGCCACTACCAGAGCAGCCGTTTACAATATGGGTCATTCCACCAGGTTGGGGCAAGCTTTGTAAATAGGTGTCCCTTCTGAAGTAGGTAGATGTACCTTTCATTATCATTTACTATGACTCCTAATTAAGTTATTGTAACTTAACCTATTCAAGGAATAGAGATTGATTTCATTCTAATTTGAAGAACAACTGAGTATGTGCACTCATAATAAGGATAATGAATGGTATGTCTACCTACGTAACAAGGACACCATGTCACAAAACTTGCCCCAACCTGGTGGAATGACCCAAGAATGTGCACTCATAATAAGGATAATGAATGGTACCATCTACCTACGTATCAATGACACCGTGTCACAAAGCTTGCCCCAACCTGGTGGATTGACCCAAGAATGTGCACTCATAATAAGGATAATGAATGGTACATCTACCTACGTAACAAGGACACCGTGTCACAAAGCTTGCCCCAGCCTGGTGGAATGACCCAAGAATGTGCACTCATAATAAGGATAATGAATGGTACATCTACCTACGTAACAAGGACACCATGTCACAAAGCTTGCCCCAGCGTACGTATAACAAATTTCTGTAATTATTATTTTGTGCCGAGTAATGTCTGGGTATAATGAAACTATTGTGAAAAACACTGATGAGTGAAATATATATGTATGAAAATTATGGCAATAAGAATGGGCCCAATACCTCAAAAATGTAACGCGAGTAACCATGGAATTGCCCAGAGGCTATGCTAACCATGAAAAAGATATAAAAATGTGGGGGGGAAATTTTTTTTAAATGTTGACAAAAATTGTTTACATCTTTGTGGATTTCTTTGCCTTGAAAATAGTATGTCATACTTGTATCAAAGGGAAAGATATTAACCACAATTACTACCATACCTTTCCTGCTATAAATTCTTCTAAGCATACAGCACAGCTGTCTTTATCTCTGTTTAGTACATAACGCTTCTTCTTGTATTTACGGGCTGGCATCTTAGAGAGCGATGTTTTGGCAAGTCTTTGGAGACAACTCTAGGGGAACAAAACTTACTATATTAACCCTTACTCCCTAGGCCCATTTGCTTACACATAACCTGAATCCTTCCTAACTCCCTAGGCCCATTTGCTTACACATAACCTGAATCCTTCCTAACTCCCTAGGCCCATTTGCTTACACATAACCTGAATCCTTCCTAACTCCCTAGGCCCATTTGCTTACACATAACCTGAATCCTTCCTAACTCCCTAGGCCCATTTGCTTACACATAACCTGAATCCTTCCTAACTCCCTAGGCCCATTTGCTTACACATAACCTGAATCCTTCCTAACTCCCTAGGCCCAGTTGCTTACACATAACCTGAATCCTTCCTAACTCCCTAGGCCCATTTGCTTACACATAACCTGAATCCTTCCTAACTCCCTAGGCCCATTTGCTTACACATAACCTGAATCCTTCCTAACTCCCTAGGCCCATTTGCTTACACATAACCTGAATCCTTCCTAACTCCCTAGGCCCATTTGCTTACACATAACCTGAATCCTTCCTAACTCCCTAGGCCCATTTGCTTACACATAACCTGAATCCTTCCTAACTCCCTAGGCCCATTTGCTTACACATAACCTGAATCCTTCCTAACTCCCTAGGCCCATTTGCTTACACATAACCTGAATCCTTCCTAACTCCCTAGGCCCATTTGCTTACACATAACCTGAATCCTTCCTAACTCCCTAGGCCCATTTGCTTACACATAACCTGAATCCTTCCTAACTCCCTAGGCCCATTTGCTTACACATAACCTGAATCCTTCCTAACTCTATGCCCATTTGCTTACACATAACCTGAATCCTTCCTAACTCCCTAGGCCCATTTGCTTACACATAACCTGAATCCTTCCTAACTCCCTAGGCCCAGTTGCTTACACATAACCTGAATCCTTCCTAACTCCCTAGGCCCAGTTGCTTACACATAACCTGAATCCTTCCTAACTCCCTAGGCCCATTTGCTTACACATAACCTGAATCCTTCCTAACTCCCTAGGCCCATTTGCTTACACATAACCTGAATCCTTCCTAACTCCCTAGGCCCATTTGCTTACACATAACCTGAATCCTCCAAAATCCTTCAGCAGTAAAGCAAGCACATGACATGTATGCACACATGTGTTTCTAATCTGTGATACATGTACATGGCCAGGGACCCTCCCTGCATGCATGGAGCAATAAACATTGTCCACTGACCCAAGCACTGACCTTGCAATCACTACAACAAACATGGATGTACATGTACCATAGAAAGGCAAGTATGCCTAATAACCTCAATCCTCCAGAATCCTTCACTTTAGCAAAGAGCATGTAGTATGTAACCTAAATCCTTCAAAATCCTTCACTTTAGCAAAGAGCATGTAGCATGTAACCCAATCCTTCAAAATCCTTCACTTTAGCAAAGAGGATTTTGGAGGATTTGGGAAGGTTAGGGTTAAACACCAATTTATTTAAACTCTTTAAATAGAAGAATGCATTTTACCCTTTCATTACTATATGCGCCTTAATTAGAGAACACACACACACCCCCTGTTTCTTACCATGACAACTAAAGTCGACCACAGCCACCATACACAGAGCAATAACAGCAGTGCCATGAGCGTTCTTTTTTTCAAGCTGTATTTGTTTTCATTGTTTCTTGGTAATACATAAACCAAGCAATACATAATTGGAAAGAGTGATTTGTTATCTGTCTAATGGTGTAGGCAAACAAACAGGTTGCTATTATAGAAATCAGACATACATTCTATTACAAGCAAATCATTTCCATAGCCAACAGTGCTATGGCATGCTATACACTTCGATCCAACTCAATCATTTTATGAGCAATCCCTTTGATTTTTGCATATCATATGAAATGCAATTTCATGAGAAATAAACAATTCATTCAACATTTCTTTCTCCAACAAATTTTTCATGGTGATGAGGTTTGGGAAAAAAGTCCCGATTAACCCTTTCCTTACCATAGTCGACTTTAGTCGACCAAGCTTTCACACAAAAAAGCACTCAAGCCTGAGCACAAAGGCCATTAGTTATAAAGCTGTAGTTTTGTCCATGTTCACCCTCCATACCCAAGCTTACAATGGTTGGAAAGAGCAAGATCGGATCTTTCCATTGATGGTGAAATAGAATAAGGTTGCTATTATGCAATCCCTTCAAATTGGAGTTGAAAGATCCGAAATGCCAAACACCTACGGAGCGCCATGTGTTTGTGTACAAAAAAGTGTTTGAGTTTACAGATCACACTGAGGAAACAAAGACCAAGAACTTGGACATTTATTGACCAATCTTAATGTTTTTTGGATTTTATGAAAGGGAATTCAATAAGTAAGATATTTTTTATTATTTATTTTGCTGTAAAATGATATCTTCAAGGTGATAATAGAGTTTGTAAAATTGGTCTTTGAACACAAGCTTTCTGTTGTGTAAGAATGTATGCTTCACGCTTGAGTGGTAAAACAATTCGGTACTGAGAGGGTTAATAGATGCAGCACATCGCTGGCAAGCATGCGCAATTGATCCATTTACATACAAGTTACCAGGGAAGAGTTGAATACGAAGCACTTCTATTCACTTCTCACATATACAACAGAGTATACAAGGTTTTGTTCACGCACAAGTGCTATAAAACGGTGCCCCAAAGTGCCCTAGACTGAGGAAACTGGCTGCATTTTTACCACTAGAGGGCTACTATATGCAAGATTATTAAGCACTTCTAAGGTACACACACTTTGGGGTTTTGTGCACTCGTAATGCTACAAAATGGTGCCCCAAAGTGCCCTAGACTGAGGAAACTGGCTGCATTTTTACCACTAGAGGGCTACTATATGCAAGATTATTAAGCACTTCTAAGGTACACACACTTTGGGGTTTTGTGTACACTCGTAATGCTACAAAATGGTTCCCCAAAGTGCCCTAGACTAAAGAAAATGGCGGCATTTTCACCACTAGAAGCCTTACAATGTGCAAGAAAAGGATTAAGAATGGCTGACCAAAGCCTGAATGTTGCACTGGAGGAACAAACTGTACCTCTATATCTTCACTGTATTCACTGTCTCCCCATGCGATCCACTTCCCATGAAGTATAAGCAGGAGACACAATGTACCAACTAGGGACATTAGTGTTGTCCAAAGACTTGGAAAAATCTGAAATGAGAATACAATTTAAAAGACTTTTAATAAGAAAACCACTTAAGATGCCTGCACACTTTTCTGTTGTAGCATTCAGGAGTGTATCTGGGAAAAGCCTGCAGGGGGTTAGGGTTAATTAACCCTAACTCCCTTGGCCCATTTGCTTACACATAACCTGAATCCTCCAAAATCCGTCAGTTGTCAAAGCAAGCACATGACATGTATGCACACATGTGTTTCTAATCTGTGATACATGTACATGGCCAGGGACCCTCCCTGCATGCATGGAGCAATAAACAGTGTCCACTGACCCAAGCACTGACCTTGCAATCACTACAACATACATGGATGTACATGTACCATGGAAAGGCAAGCATGCCTAATAACCTCAATCCTCCAAAATCCTTCACTTTAGCACAGAGCATGTAACATGTAACCTCAATCCTTCAAAATCCTTCACTTTGGCAAAGAGGATTTTGGAGGATTTGGGAGGGTTAGGGTTAATCGAATTTCTACTTAAAAACATTTGAGTTTAAATGAAACCTAAAAAAGAGAAATCCATTCAAATACTGTAACCAGTCTGCATCAACACTTTGCAATGTCACATATCTTCATACAGAGGTATGCTTTAAAAAAAAAAAAAAATCAAGAAGGCACTTCGGATTTAAAAAATCTTACCTTTGCTTGAGAATGGCCCGACCCGAGGCACACGACTCCTTCCCATTCCTTGTATGTTCCCCCATTAGATCGGCCACAAGTAGACCATAGCGTCAGTCTGGCCGTACTCTGTCAGGGGTGAGAATAACTTTCTTGTAAAGAATGAGGAACGGTTGAGTCAAAACTCACCTACACTAATCGATGTCCATCATCACTTCGCTAATTTTGTTCTCGCGTGAGCTTTGTCTTAAACATGAGACCACCGATCGGGTAGAATGTCGAACCCAACCGCCACTGTTTCTCGCTCATTATAACCAATAATATAATCTTACGTGCTCAGTAAGGTGGAGAACATAATGTGACCCGCTCCATCGAAATGAGGAATGCCCCCCCAACACATGTTTCCGTGTAATGGGCTTCCAAAGTTTACAAAACGTGCATGACTGCATTATTACATTATCAATTTATCACATCCTAAAACGGGAATAAAATGAACCAAAAATGAATGTTTGGTATCATCAGAAATCCCATTAAATTCTCTTTAAGTTGATATTCCTATCTCAAAATGTGAAACTTGGGGGACATTTCAAAGAAGCGGGTCACATATGGATGACGATGGATATATACTATTATTCCAGAATATTTGTTTAATGAAAAATCAGGCATTTTTGGTATACAATGACTTCCTCAGTCATGTCAGTCTGATCTTGTCAACTCCCCCGTTAGTGACCAACACGGTCATCGCATATGCGCAGTGGCAACTATACTGAACAGCAAAGCAAAAGAAACGCAAGTCCGAGGTCTTGACAAGTTTTCAAACAGAAGACAAACCATTTTGATTCTAATCACTCATTTAATGAAAAATGCTTTCAATTTGTGAGCTGAAAGTGACTGTTGAAATTGCATTGCAAGATTTTCACATTCAACAGTCACTTTCAGCTCACAAATTGAAAGCATTTTTCATTAAATGAGTGATTAGAATCAAAATGGTTCGTCTTCTGTTTGAAAACTTGACAAGACCTCGGACTTGCGTTTCTTTTGCTGTCCTCGGACTTGCGTTTCTTTTGCTGTTCAGTATATAAAAGGGAAAATTTTTTTAGAAGTGAAATAAAGTCCAAAATCCATCATAAAGGTGTATTTAAAAAATCATGTTTAATTGGATGTTTAATTTTGAAGGATTTACAGACTCTCCACATCCCCACAAACAAGAAACTAGAGGTTTGAACACAATACAGGCTATTTCTTTCTTTCCTTGGTGGCTACTTCTCTTCTTTCAAGAATATTTTGAGGCAAAGGAAAATTTGTAAAAAAAATCCTGAAATCAGGAAAAATCCTGAGAAATCACCGGCCTGTTATAATTTATTCTTACCCAGTAATGAGAGAACGTGGAACCATCATTAATCTTCACACTAACTTTCTGTTTTCTGTTTGTAAGACACACAAATTTTTAATTTTAACATAGCTGAACTGAAAAACATTAGCATATCAGCAGCATTTTTAAGGGGTACCAAGGCAACAGAGGCCATGACCTCTGTGAAATTTCGGGACTGGTGACCATATTGGTTCATATGATGAAAACTTTGCTTAACCAGTTCGTATCGGAGGCCGTGTATACATGCAATTTTTGTTTGCACCGCGGATCGGAGAGCGTCTATACACGCCATAGGAAACTCTGGAATATTTGTATGCATGCTCGGTTGAGCCACGCATGTATGATGACATGCTCAGAAGACGTGGCCAGGTGCTGTGGAAGCTTCCATTAACGTGTGTGTGGGAAAAAGAAACCCGCACAGGGGCCCAGAAAAACTTTTTTATTCCCGACGCGAACTGCTTAAGTTGCCACAATTGTCAACTTGAGTATAACAAAAAATACCTTCACCAGCCATGCTATAAGCTAGTCAAATTACACACAAGGCAAATCAGGAAATGGGTCATTACCAGTCAACTATAAATATTAACTATAAATATCAACTATAAATATCAACTATAAATATCGCGGCACTCACTGCTTTATAGGATTCTAGCCAGCCAATCGACATCGGTCAAGCTCGGTGATCGAGAGGTTAAGACGTCTGCACTAGAAAGTAGGAGGTCGTGGGTTCGAATCCCGCCCGAGTCGCCTGTGAAGTTTTTTCCACAGACACTCAGAAAGCACCGAGTATACAGTGCTATACACACGTCGGTGTAGGGCAAAATTAAATCAATTCATTACCAGTCAGTTAGATAAAAGGTTACCTCCAGGGGCAAAGTTGCTCTGGCTGTCAAAACCAGTCAGTTGACAGTTTTTTGACCAGTGTGGCAAATTTGTGGACAATTGCTTCAAGAGTATGGCCAAAAATAAAAAAATCCCCAGTTTCTGACCTATGTCAGCTTCAAAATTGGTGCGGTGATGCGCTTTTTTTTACCTGGTAATGTGTTTTATACAGTTATAAATGTATATACGCAGTATATACGAGTCCCATGGTCGAGCGGTTTAGTGCATCGGATTTGTGTTCTGATGGCTGAGTCGTCAGAATGTGGGTTCGAATCCCAGCCGTGACCGTGGTGCTTGTGTCCTTGAGCAAGACACTTTACCACAATTGCTTCTCTCCACCCAGGGGTTAAATGGGTACCTGTGAGGGCAGAGTTGGTTGATTAGCCCTATATGCGCTGTAATGGCAGCAATTGAGCTGTATACTCCCCAGGGAGCTGAGATAGTTTCAGGAATGATTTATGAGCCTTATGAGCCTTATGAGCAGGGGTAATAATATAATGCGCCTTGAGCACCACTCAGTTGGTGGATACGTGCGCTATATAAGTCCACACATTATTATTATTATTATTGTTATTGGAACCAGACCAAATTTCCCATACACAAATTATGGTGGCTGAGAGAGGCAAACGTTCGGGGGAAACGTTCACACCCCTACATGAAAAAATTTGTTTAAAACACAGTACGGCAGAATTCCAAACGATCCAGCAATTTTGGCTGCAACTTGGCATCGTTTCATAGCAAAATAAACGAAAACTAAAACTGCCTGGGCACGTGTCTGAGGCAAAGCGCGCAGGGTACAGAAACCAGAGACTTTTTATTTATTTAAAAAATTTTTAACATTGCCCAAGAGAACAAGAAGCATGAGGGATGGCCAAGCTAAAGTTTATTTATTCTGATCAGGTGGCAGATTAACCCTCCTACTATTGCTGCACTTAGTGGCAAGTAGCTATAGAGGTCATAACCAGTCAACTGTCTGTTTTGACTGTTGACCCAAATGTGCACACAGGGGCATTTTGGACAGGTTTTGACCTGAACAATACCAGACAATGCTTTAACTAGTCAAAAACAGTCGACTCATTTTGACCTGTAAATGTACTTACTACACGTAAGGTTTGACAGTGTCTGACTTTTAAGTGCACTAGATATACCTTGGCAGGTATATCAACATTTTGACCCTTGTAGTAGTAGGAGGGTTAATCAGATGATGATGAACATTAGACTTGAAGGACTGACCAGATGGAACATCCACAACAGAGGCAGGTGAAGAGTTGCAGAGCCTGGCAAAAGAAGCTAAAAAAAGGACCTCTGATGCGGTGAGGTACGAGATTTGTGTATTGTGATGTACTTTACAAAATTAATAGATGTTAAACATTTGAATACCATTTTTCAATAAATAAGAACTTTGGACAACCGGTTATACGGCTTAGACTTGAGTCAAGACGCTTGGGGAAATTTACGCTCACCTTTTGCATTTCATTGTTCCCAAGCACTATGCAATGCTAACAGATTTTTCGCACTTTTTAAAGAACTGAAATGTCTTCCTTGTCTTACCCTAAATTCTCAGCTTGGCCCTGCGGGAGAAGACTTGATAATCACCGGTCAGGTAATACCAGGGATGGATAATAAATAAATGTCATGAACTTTTGGAGTGCCATGGTCGA
This sequence comes from Zoroaster sp. YZ-2022, assembly GCA_029582265.1. Classification (NCBI taxonomy): domain Eukaryota; kingdom Metazoa; phylum Echinodermata; class Asteroidea; order Forcipulatida; family Zoroasteridae; genus Zoroaster; species Zoroaster sp. YZ-2022. Next base: position 19,305,882 of record CM055818.1, on the reverse strand, counting down.
GCGGTTTAGTGCATCGGATTTGTGTTCTGATGGCCGAGTCATCAGAATGTGGGTTCGAATCCCAACTGCGACCATGGTGCTTGTGTCCTTGAGCAAGACACTTTGCCATAATTGCTTCTCTCCACCCAGGGGTAAATGGGTACCTGTGAGGGCAGAGTTGGCTGTTGTGTTTGATTAGCCCTATATGCGCCACAATGGCAGCAATTGAGCTGTATACTCCCCAGGGAGCTGAGATGGTTTCAGGAATGATTTATGAGCCTGATGAGCAGGGGTAATAACATAATGCGCCTTGAGCACCAGTTTGGTGGATACGTGCGCTATATAAGTCCACATTATTATTATTATTATTATTATTATTATTATTATTATTATTATTATTACCCTTCTGCTGCTCGGCGTATCTTGGTAATACCTACAGCCTCCTGCATCACGACGACAGGCTGCTTGAAAAGTTGCTGGACATCAAGCTATTGGTTAAAAAATAAATAAAATTAATAATAATAATAATAATGTGTGGACTTATACAGCACACGTATCCACCAACTGAGTGGTGCTCAAGGTGCATTATATTATTACCCCTGCTCATAAGGCTCATAAATCATTCCTGAAACCATCTCAGCTCCATGGGGAGTATACAGCTCAATTGCTGCCATTACAGAGCATATAGGGCTAATCAACCAACTCTGCTCTCACAGGTACCCATTTAACCCCTGGGTGGAGAGAAGCAATTATGGTTAAGTGTCTTGCTCAAGGACACAAGTGTCACGGCCGGGATTCGAACCCACATTCTGCTGCTAACACCAGAACTTGAGTCCGGTAAGCTAGACCGCTCGGCCACGACACTCCACAGGGTTGCAGCAAAACACAAATCCCGATTTGGCCATAGTGACCATCACGGCAGTGACCAACGTACATTGTAGCAGTGACCAACGGAGTAACAAATGTCATGGAAAAGAATGAACCTATAGACTAATCCGGCGACCATTGTTTTCCACTATTACTGCGGTTGTACCACACTGCACACATCACTATACGTGATACAATAGCGTTTCATCAAACAGAGTGCACAGATTGGTTGAAGAAGCACTGGACTGTGTGGAAATTGAACGTTTGACACTGAATATAGGTACCACCGCAGTTATGGCGGCTCTCGGTGAAGTGGTTAAACTGTGCTGTTTGACCAACAGGCCAGATAGGTGTGGTGAGGTTCAGACTCAAGACTCTAGAGCATTTTTAAGGCATATGACATAAAACACAATAAAGGGGGGCCACTTTGCATCTGTCACGTTAGCAGTTTTTCCAATGGTTATTTATTTTTAAGTACCTGAAACCGACCAAAAAGTGTTTCAACATGTGAATGGCCATGCAGGCTTATACTAGAACTAATTTGAGTTGATTTATTTTATTTTTAAATTTTTTTATTAATTTTTTTACCCTCAAATTTCCATAAAAATTGGACGGAAAAAGTTACCTCACTTTTCCGTCCATTTGTTGATGGAAATTTTAGGCTAATTAAAAAAATAATAGTAATAATCAACTCAAATTATCTTTAGGATAAGCATGCATGTCTATTCAAATGTTGAAATTCTTTTTGGGTGGTTTCAGATATTCAAAAAAAAAATTACAACGAGAAAAACTGCTAACATGACGGTAGGAAAGTGGCCCCCTTTATTGTGTTTTATGTCATATGACTTGGAAACGGACTTAGACTGAGACACGTTGCATGTCAGTCTTGTGGAATACGTCATTGAATGTTCCAAAATCCACTGTTATTGGAGTCTAATGTTATGTACCTGGTTATTACAAGACTGGCATCTTTTGTGTACATGTAATAGTCTTCTGGTACCACTATGCCAATCTGACTACTCATGAGTTATGTGTACATGTAATAGTCTTCTGGTACCACTGTGCCAATCTGACTACTCATGAGTTATGTGTACATGTAATAGTCTTCTGGTACCACTATGCCAATCTGACTACTCATGAGTTATGTGTACATGTATTAGTCTTCTGGTATCACTACGCCAATCTGACTACTCATGAGTTATGTGTACATGTAATAGTCTTCTGGTACCACTATGCCAATCTGACTACTCATGAGTTATGTGTACATGTAATAGTCTTCTGGTATCACTACGCCAATCTGACTACTCATGAGTTATGTGTACATGTAATAGTCTTCTGGTACCACTATGCCAATCTGACTACTCATGAGTTATGTGTACATGTAATAGTCTTCTGGTATCACTACGCCAATCTGACTACTCATGAGTTATGTGTACATGTAATAGTCTTCTGGTACCACTGTGCCAATCTGACTACTCATGAGTTGTGTACATGTAATAGTCTTCTGGTACCACTGTGCCAATCTGACTACTCATGAGTTATGTGTACATGTAATAGTCTTCTGGTATCACTACGCCAATCTGACTACTCATGAGTTATGTGTACATGTAATAGTCTTCCGGTACCACTGTGCCAATCTGACTACTCATGAGTTATGTGTACATGTAATAGTCTTCTGGTATCACTACGCCAATCTGACTACTCATGAGTTACATCCCAATGACTCACCTCCTTCAGTAGAGCTGGGTTCATCGCCAGCACAATAAGAGCTGATGCACCAATCAGCATTGCATTCTTGACCTGTGTGAAAGTACCCATGTATGCACGTTAAGTTTTGTATGTTTGATTTAAATGCATCACGCAGTACGCAATACACTTAACGCACAACGGACACATGGATTTTCAGTCTTAGACAACTTGCACGCACACACACACACGCACACGCACACACACAGTCTTATTCCGTAACTGTGGGGATATACACTCGCTTTTACACACAGTTGTGAGGACCAAAAATGCTATGGGGACATGAAAATGTCCCCACAGATACGGTGTCATGGCCTACCCTTTTCTTATAAGTCCCCACAACCCCGTGAAGGCCTACCCACACACACACACACACACCCTCACGCACATTGATTTGTGGGGTATTCCTTTGTTCGTTCTATTATCCCTTTTCCTTATAATTCTCCTGTGGGGTACAAGATTTTCTATAGTTACCTTGTGGGGTCCAATTGTTCTATTGTGTTTTGGACCCCACAACGAATGGTGTGTACGTTCACACACACACAGTCTTGTGTATGGTGTAAACCGAGGACACCGTTTGACATCCTATTGTTCCCCTCTTTTGTTCCCTTTGTTGTTGGACTTTAACTTTTTGAGGCTTCTCCCATTAGATTTGTACACGAAACATACCGAGGACACCGTGCGCAAACCGAGGACATATTGTTCTCTTTTGTTATATGTCCTCGGTTTACACCATAAACACGTACACACACACACACACACCCACACCCACACACACACGCACCCAACACACCATGTGGGAAAACCTTTCACAGTTAGTTTTATTATTTTTGGAAATCTGCATGAAGAGGGTTAAATGTATTGTAGGTTAACAAATAGCAACAAATGTTGTAACTTTATAATAGCAAGCTAAGGCCCCCCAAAAAAGACTCTGGTTTCTAGTCATAGGTCAGCTTCAAAATCGGTGCGGTAACAGGAAATACGTGATACATGCAGGGTTCGACCTTAGCGGTCGCCCGCTCGCCAAATGCGAGTGAAAACGGCGGCGGGCGAGTCAAAACCCTTCCTTCAGTAGCCCGCTGGGCGAGTCAAAATATTGTCACCGATAGGCCTATATCAGCCCTGAAATTACACGACGGCATCGACGGCAATTGTCGTCAATGCCCTCACCCTCTGCCGTGATGCCCTTTAAAAATGCCACTTTTCACAGCAACGAGTTGCTGTGCTTTTTCCCTGCATTGCCGTTGTGCCCACTTGTTTAGGCCTACACATAGTATTTACTACGTACATGTACATTCTCACGGAAAAAATATATCGCCGCCACACGCTCGATTGCGCGACCGGTGGCTGCGCTGCTAAGACCAAGTTCACGCAACGACCATTTGGGAACAAAATAGTCAAAATTACCTGGTACTCATGACAAATGATATAGCGGTTACCAGGCAATATCGGCCGCTTGGTCGCTGTATGAACTTGGCCCTTGCTAATACTTTGGTTGGTGTCAACAGTACCCACAACATAAACACTACGCCAGGCATTCGCGGGTACCAGCTAAAAATAGCATGGCGCGGCGTTGGGGCGCATGCAACGTAAATAATACATGCTGAGTATGTACCTAGACATGCATGCAGCGTGTGCGTGTGCATCGGCTATAGCATCGACGCATCGATCGTCGTGTCGCTGTAGCTGTACCGTACGTATGTACATTACGTGGCCAGGCTTTTGGTGGTCGTCAACATTATGTCAAAGGGTCGACTAGCAAATAAAAAGAGTGAACTGAATACTGCCACATCCAAATGCATAAAACTTGATGTTTTTTTCGGGTTAACATCGTGTTTTTTATTTATTTTTAATTGGTGACATAAACTGTAAGTGTTGCAATACTGTTTTCATGTAGGCCTACATGTAATAAAACCCAAACGGAGACAGATAAAGGAAACTTTAGTCTTATTGGCATGTGCTGAATTGGAGTGGATTGGTTTTTTTTTAAATTCTTTTAAAGATTGCCTTGGTGCCCTTTACGTTTTTTTTTATCATTGCCGTGATGCCCTTTGAAAATCTTAAAAATTGCCTTGGTGCCCCGATTTTTTTATGTTTTAATTATTGTTGTGTTCAGTTGGTTAGAAATAAAATATGAAATGAGCCTTCTTCATTTCAGAATTAAAGCAAAAGCATTACTGTACACTATAAATGTGCCTGATCTTTTCCTCTGTTATTAGAATAGAATCCGTTATTAATTAAAGAAACATTAGTATTGCCTCAGAAACAAATATGCACATAATAATAAGGTAACTGACAACTGTTGTTTATCATGCACGTTCTGATGCAAAATGCCTAAATTACTAAAAACAGTGATTTGATTAAAAGTATTTTTTTAAAACATACGGGCGAGTGAAAAGGCTTGCGGGCTAGTGAAAAGTTTGGTTTACTAGCCCGGCCGGCGAGTGAAATAAAAACTTAAGGGAAAACCCTGACATGTTTATACACAATTATTGGAACCAGACAAAATTTCCCATACACAAAGTATGGTGGCTCACAAACTGGGCAAACATTCATACCCCTATGCGAACAAGTCATTTAAATCACAGCACGGCAGAATTTCAATCGATCCAGGACTTCATTTCATAGCACACAAAAAAGAAGAAAATTAAAAATGCCGACGAGCAGGTCCAAGGCGACATGCGCGGAGACTTATTTTGTTTTAGCCTAAGCATGAACTTACACCACCTTATCTTACCTGATCAAGGAGTGAGCATTTTGTAGGGTTGGAGCTTGTCTGTTCTTTGATTGTTTCCTCCAATGAGGGCAGGTAAATTAGACCGATCCATTCCATTTTCTGGGGGATATGGTTGTTGGCTGGCTGAGTTGACTTGGTACAGTTCTTGGGAATCTATGTTCAATAAATATGAAGTATAGGAACTATATGAAGTAGGCAGACACTGACAGTGGTCTTGTTAAACCAGAGTTTTGTGTGGGCAAGGCATTTTTCCTTGGTAATGGAACCAAGTCCAAGGCAAAAGCCATGAGCATTAACCCTAACCCTGCCAGACGCAGCACAGTGCATCAGGTGGAAAAGTCTGGTGTACTTTGATGCAAAATGCAACCACTAACTGCTGTGAACTTTGTAGCAATACTGATGGAAATTGAGGTCAAACCAGCTAAGTGCTGGGGAATTGGGCAAACCACTTTGGGTCCCTGGTCTGAAGGGTATGTCTCGGGTTTCACTCTACTTTCATAGTGCAGAGAAATCAAGAAGAAAAAGTTTGAAAAAGAAACAAGAAAAAAGAAATCAAGAAGAAAAAATTTGAAAAAGAAACAAAATGTAAATAAGAGGAACAAAAAAATGAAGAAGAAAATAAAGAAGAATAGAAGAAAATAAAGAAATCCATAAAAAAAAAAAAAATTTGAGTTCAATAGCAGAAAACCCAGAAAAGAATGTAAACAAAAGGAAAACATAAAAAAGAACAGGCAGTGATGATATTTTGTTTCAAATATTCAAAGCCAAACAAAACCTTCCCAGCAACTAAATTCCCAGCAACCAAGAAAACCTACTACCTTCCCAGCAACTTTTGATGCATCTACGGGTGCATATTGATGGAATTTGCAAGGTACTTGTACCACCACTGATATACACTATACACCCTTGACTGCCACACGCAGCAAAATGCACAGCTGCACTCTGCAGCCAAGTCACTTTGACAAACGATGCAATCTGATGCATCTGCAGGGTTTCTAGCCAAAATACCCTGGAGGGTTAGGGTCAAGGCAATTGCCTGCAAGGCCTTCATGAAATTTAAGTCCTGATGAGACACCTAATAATTTGGAAACAATGTGGAACCCAACCGCCACTTCAAGGTCCTATGAAATGGTAATTTTTCACACTACATTTTTGGGGCTTAATACAAAACTATATATTAATAAAACATAATACTTACTATTTTTATAAGTTTGTCATGAGTTATAACAATTTAATTTGTCCCCAAAATTTGTGTTGTCCCTTTTGATATCTCCTTTCGTGACATAGACCTAGGCACCGAATGACAAAGGACATTGACAATGCACATTCCTGACCATTATGCTCTGGTATGCTTCACTGCAGCCGTCCAAACAAATTCGTTGATATTTTGGATCTGATGGGAATCTGTGAAGACTGACACCATCTTTAGAAGTGTTGCTGCAATCAGCAACAATACACCTTGGCGGCATAACAAAAACAGTTACATAAGTTTGCACGTTGTAACATTCATATGTATCGATCGATGTGCGCCAACAAACAGCATGTTCCTAGGTCTACGTCACAAATTTGTCCCCTTTTAGGGGCGCGGGTTCATCCCAAATTTTTATTTTTTTGCGATGTAAATATCCAATACATTTTTTAAATTGTATTTATAGGTTAACCCTCCTACTGATAGACCATTTGAAACCATTCAAAATTTCCACTTACCAAAATGCCCATTGGTTTTGTACACACATGGTGATACCATTTGAACAGTGTTGGTAGCAAGCTTTACTACCATTCAAATCCATTCAAATGCATAGAGGGTCCATTGATTCACCACTTTGAAGTATCCAAACAAGGTTTTGTATTAGCTGTACTACCATTTGGAAAGATCCAAACAAGGTTTTGTATTAGCTGACCTACCATTCAAAACCATTTGGGGGAATCAATACTGTACACAGTTATTTCACCATTCAAAACCACAAAAGCGAATGGTTTCAAATGGTGGATCAACTTGTATGAAAAAGGTACCAGAAGTAGGAGGGTTAATGTGTGCATATTTTATAGTTTACACTGGAAAACATTTCTAATTCATAGGACCTTTCAAGGGTGTGATTTGACAAAAGTAACAAATCCTGAAAAACCTGGTAGCGGGCCTGTGTCTCCCTTTGGTCTAGAGGACAAAAACCCCTGATCCTCCTTGACAGAGTGTCCACATCACCACAAACAATAAACAAGAGGTTTGGACACAATACAGGCTACTTCTTCCTAGCTTGGTGTCTACTTCTCTTCTTTCAAGAAAATTTTGAGGCAAAGACTCACAGGCCTGCACTTGTGCACAATGAAACTAAGCATGTGTTTTTAGCAGACGATAAAATAGCCAACATTTCAATGAATGTACATACATTCATTGCTCAAAATCTCCCAAAATATCGTTTCCAATCTTCACTTGACTACACTTTCCTCTACTTAAGTGTGTCCTCTATCATCTTTTAAAGGAGAATCTGTGATATTTGTCATATTTAGATAGAAAAGTGGCGGTTGTATTCTACATTCTTTCCAACAATTTTGCAAAAATGAATGAAATACCTACCTAAGTGACCATCATTCTAGTTACACTATCATTATATAATTTATTTGAGAAACCTGGAGAACTAGTTTGGGTAAATGAAGTCCAGGTTAGTATTACCAGTCCATTAAAACCCTCCTATGCCCAGGCTGAAATTTGGCCCAGTCAGCACGGCACTCACAGACAGTCACTTGAGTATTTTTGGTTGCATTGCCAATTGGTAGGTCAATGGTCAAACCACAGAGTCACACAGAGCCGTGTATGTACTGTCGAGTGGTTTTGGTTTGACCTATCCTAGCCACATGTCCTTGCATTTATTTGAGTGCACTGCACAAAGTCAATGGGTTGGGAGTTACATACAAATTTTGAGTGTCTTTGATTGGTTTTGGTTTGACCTCCCTATCACAGCCACATGTGCTTGCATGTATTTGAGTGCACTGCACAAAGTCAATGGGTTAAGAGAGACATACAAATTTTGAGTGTCTTTGAGTGTTAAACCTATAGGAGGGTTAATACACTACATGTGTGCCACTCATGTACTATCCTAGTCCATGGCATAGTACTCCAAGAACAATGAATTTGTGCCATTCATGACGTATTGTTCCACAGACTGATGCGTAAGGTTGTTTAACAATCTTTCAAAGGGCTACTAAAACCAAAGGAGGACTAGTACAAAGTAAAAGACAGTTGTTACTAATACTATTCCTGCTGGCTAAGCTACCAATACACCTTATGCATATGACGTCGCAAACTAAGTAACGTTACTGCAAACAATATTGCAATTTCTTACATTAGTAATCTAATCTTTTCTTTGACACAATCCTCCCCCACCTCACTGACAGTGTTAGTGTCACCATGGAGGAAGGAAACCGTTTTCCTGAAAAGAATGTCGTACCCGACCACCACTTTTAAAGGTTTTTGGTGTTTTTTTTTGGCAGCCACTAACCAGTTAAAAAATTATTCTATCGATTTTTCGGGGTATAGAAAGTGAAAACTATCTTTAAAATCCACTTTTATGATGTTTTCGGACTTTATTTCCCTTCTAAAAACATCCTCCCCTTCAGAAAATTGAATGATCCTATTAATACATGTAGTTGCCACTGTGCACTAACGGGAGAGTTGACAAGATCAGACCATGGAGGAAGGAAATTTCCTTCCTCCATGATCAGACTGACATGACTGAGGAAGTTATTGTATGTACCAAAAATGCCTGATTTTTCATGAAATAAATATCCTGGAATAATTTGAAGTAGGCTATATGTCCATCATAGACACTTTCACGGTAATATGCGCCATGTTTTTGACGGGGCAAAATTGTTTATTTCGAACACTCGTTGCCGTCTGCGACCCAGCGCTCGAACTTCACGCACGTGTCTGGAATGTACGTGAAGTTCGACCACTGGGTCGCAGACGGCAACGAGTGTTCGAAATAAACAATTTTGACCCGTCAAAAACATGGCGCACATTACTGTGAAACTGAAAAAGGGTTTATTATCCATAATAATGACGTTTTCCACCGTCCTTAGTTTTTACTGGGTAGGTAAGATTACACTTTACACAGTATATTGGTTTATATATTGAATGAGAAAAAGTGGCGGTCGGATACGACATTCTACCCGTTTTCCTTCCTCCATGCTGTCACCAATGTGGCAATGCTGTCGTTGTCGCACATTTATGTCATACTAAGGCCTATGTCTACATTTACAACACGTAGGCCTATACTAGGCTATACACGAATTACCATCCGAATATCGGCACCCACTGCACTACTCCGGCCACCGATCCGGGCAAACTGTCCACGAATTTCCACCACAGATTCGCTCCCTTCTTGCATCAAGACAACGGCTTCACCCTGCCCAGCTACGCCTTGCATCACGGTAGCAAAGAGAACGGCTAAAAGCACCATTATTTGACAGTTCATAGGCCGAAACAACGAGACGAATCTCAGAAGCGGGAATACTTCGATAAAGGCAGCTGCCATTTTTTTCTCAGCTGTATTTAAACGTTAACGTGAGATCAGATAATCGGCGGCTGTTTCATTAATATTTGCACATCGATGTCCTTCAGACATCGGTCGTTGGCATCCTGCAAATTCGCTAGTAGCCCATAGTCTCGATCTCGTCGCCAAGTTGCTAAAGCTTGGAAGAACTCGTCGGAAGCAGTAGCAATGTCAAAGAGGGTGATGGATCAGTTGCGAAACTTTTCAGTTTGTTTGAGAGGGGGTAGCGCGCCCAATTCTTCCCAATAGGGAGTGAGATTTGGCCAACAGGGAGTGAGAAAGGGGTGCGCATGCTATCATCTTTCTAAAATATTTGCAAACAGTATTAATCCAGATGACGTAATGTTCAATTGTTCAGGATGTATGGGGCAAAATATATGTCATGCATGCATGGACAAAGCCATGGGAAGTGATAGATGGACCTCACCCCTCTTTTCAACTGAGCTTTGTAGTGCCTTGAGGGCCGTGGCGAGCAGGGGGGAGGTGGGGGTGTGACACCCCCAATCATTTTTCACACTCGGCATTTACAGCCTCAGTCGGCAAATGAAGCATCAAAGGTACTGGAACAAGGGTTGATCCAGAATAAATTTTCAGTCGGCAAACCTTGAGCTAGTTGCATAAATAAATAACATTTTGCTAACTGTAATGGGACGCACGAACATACACTCTGTATGCCTGATGAGGGCGCCCTTCAAGATGGCAAGATGGCAATTTGGTCGGTGTCACTAACGGTTATTGGAGAAGTTCTTCATTAACTAATATAATAATATATTTAATAAATAAATAAATAAATATGAAAAGTTACTCGGTGAATACCAGGCATTCAGGAGCCGCGATTTATCGGGATTGATCCCTACCGGCGCTTTAAAGGCATATGCTTTAAGTATAAGGTCCCTTTACCGGCTTCCATTAGGGCCCTTCTGGTCTGGCGTTCCGGCTCACCGAAATACTATCCTTCCCTGCCCCAATTAAGCGCAGACGGTAATCGAACTCAGACCCTGGTGGTCTGAGGGGACAGTACCAGCGCACTATCGAATCGAGCTTCAATTGAATACGTTGGTAATTTTGGACTGCAATTTAAATGTGACTATCAAGATAACAAATGGGTAAAAAAAATCGTTCTTGTCTCCGGTGAGATTTGAACTTCGAACCACTCGTTTCAAATTCGGTTGCTCTACCAACTGAGCTATCAATGACTTGGACGTGAAATGTAAGAGTGGAAGACACGATGCATTGAAGATGGTTAACATTTATTAACAACTTCCCGTCAGTAGAGGGCGCTATACATATTTTATGGAAGGCGATACATGGATTGTCCACTAAATTAACTCTCAATTATTTTGCAACTTTGTGTTTAAATTGAACATAACTATTCTTGTTTTCTCCAAAATTAAAGCACTTTAGACAAAACAATGTATCAGGATGGTTGACGCATGAATGTTTAATGATATAGTAACCGAAAGAATTCAAGAACATCTATCTCCACCATGCAAAGCCTCATATCCTACAATATAATGGAGTGTCGTGGCCGAACGGTCTAGCTTGCCGGGCTCGGGTTCTGGTGTTGGCAGCAGAGTGTGGGTTCGGGTCCCGGCCGTGACACTTGTGTCCTTGAGCAAGACACTTAACCATAATTGCTTCTCTCCACCCAGGGGTTAAATGGGTACCTGTGAGGGCAGAATTGGTTGATTAGCCCTATATGCGCTGTAATGGCAGCAATTGAGCTGTATACTCCCCAGGGAGCTGAGATGGTTTCAGGAATGATTTATGAGCCTTATGAGCCTTATGAGCAGGGGTAATAATACAATGCGCCTTGAGCACCACTTAGTTGGTGGATACGTGCGCTATATAAGTCCACACATTATTATTATTATTATACAGTAATTACCAATGTTGTCAGTTTCCCTTAAGCAGTTGTAGGCTATAAACAAGATGCTTCTAAAATAAAACATCCCAAGCTTTCGAGTTGCTAGGCAACATATAGTGATTTACACGCTCGCATATTATTGACGTGTTTTTTTATTGCGCAAAAAATGTTTTAAATAGATTTTTAAAATCTGAAAATACCAATGGTCCAGTGACGTCATGAGCGGCGATCCCTGGGGACGATGGGACATGTATCCCCAATATTACGGTAGAGGGGACACTAATAGCAAGGTCCCCACTCCATATCCACCCTATCAAAAAATGTTTTGCCTTGTGCATATTACTTTTGCAAAATTTGCTACTACGTAAAAGGATGACACCCAAACAGACAAACAGACAATAAATATTTAAACAAACCAAATTCCCCACTTTTTTGCACGAATTATTCGCTAATTAATATTTTTTGCCGTATGAAAAATTATGGGGAGGATGATCTGATCCTATGGACCATCCCCCAGGCCAAAAAGCGGGGGTAATATGTCCTTATCATGTGGCTGGGGTATTATTTTCAGTCACTGAGTTCATTTATTCATTTATTCATTCATTCATTCATCCATCCATTCATTCATTCATTCGTTCATCCATTCACATTTATTTCCATTTCACAATTCTGAAGTAACAATATACAGATAATTGAAAGGTTTAGATGCACGTAAACGTGAACGTGCACGTGAAAAAGTTGTGTTGTTTCCAGGTGACGTCACACTTTTGTCGGATAGCAACTCACAAAACTTTGTTTGCACGGACGTATTTGACGTGAAAGATGGTAAGTTCACGTATGCCAAAAACGTGATATTTAAACTACTTTTTATTGTATAAATAAACGAAATTCATGAACAGATATGTTGATTGAGTGAATATGAATATCACTTAGCTCAATATAAACACTACTTCTTTGAGATTACATGGGAAATATTGTAAAGAAAACAGATTTAAAACAACGTCGACGATGTTCAAACTTAACTAACAACAACGTTACTACATGTACTACGCGCCTGCCAACGAGCTTTTTGTGTCGTGCAACTAAACGTTTAAACGCGCATTTTGACGCGCGTGAAACTATTGCAAAATTCAAATAATTATTGCGTAACATGATCGCGTTCACGCGCACGTCATACGTGCATCTAAACCTCTCTAATGTACCAATAAATCAGTGTACAATAAGGTGAGAAATATTGGATAGATACCGGTACATCTAAAATTAATATTCCGATTCCATGCCCTGTTGATCGTGACGACAGTGTCCCTTTAACGTGGAAATACTAACATATTCGTCACTTTTATAAAGGCAGGTTCATACTTCACGCGAAAGCGAACGCGAAGCGAAATTCGTGACGTCGACAATGGTTCACGGCAAATATTCGCGGCGAAGGTTCGCAAAAGTTGAACACATTTCAACTTGCGCGAATCATTCGGCGCGAATCATTCGCCGCGAATTAATATTAATGACGTAAAATTCGCTTCGCATTCGCTTTCGCGTGAAGTATGAATCGGCCTTAAGGCACATTTTATTTCGATGGTAGAATTGTAGTATGTCCTTTCTTGTGAGTCAGTTGAGGAATCATGGGAGGGGATATGGTACTGAAAATGAGTCGTCTTTGTAATGGACACGAGGATCGTATACTGCATCAATGTGGCGCTATTTGGTAGATTCAAGAAAGGCGAGGGGCAATTGGGGACTTGTTCCCCCTTTTTTATCGGGTGCACGTACATAATACCAGTGTGTCCCCTTTTGGCCAGTGTGCCACATTTTTTGCCATGTGCTCCTCCCCCCTTTCGAGACCCTAAATCTGGCCCTGGGCGCTCACATAATTACTAAGTCAAAAAATGAATAGCAAAATGTACAGCGTGAATCATTCTTTTCGGGCAGCACCTGCATCAGGAGTGATTTTGGGGTTGGTCAACTCGGCTCGATTTACGGCGGTGTCGTCATCGTCGTCACTGCAAAAGCTGCTGCTGCTGCTGCAACACGCTTCGTCATCTGCGAATCTGGTGAGGTATTGTCCTCCCTCCCACACCATGTATAACTTCCTCCCGTCCTTCTTAATCTGCTTCACCATCTCCGGGGAGGTGATCTCACCGGCGGCCAGAGCCCTGTAGTACTCGATCAAAGCATCTTGTGCTGCTCTCGTCCGGTTTGAAAATCGCCGGAACACTTTGTACAGCGATTCGCTAAACTCCCGGGTAGTGGTGGCATACTGGCTCACAAGCGGACAAATGAGAGCGTGCTTGTATAAGTCGTCTGGTTTGAGGTTTGTCAACGCTTCCATCACACGTTTACGACTTAGTTCAGAGTTAAATCTGATTGAGCTGGCGATCGAATTGATAACATTGATGGCAGTGAAGGCCGAATCCAGTGGAGTGTTATCCGTAAAGTACCGTGCAAATATATCTTCTAGTGAGACAGTTGGTTCGACGTAGTTACCAGGGCGCTCTTGCCAGTCCCCCTGTCCCCGCGGTCGTGACCCATCACCATTGAGGATGCCCTGGGACTGAAGTAGGTGGTTATTGACACTGAAGTCGATTCTCCGTGCGCGCGGCGTTGTGTCCGATGATGGATCTGATGCAAGTCTACCTGTTGCAGTTGAACGTGGTAAAGGAGCAACATACAAAATGAAAGAGTCCTCATCTCGCCGTTCATTTTCATCTCCCTTGTCCAAGACATCCTTTGGCCGTGTAAGTTCTACCTCCTCTCTCATACTTTTTACATTCTTTTCACCAACAACTTCATCCTGCTCATCACCGCAACGTATAGGCCTACTCTTTTGCTCGTCTGTTTCTACTGGGAGTATATAATTCCCTGCCTTATTTCGTGGACTACCCTTCCCTCTCATGTGTTCTTCTACCCCACTCGATATCATCTCATCCCGATCGTTTGTCTTTTGAGTGCCTTCAACATCTCCTGTTTCTTGAGTCTCTGGTTTGCTTTTGTTGTCCTCTTGCATTTTTCTGTCTTCACCCTCTGATGTTACCATCTTCTGTAGGCAATCCGCCTGTCCTGTTTTGCTTTGCGGAAACAAATTGCATTCTGCACTGAAGAAATCATGACGAGTCATTGGTGAAGTATCATCAACCGTCGTCACGGTAAGAAGTCCGTCACGAACGTCATGGGCATCATCTCTTTCATGTTTTATTGACGGTGATTCCTTATCTCCAGTCGGACTGTTTACAACTTCTAAATTTGACGCTCTTGACTCGACCATCTTGTCTGGTGTCCTGAAAAGCCGGACGCCGATTGCGAGGTCGTGGTAGATTAATGATGGCTGCAAGTCGGCGCCTGGATTTTCAGCTTCAAAAAGCAACATGTGCCCGCGCCCGTCGGTCTCTTGACTATCGGTAGGGGACAGTGCACTCTCATCGACACATGGATTCCTCAGAATATTGTGTTCTTGATATGTTGTCGCTAAGTTTGAGTCTGCCTTCATTTCATCTTGTGTTGTCAACTTTTTGTTCGTTTTGTCAGTACGAACATGAATCATGACGTGATCCTCTTTTGGCCCCGAGAGTTGATTCTCGGGTAATTTCTCGCATTTCACTTTCTCATCTTCGAGAGAGCTTGAGGAGTCGGCAGGACTTTCTTGCAAAGGGATTCTTTTTGGAATAATTGTATCTGACTCTGGTTTGGCAGATGACCTCCGAGTATTATCGTCAGAATCCTCAAACTGAACCTCTGAATATATTGCAGCGTTCATCTGCTGGTCACTTGAAACCCATGTCGACTCTTCCACAGCCATGTTCATAGATTTGCACGCTGGAAATTCAGTTTCAGGAACTTTTCTGTATTTTCCCAATTCCTCTGCTTGAGCCTCCGTTGTATTCAGAATAGACACATCAGGAAGCTGGATTGTTTTAGATACTACTCTTTCAAGTTTCCATTCCTTGTTATGGGGAGAAGATGTATCATGAGCAGGACCAATGGCCATGGGTTCAGGCGCTGATGTTTCTAGAATGATGGAGCCCAAAACGTCGTCACAGTACGTGTCTTGCTCATTATGATCAGGTGTCTTGGCGTCTTTGCCACTATGTTCGGCGTCTTTGCCACTATGTTCGGCGGCAGGAATGGTATGATCTACCGTTGACACGTTGTCCATGTTTGTATTTACTTGGTCTTCCACTTCTGTCGTATTTTCAAATGAGCTGAGGTGAAACTTCATAGTTGCCTTTTCCATGTCACGTAGTTCCTTCTCTTTTGAAGATAAGGCGGTGAAGCTTTTTGGTCGGTCATCTCGGCGAGGTTTGGTTTGTGTCTGGCACGAATTGAGACTCTCCACTCTCACTATATTTGATTTAGTTGAGTTTTCATGGCAGTATTTCACATCAGAGACCTCTGGATCTTCTTCAGAGGTTTTCTGCTCAAAAACATCGAAATTGTTGCTGATTTGGCATCCAGTTGACATAGATCCTAAACTTGTCCCCAGATTGGTGTCCAGGTCATCCTTTGGTAGCGGAATCGCGTCATTATCCACACTTCTTTCGCTGCTGTTCACAACGCCCTCACTAATAAGACGGTTGACTTCTTCCACATTTGTGTTAATGGCCGTCTTCACACTGTCAGTCGGAATGGTCTTGTTAAGTTCCGACCCCTTCTGTTTCGGAACTAATTGTGTTCTGAGTTGTAAGTGAACAGAATTTCGCTTCTGTATTGAATCCATGTTTTGGCCTTTCCCTATGGGATTCTGACGACGGTGGTGGCCATGTCTGTAGCATACATCGACGGACTCTAACTGTTTGAGGCCCCTTGGAAGTCGATCAAAGCAGTTGTTGCTAATGTAGGTTGGATCCACAACCTTGCATGGTGCCCATGGTGGGTTGAGAAGAGGTCTCTGGTGACCCTGGTTTTTATCTCTTTTATGCATTCCGTCCACGGTCCTTAGTGGCAAATCGCCGCACGGGCCTTGAGGTCGAGCGGTGGGTAGGTTTGGAGGACTGCATCGGCCAGACACCAGTCGTGGGAGCTCTGCCTTCCGATGAGCAGATAGCTGTCTGGGGAATGGCGGTTTCGTGGAAGTTGTGGCGCTTTCACGTTGCACCACTGGCTGCAATGTAAAAATTTGACATTATTTAATATCATCACCACCATGCAGTTACTTCCTGACAGTGCCTGCACTGTAAAACAAAAAGTAAGCCAGCCAGCTGAATATTCGGTAAACTTCGTAGACCAAATAATGATGACATTATTCTCAGGATTACTTGCTGAATAATACGTAGATAGTTCCACGGGAATTGATATCATGGATAGAGAGTCAACATGCTATTCAGTCAGTTACTTGCCGAAATTACAAAATGCGAATGTGGAATCAGCTTCAAGCGTCTTTGTGCGGCAAATACGTGGAGGGAAAACTTATATTAAAAATCGCGTGATGTACACAGTTGTATAAATACTTGGTAACACATGAAAGCACATGCTTCACGCAAATTAACGTTTTTTTGTTCAGCATTTTTAGATGTTGAGGAGAATAGGCTATGCCCTGTTTACATAAACTAAAACTGTCCGTAACTACAATGAGGTACATGGTCTCGGTTGTTCCAGTGGTAAATCGATTTCACTTCGTAGTCAGGTAGAAAATGGTCCGTTACTAATGATATATTTAAGTTTTATGTGAAGAGCAAAGGGGATTGCCATGGTAATGTATCAAACGCAGTCTGCCTATTGTCTGGTCCCGTTATACCGTCAAGAGCGGGCGTTTCCAAATGAGGATATCACATACATAAATAAATTGGCATAACAGAGAGCAACTTCTGTATTAATTAATTAACATACCTTTTCTCGGATGTGCATTGTCGCTGCACAGAGGACGGCGCCAGGAAAATCCAGGTCCGTCTCAATTGAGGGCAGGGGTATCTTCTTCGAAAACTGTAGACCAAAAGGGGCACAACCATTTTAATGTGATATTTTCAGACGCTGGTGGCAGCAGACTTACCAGTTCGTTTTCCATTGTTTACGTAATTCTGAGCACGTGCACGGTATTGTTTTTGGTAGCAATGGTTAAGAACCGGTAAATCTGCTGCCATCTAGCGTCTAAAAATCTCCCATTACAAGATTATTTGTGCCAGAAAATAATGACGCAATGGAAATTAAAAGGTGACATGTTTTGTCCTGATTGTCACAAAAGTGCATTAATCTGGGGTTGACAGTTCGTCCCTAATTTGCCATAGTGACCAATCCGACTTTTTTCAATTTTAAGTTGTTTCCTCCCATTAGTACATTCAGGAAGAGACCTACCATTGTATCTAATCCACATGCATGTATTCCTTATAGTTTTGGAGATAGAGCATGCATTCAAATGACGAATACTCTAACTGGCTATTTTTGAAATTTGGCAAAGTGGCAAATACCGCATTGGTCACTATGCCAACTTAATTCGGGATTGGTCACTATGGCAAATTAGAGACGCGTTGTGCCTTTGTTTTAATTATTTAAAAAAACCTATGTCCTCTATTTTATGCATGGCGGTTAATATTATAGCTGGTAGCTCAACTACTTCTGCTAGTGAGAATGCGTCACAGGAAACTAAAGGGGCAGTAGGTCGTCACGATAAGAACAAACTTTCGCAACAGGGCATGGAATCGATGCCCTAGTTTAAGATGAACACAGCAGGCACGTTTGGTTTAAATTTAATAACCTAATTATCACAACTATACTATAGCCATCTACTAATTAATACCAAATTGATTCAAGTAGCGAGCATGTTCAGTTTTATACAATATCACATGTTTGCCTAGTAGGCTATTCCTCAACTGGTAAATTTAGCAGATTTTCACTTAATTTAGCAGATTTTCACTTAATTTAGCAGATTTTCACTTAATTTAGCAGATTTTCACTTAATTTAGCAAATTTTCACTTAATTTAGCAGATTTTCACTTAATTTAGCAGATTTTCACCCCATACCAACAAATAATTGTGCGAAAAATTCTGGCTCACAAGAGCATGCACGGAATGTGCCCCCCAACAATTCCAACTCTGGCTACGTGCCTGGAACACAGTGACTGAAAATTACTGGCTCATTTATGCAGCAGTAATATGGCCTTATCATGTGGGATATTATTTTCAGTCACTGAGTTAATATAAAACCAGCACTCCGATTCCATGCCCTGTTGATCGTGACGATATTGTCCCTCTCCGCGCCCAATAGCACACAAATGTATATTGTACTTCAACTAAGATGTGAACGCTTCAATAAACCCTTTCACGGTAATATGCGCCATGTTTTTGACGGGGCAAAATTGTTTATTTCGAACATTCGTTGCCGTCTGCGACCTATGTACGTGAAGTTCGAGCGCTGGGTCGCAGACGGCAACGAGTGTTCGAAATAAACTATTTTGCCCCGTCAAAAACATGGCGCATATTACCGTGAAAGGGTTTATTAAATTAACTTTGACATTTATTTCCAAAATGTAACAAACAGACATTTTGAAACAAATGCAACAACAAAATTGATCAGAAAAAAGTACAAAAGCAATTATGGAGGCATATTTAAAAAAAATAGTTTTTTAACTTATGCCTGTAATATTATTTTCATAGATGATACCGGAGACTTGGCGAGCATGACAAACGAAATAAATATTAATACGAGGACAGCCAGACGTGCGGGGATCAGGATTCAATCAGGGATTCAATACACAACACTTGACACATGTTTTCAGAACTTGTTGAACAACAAGTTTGTAGAACTTCAATCTTCATAATAGCCCAGGTTGGACTTTCACCTTCGTGTACTACGGTTTTAGTGTATACAGAGACGGATTGCATAATTATTTGGGCTATACATAACATAGAGTTGTACACAGGTGCTGAAAATTCACAAGATACGTACCTCTGAGGTTTTGCCCACGTGTGCCTCACCGTTGTCCCGTTCACGAGTGACTGCAGGGTCATCGCCCTTGGTAGAATTATTAAGTTTTTTCATACTCCCCTCATGAAATGAAACTGTGATTAGAATTCTTTTTGAAATGAAAATTTTACTGGTGGTGGTGACTTGATAACCTTAAAAAATTAACCGTGGAAAGTAAACCTTGGTGAACGCGTTATTATGCATGCAATGACATGATACGCTGGAATGACAGTAATAACGCGCGTGCCTCTGTGCGCTGCGCCCTGACAACATTTCAAAAGTAAACACCTGGGGCGCGTTTTCACGACCCTGACCAGAAACATGTTTGGGCTTCGGTCATTAGTTAAGCGTTTTCGCGAGTTTTTGGTGGTGCTGCGATGACGTCATTGTTGAACCAGCTGATGTGAACCGATGTTTGTGATCGGTTATGCTTGGTTTCAAGATGGCAGATTGTATAATGTCATGAAAGTTTTGGTAATTATTTGTTAAAACATGATGGAATGATTGTTCGTACAGGCAAGTTTATTCCAAGTTTATTATTAGCACTCACGATTAAGTTCTATATTTTGCCAATTTTTAAATTACACTCTATATTTTGAGAAACGTTGATAATTGAACACGTCACAAACTGAAAACAATTTTCTGGTTACGTTCTCGTTTTCGCGTAGCTTTGCCGTGGTCAAGAATGTGATGTCAGAAATGAGTTTCTGTTCGTGTTGGCCAAAACAGGCCCCAGTCTTGGCACTCGATCATGGGTCAAGACGAGCCCGTGACCGTACGTCTGTGGCTGCTTTGACTGACCCGCGCGTTTGATTATTCAGTATGCGGAAGATTTCCACAAACTAAGTCGGACCAGCCCCGGGTTGGACTTTCCTTCGTGTACTTCGTTTCAGCCTGTATACAGAGACGGAATCCATATTTGGGTTAGTCTTAGACATCTTCTAAGTTAAGAAACTTGTTCTTTGTTTCAGCATCTCCGTTTTCCGATGAAACGGTGTTTTCTCTTGCGCGACATTCAGCAATGTATGAATGTCAAGCGCACATTTAAATCATGCGTACTCCACAATGCGTGGGCGTTTGGCCTGAGTAATATAAATGCGACAAAGTTTAATTGACTACTTGAAAGTGAACCAAACAAGAGAATTTCATCATGTTTTAACAAATAATTAACAACACTTTCGTTACTTTTTACAATCCGCCATCTTGAAACCAAGCGTAACCGATCACAAACTTCGGTTGGTCAGAACAATGACGTCATGGCAGCACAACCGAACTGGCGAAAACGCGCACGTGGTCAAGAATATGACGTCAGAAACAAGTTTCTGGTTAGGGTCGCGAAAACGCGCCCAAGGATAGAGACATGCAGGCTCCTGGCGTACCATTCAAGAGGTTTACTTCTTCCATCCAAATATCACTGGAGATACTGCACATGGACCAGACGCCCATCATCGCACGCAAGGTCAAAGATGAATCTCCGGGATAATAAATTGGCGGCCACGTGGCCGGTATCTGGCGTAATTCACGAGACTCAAAGCGTGACGTCAAATCTTCAGGCTAACTTGACGCCAAAGTGGCTATCATCAAGACACTGGTTCAATTTCACCGCTTGAGGGTCACAATTAATGTGAACAGAGCGAATACTGCATGAGAACATGGCAACATGTATTAATTATGTCTTAATTATTATCAAAAGTCTTTTACCCACAGGTATAATGACCGGTCTTATATTACGCGTACTTCATTTTTTAGCCTGAAGGTTGCCTGTATTAAAGCTATAATTGTGTTCAAAGATAAAGAATAATGTCATTTGTGGATCCATGGGGGAGGGGCAAGCAGGAATGTTCCCCTTTTACGGCTGTGCACATAAAAAGGATCCGCCCTGATGTATAATAGAATATTAAGAAGTTCAAAATGAATGAATAGACAGAATTGTAATGTAAAACTTCGCTCGTGTAATGTATAATCTATATTTTCTCCAGAAATTAGTTTTTCTGAAAAGCGAAGTGCATATTATAGTTTCCAGTTCATTTCAAATTCCACGACGTTACGTACATACGTTGTGTCCTTAATTAACGAGAAAATAATGAAAATGCATTTCATGTGTTCAGTTAATGGCGTTAAACTTTTGACAATAATTTCACTTTACTTTGAAAATGACAGCACCTTGGACAAAATTATTATTACATCAGCTTACACGTAAGTTCGCACGTTTAACATACAATGTCGAACTTTTGTTCTTCTTATTACCAATTCCATGCCTAATATTATTTTAATCTATACCAATCGAAGGGGTTACTTCACTTGAATACAAAACACCACCATACCAAGTTGTTTAAATGTTGTTTTCTAATAAAAGTTATTTTCTAAACGATGGCATGCAGTCACGACAGACGAGCCCACAATTGGGTCGTTCAATTCTGTGTCTCTAATCACAGACCCTTGCGGTCCATGCACTGGTCCGTGCACCCATGTAGGCAAAGGTGACCCACACCGTGAGCTTGCCCTTTGACTTGTTGGCATGGTTAATGGATAAGAACATTTGCTTCCCGCTTGTTAGGCTTAACTAAAAATATGATTCACAGTGATATTAGTAACAGATGTCTGCCTTTTAATAGCAAGGAGAAAATCGCTTGCACGCACGCAGCGTTGGGTAACGAAAGATGACGATGACTTACTATGTGTATAGCCCTACAATAAGTCACAACAGACTTTTGACTTATTCACATGCGGTTTTGAGCAATTTTCTGTTCAAGATTTGGCTTTTGAATATGCCTCCATATTTGCTTCTGTGGTGAACAGGATAAGTAAAGACTGTTTGAGGTGACACTATATGTAAAAATTATATTTTGAGTGGTTCTGAAAAGAAACCGAGTTGGTTACAACTCGACGTTTTGATCAGTATAATTTGATCGTCTTTACTGTATCATTGTCTTTACTGTATCCATATTGTTTATTTATTAATTTATTTTGTCTGTTGCAATGTGGAAAAAATGTTGAACTGAATTGAAATGAAAATGTTGTTTGTTTCACCTGAAAATTACTACTTTCCTTGACGACTTTGGGGACAATATATTTTAAAGTGAAATAATTCATTTTTTCCCCTTCAAAAACACAGTAAATATGTGACATAAATTCATTTCGGGACTTACAGGCCTAGTAAAAACTATGCTTTTAACGAATATTTTGTGAAATGTGTCATTTTCAAATATTTATTTTCCAGCTTTATAAAACAAGGCAAATAACACTTTTCAGAACAAAATTCAAATACCAGAAATAGCTGATGAAATTTAAAAAAATAAAAAAATAAATTAAAAAAATAAATTAAAAAAACACGGGCTTCCAACAGTATAAATCAACTTACATTAAACAATCAACCTGTCGTTTTTGTTTATTATATGTTGTGTCGCTGATTTTCCCCTACTGGACAAAACAAAAATAAGTAAAAGTTGGTAAATTGATTCAATAATTTTACTAAAACCTCTGAAAGGGAGGTTTGAAACCAGTGATTATTTATGTTTTTCGAGATTAGCAATAGTGTATATAGTGGGTCAAAACCGAAGTTGACGGGTTTGTGAGATGTATCCCCGTGTTTTTCGTTATTTTAAGGGTTGTTCTTTTTCAGCAGATCACTGCTATTTTACCCGGGGAAAAGATTAAACTGTAAAGATTTAAATAGGTTGGTGAAATTCTTTTGTCGGGAGATAAACAATTGATTTAATTTTGTCCTACACCGACGTGTGTATAGCACTGTATACTCAGTGCTTTCCGAGTGTCTGTGAAAAAAAACTACACAGGCGACTCGGGCGGGATTCGAACTCACGACCTTCTGCTTAGTAGTGCAGACGTCTTAACCTCTCGACCACCGATTAAATCAATTGTAAAGATTTAATTTCTCAAAATAATAACGAAAAGCATTATTTTAAACCTAATGTGTCCCATTTTATTATTTTAAAGCTAATGTGTCAATTAATTTGGCCACATAACTACTGTTAAACTGAGATTCCAACAACAATTTTGTGAAATATCTGACTACAAATTTATTTGTTATCCTTTATTAAAGGATACCATCACTGCTGTTCCGATGAACTAACTAAAAAATTGGTAGAAAAAGCGAACAGACTTATAACGTTGACAACGAAGTCGCGCTATTTTAACATTGTTGACGTTCTGAAATTCACTTATATTATACTAGCTTTCACATTCGCGTGCACAGTACCGGTACTGAACCGGCGGGCCTTTTGCCAGAGAACACACACTGCTTCTCGATTGTCCCGCGTGTATCTTATTCTTATCACGTATTGTATTGTATACCTAGCAGGGCCATTGCCTACAGCTAAGTGTATAAAACTATATAAACTAGATCGGTCAGCGCTTATCATATCATATCGCCCCATAGTTAATGACAATCTTGATTTGTCCTGATATCAGTAGATGGACCCTGGCACGCGTACATTATGCATGTGGATGTTGGTATGATTATGATTGGCGCGATGGGACACCCGGCTTTATTGAGATGATATTATGTTTTCTGCATAGATATTCACCCGGAAATTAACCTCTGTATGGCACTATAGACGTGTAATTTGTGCAACAACAGGAGGCCTTTTTATGTGAACTTTGCTGAGCTGACAAATATTTGCTTAACCATTTGTTCCCGTGTTGAGGAACGCTGACTTGAGTCCTCCATGGCCGACTATATCTACAAGGTACGTTGATATGTTTTGATAATAGGCCTAACCCTAACTCCCTAAGCATTGTTAGTGAACAATAAAAATCCTTCAAAATCCTCCAAATGCCTTTGTTGTCTAGGGAGTTAGGGTTGAACATACCCGAGCGCGTGTTCTGTCATTTTATTTATTTTAGGCACTGTGTATTTTTAAATTGTACTTGCATCTCACTGTAAAGCGCTGTGATACCGTTTGTGTAAGAGCGCTATATAAATGCCTTCATTGTATTGTATTGTATTGTATTATTAAAATGATTGTATCCATTCACAAGTGTTGATAGCCTATAACCACTCAGACTTTGTTCTCCATTAACAAAAGACTATACTATATACAGCCATACATCCTGAGATGACGGAATAGACACAATCGGCGACCGGAGTCACGTGACTCATAGTGGGTATAAAATGTAAACAAACCAAGCAAGCGACGCGCAGTGTATGGAAAAGCATGGCTTCTTCCGAGTGCTTCTGCTGTACAAGGCACATCATGGATGTTGCATTTGTTGGTTGGAACACGAGTTTAAGTTCTCTAAACCGATCTGAGATGTTCCCAATTTTAATTTCCAAACATTACGTACATTATCAATGCGCGAAGAAGTTTTTATCCGGAACTAGGGCAAGGCTCGGCCACCACTCATTTAGGGGCGATCTTCAATGTTTGTTCAACTCTTTTATATAAAAATACACCACAGACTTAAAAAAAAACAATTTTTTTTTCACAACTTTATAAAAATTCAATGTTGAAAAACGTAACTACATTTTCCAGTCGGCAGCAAAGAACGTCAATGTCGCTTTTTGGGGACCTTCGTATTTTAACGTTTTCAACTTAGTGTTCAACCGAGTTTGCGTCACTAAATGATCGATATCTTCACAACGATCGCAGTTTAGTGGATGAAAATTACACATTAGATAGTTCATTAGTTATTCCTCACCTCAGTAAAGTATCAATTTTCTATCTGAAGCGATGTGGATGAAACAGATTTTTTAAATTTGCAGCTATCCAGAACCGGGAAAATCCGAAACCGGGAAAACGACTGTTAGTAAATACAGTAGAGTAGTACGCCAGTCTCCTACGACTTTGACAAAGTCACAAAGCATTACCTGAATTCCAGAGCCTAAATTGCACAGAGATTCTAGAATGAATATAACATGATTTTGACCATTCAGTTTGCCTTCCCTTGCCATTCAGCTATCAATGGATCGTTGTTTTAAAACCCTCCATGGAGCTCCCTATATGTTTATACACAGCGCACTGCTGGTTTGTCAATTGTTGTTATTTTGTACCCACTATACATCACATGACCACTACGAGCTCGGAGTCGCCGATTGTGTCTATTCTTTCATATATTGACGCTTCCCACCAGCATTCGCCATAACGCCGAGTCCTCCTACAATAGTAATTTCCCAAAATGTTATCAATTCGATCACTACCTGAATTCCTAAATGTTCCTTGATATGGAGTCAGCGTTTGAGCTTGACGAACACCAAGGGAGTGAGTGCTCCCACAACATCAACATATAAACCAGATAGGACCCATAAACCAAACAGTCGACATAAATATCCGAAGGCAATGATTTATTAGTCTTCTCATGATAGCCTACTCAACTTTCATTGATACAAAAGCCGTACATTTTGCTGTTCGCACTAAAGCCAATCGCGTATTCAAGGGAAGGAATATTGGTAATTGGGGTGGAGGGAGGGGGGCAAAACATTATACAAGTAGGTTTGGATGAGATTTCTGTAGACATTTTAAATGTAATGATGAGTACTATAAAAGCCAGTAATCCCAAATTCAGACTGAGAACCTTTATTTTCACGTTTTTAACGATTCCAATGCAATTGTATCGCTGAAATGGTAGCCATTAGTAAGATTCAAATCTTTTGCAAAAAAAAAAACTCATGGTAAACTCTTACTCTAAATACGATTTCTTCAATAACTCTATAAAGAAAAAGTGGATAGTGCATTTGTGCATATTACGTCAGCAGATGACTGATGGAACCGCTCTTTGAAATCACGCCACACTTACCAACCAGACCGAGTTGTCAAATTATTGAAATGTAATCTTTAAAATTAAAACGAACATGATTTGCCATAACAGAGGTCGCATTGCCGAATGTAAACATATGTTACTTCAAATAGTAGCAAGGCTCGCCTCAAGTTCAATAATTGAGTGCATTATTATAATGTGCTGTTCATACGGTGTACCATGATATATCATGTCTCTATTTACACCTCTATAGTTTACACGGGCCACACAATGACGGGTTCAAGGGCTCAAGGGCTCGAGGTCTGGAGGTCTGGAGGTCTCGTTTCAGAATTTGTTCAGAATTACTATTGTTCTTTGTCATGGACCCGTGATATCGATATACCAGACCCTTTCTTAATAAATCAAAAAATACTGTGGGGATGGCACATGACTTTTTATTTGTGTATACTATAATATTTTGAAGGAAGTATTCAGTCTGAAAAAAGTTGCTATAATGTACAGGCAATGCTTCGCACTTTAAACGTATTTTGCTTCCTCCATGGTACAACACTATAGTAATGAGGCGATTACAAATTGTACGAATTTTAAACTAAGTTGGTAATGGTATCAGTCGTTTCAGAGAAAATACGAACAACACCGTTAATGCCACTTTCACAAACAACATGGAGTCAAGACAACGAATGGATGTCCAAAAAAAACACCCAGACGTATTGCTATTTTTAGCGCCAATATCCGAAGGATATGTATAATGTTAGTTCAGAAGCGACAGAAGCATACTTATATATAGTTTCATTTTCGACGAAATTGCATCAACATTTCTCACTCAGGATATTATTGGCAACATCTGGGAATCCCAACTTTCTGTACGTGGCAATATATTAACGTGCTCATGAATACTATCTACCAGCAATACTAGGATTCCACAGGGGCTGATCCATGGATTAAAGGGGGAGGGACACATTGCCAAAAATGGGGGTATCACAAATAAACGTACAGGAGATCGAGATCCGCCAAAGGAATTCCATTTTCAAATACTGAGTCCTTCAAAGTCAAATGGGTAACATTTTTCTAAATTCAAACAACTGAACATTATTTCACTTGTCTAAGAAATGACCGCGACCGCTGCATAAGTATAAATGAGCCAGTGGTTGCATAATGGCTGCAAAAGCAGCAATGGGATCTAAGCACGTCCTGTTATCTAGACCAGCGCCCGCTCGTGGGGTATTATTTTCAGTCACTGAGTTCATCTGAGTTCATCTAAAACTATTATTATTATTATTAAAAATGGTTTATTTATTTAATTCAAACTTTTAAAAAAGACATCACAATCAGAAAATTGAATTTCATCTTAATTTATAAACAGTCAGTAAATTCATTAGGAAGTTACAAAATTAAATATACTATCAGTTCGGGATTCAGTGTCAAGCCACAAGCCCGCTCTGATCGTGACGATATAAAATAAGCGAACTACGAACGGTTTCAACTTACAAATACTAACGTATTGTCATTATAATGACAAAAGTAACAACTAAAATAGTGAAAATGTATACGTAAAATTAAATATACTATCAGTTCGGGATTCAATGTCAAGCCGCAAGCCCGCTCTGATCGTGACGATATACCCCCTTTAATAAGCTTTACATGAGAGTTCGGCCATTTTGTTTATTTTAGTGTTATTTACCCTGTCCTGTACCTCGACCACCTTTTAAATTATTATTTTGCTTGTGATTAATTGGGCCAATGGTAGATTCGAGTCTAACGCACAGGCTTATGCTTATATAAAAGTATCAAATTCTCTTTGCTCATACCATGGTTTTCCCCAGAAGAAGGAAAAAATGGCTAAAATCCAACAAAAGATGATGGAAATATATCAGCCTCTCTTTAAGCTTTTGATAAAAGTATTATGGAAATTCAGCGAACATATTCATTTGGAACAAAAACCAAACAATTTCAAGAAGGTGTTCGGGAGTTCATAAATGTTTGTGCTGCTTTTTATGTTAATATAAACCAAGCCGTATAGTTCAAAAAGCCAAGAGGTAACGAACTATTTACAATGGAGATGGTGTACCGTGTTATAATTTATAGGTCTATACAAAATAATGTCAGTTTCTACAACGAGCCATTGTGTCGATCACGTTCCATATACCGAGTATTCAATACGGTACTCGGTATATGCATCAACAATTTCCAGGCATAAATAAAGTTTACTATTCACAATCACGGGCAGAATTGTTGATACTTGTGTATTTAACTTTTATTTGGTAATCTTTCAATGTACGCTGCATGGGAAACGCATAACTAGGCCCACCAGACAAGTTCTCAATTGAATAGTAATTAGTTCTGAAAAGAAAAGGTTACAACTCCAGTTGTAATTACTACTCAATTGAGAATTTCACATGGTGTCACCGCAATTAGTCTTTACTTATATCCTCTTCATCATGCAAAGCTACAAGTTGTTGTTATAACAAACCCGCGTGCTGGCAAGCATATAGACATCAATCAGACAGACATCAGCTATGCAACAGCAATGGTAAGCCTATAGTATTAGTAATATACCCGTCTGAAATCTCCTACTTTGAAAGGGAAGATGGTACAACATTGATACAAAGGCTTACTCTCTTTGAAGCAATGTAGGCCTAAAAAACAAAACATGCACCATATGAAAGCCCATAATGTGACTTAGTTTCTAAAACCAATTGCGTCATCATTACGTAAGTAAATATTATTTCATTAATATTTTAGTCTAATCTGCGCAGATTATGATGTAGTCAATATAAACTTCGAAATGTTATTGCTCGAATTTACCAACTATGGGTAGAATGTGGTACCATCCTTTTTCACCCTTTATCATGACAGCAATAAAAATAGTGCACATTCTGTTGTCATTCAACTCTTGTCCGGTGGTGGTTTAGCAGAAAGGGAAAGTTCCATTGGGACTGTACACGTTGCTTTGATTACGTGACGACGTATGTTTGTACATGTACATGTACATACATGTACATAGCTACAGGGTTTGTACACATGGGTTGATTTTACAATGTTCTTTGTTTTCGTATGTTTGAATCGTTTGAGAATCGTTGCACACATTTAATGGAAGGGCATTAACTTGATTCGTTACATCCATTGCATTTATCCACATACACATTGTCTCAAACGTCTAGGGGACAAACAATGACATTTGTATGTACAATGATTACAGTTCATGCGTTTTAAGTTTATTTCAATATATCGTAAATACTAAACAAAGAACTCAGTGTCCCGTAGCCGAAACCCCTGTGTTCGTTTTCATCGAACACTTCATGGCAATTTTGTACTATTGTAGTCATATCTGTACAGATAATACTGCAAACAATGTCAATTTCGAACAATAACAAACACCTCATCAGTCTCCTGCCACCTACTGTCCCAAAAAACTCCCACTCACGTCTCATCAACCCACCCGTCCTGTCGATTGGGTCTTGCCTAAAATTACGTTTGGATGAGTTAATAATAATAACAATAATGTGTGGACTTATATAGCGCACGTATCCACCAACTGAGTGGTGCTCAAGGCGCATTATATTATTACCGCTGCTCATAAGGCTCATAAATCATTCCTGAAACCATCTCAGCTCCCTGGGGAGTATACAGCACAATTGCTGCCATTACAGCGCATATAGGGCTAATCAAACAACTCTGCCCTCACAGGTACCCATTTAACCCCTGGGTGGAGAGAAGCAATTATGGTTAAGTGTCTTGCTCAAGGACACAAGTGTCACCGCCGGGATTCGAACCCACATTGTGCTGCTAACACCAGAACTTGAGTCCGGTAAGCTAGACCGCTCGGCCACGACACTCCAGTTAGTACTACTTGGACGTTTGAGGAACACACAATGCAACTTTTGTATGCAATGACTACAATTAATACACATTTTCAGCTTATTTCAATATATCAAAACTTTCTTAACACCAAACAAAGAACTTGGGACATCAGTGCCCAATATTATCAATACATCCGAAACCCATGTCAGCGTTTTCATCAAAAGCTTAACCTCTAGTTTATTAGTATTCTCATAGCCTACTCAACTTTCATTGATACAAAAGCCGTACATTTTGCTGTTCACAGTAAAGCCAATCGCGTATTCAAGGGAAGGAATATTGGTAATTGGGGTGGAGGGAGGGGGAAAAAGATTATACAAGTAGGTTTGGATGAGATTTCTGTAGACATTTTAAATGTTATGATGAGAACTATAAAAGCCAGTATAATAATCCCAAATTCAGACTGAGAACCTTTATTTTCACGTTTTTAACGATTCCAATGCAATTGTATCGCTGAAATGGTGTAGCCATTAGTAAGATTCAAATCTTTTGCCAAACATAACTCACGGTCAACTCTTACTCTAAATACGATTTTTTCAATGTAAAAGTTGGGCCAACGTTTGCCCAACGTAAACATTGGGCCAACGTTGTGTGTGAGAGTGAGAGTGAGTGACGTATGTTTTAGGTAGCGAATCGCGAGCAAGGCGCAAGGTTTGATGGGATTTTTCAGCAATTCAAAAATCTGCTGGGCACGGTTGCGAGACGAGCCGCCAGATTTCGCCGGTTGCGAAATTTTGAATTTTGTGGCAAGATTTGCCTGTTTATATACCGTGAGTATTGCCATAATCATTTATAGAACCATTGATATTTATGATTGGATAGTTATTTGACATTTTGACAAAGTATTGAAGGACCTTGTTTCCGAGCAAGAACAGTAAAAAAGAACATTGACTTCAAAACACAGGCAACTTTCAAGTAGTGTAAATAAATAAAATAAATTATTGTAACACAGTTCTCCAAACTGAACATTGGTGTGAATTTCAATGTTGCAATACTTATGGCCAGTGAGTGTAGAATTAAATTAGATGATTTTTATGTGACGCCATTTTGGTTCGAATAAGGAATGGATTCGGATATACTAAATCATAGGAAATTTCCCTGATTTTGAATTTCAAAGCATTAGAGAGCTATATTTTGTAAATAATTACAGATGGCTTGTGGGCCATGTTTGGCCGTAGACGATGGCCTTGCTAGAATGGAGGTTTATGTGTCATAGCTCTACGGACCAGCGGCAGCAAACTTGTGTGGACCGGAGTCTACCGATGAGCAGGAGACTGTGTCCGAGGGGACCTGTGAGCCAGTAGGACCCCAGGTGCCGGAGAACGCCGATCACAGACGGCAGAACTCCAACATCAAATTGGACGGAGTGACCAAGATCCCAACATCCTGACACTTGAACTCATACTGGTATCGCGCAAGGTTTTAACCACGGTGGGCCCGTTTTATAATAATTATTTGAGAATTGTTTGAATGAAAGCCTGGCTTTATTGATTGTAATTAATGATCAATATTTATATTGTGCGATTTATTGAAGAAAGTTGTGATTTCACACGGTTCGATCCAGTTTAACAGAGATTAGAAGGTGAGATAGATTTTGAGAACTCAAGTTTGATGTTAGAAATAGAAATGTGGTTTGAAAACTGAATTTTGTGATGAGTTAAGAATAACTCATTAGATTTGACACCAATTTGATGGGGTTAATACTTAGAACATTTAAATTATTATTTTTTGGAAGTTTGTAAGAGTATCTGAGTTTTGAGTGGTAAACTTGAAGATTTGAAGTTTTCAAAGGTAGAGTTTGACTTGGTCTGACGAGACCTTGATATTTGAAAATTGAATTTTATATATATATATATATATGTAAATATTTTTGGTTGTTTTTGTTTATTTTGAATTAAATTTCTAAATTTGATTTAAAGTGTCATTTTGGTGTTTTCTTTCTGATTTACAAATTTGTCCTTGGTAGGGTGACAAACGGCGCGGAAAAATTTATGTTTTCGCTCCGCATTCCAGGCGCGCGTTACGGGGGTATATGTTTACATGATGGCCAAACTCCCACGGATTCACAGTCGGCAATATACATTTTACAAGATCACCCATATTATATTGTTTAATAACTGGGGTAGAATGTCGTATCCGACTGCCACTTTTCTCATTCAATATAACCAATAATGTAATCTTACGTACCTAGTAAGGTGGAGAACATATGGATGATGATGGACATACGATGACTTCCTCAGTCATATCAGTCTGATCTTGTCAACTCCTCCAACACGGTCATTATACATACGCAGTGGCAACTATAATAGGATCCTTCTATTTTCTGAAGGGGAGGACTTTTTTAGAAGTTCGTAAACCATCATAAAAGTGGATTTTAAAGATAGTTTTCGCTTTCTGTACCACCAAAAATCGATAGAATAATTTTTTAACTGGTTAGTGGTTGCAAATTCCAAAAATCCCCTTAAAAAGTGGCGGTCGTTTACGACATTCTTTCCAATAACTACACTTATGAGGAATTTTGGGTCCTGTCAAAAAAAATCCTCAGTACAATCATTGTTCTAACATGTTAAAAATACCTAGAAAGACAATTCCCATGAAGGTAGGTACAGACTGCCACAGATAGGATAGGTCAATATAAATTAATTTGAAACATACATTAACTCCTTTGAAGAATGGATCAACTTCAACTGCTGGCCATTGAATAACAAAGTTATACCATGGAGGTAAAAATACGGACTCTGACACACCTCGTAGCAGTAACACAAATGGCTGTTTGTGTGTGACACATTTATATGACAATGGTTCCAATCCGGATTGAAAAGGGGGGGGGGACTTTATTTTAAAAGTGTGAAGCTTTAATACTTGTGTCTAGTTATGATATGATGGGCTGTATACAATTACATGTACAATTTATGCTAAATAAGATACATGTATGTTCAATATATACCGATGTATATATGTTGGTGTGGTCCCCTTTAAGTTTTTTTTAGAAATTGAAATTCCTAAATTGTTATTCATAATTAAGCTTCTGCTAATACAAACTCAGCATAGATGGCGATGATACATGCCTAAGAATTCATAAGACCTATAAAATCACTTATTCAATGTAAAAAGAAACAAACATTTTAAGCATTCTCAATTGAATGACAACACATTTTGTACAGATTTGATGCACCATTATGCCTGTGTACGTAAAATGATTTGCATGCTGCTGGGTTTGTCACCAGATTCCCAGCATGCACTTTAAATGGCAACAGGTTATTGACAGTCATGGCCTTACCAGTCAATAAATGACTTGGTGGCATCCTATAATGACTATACAGTTGTTTTTTTGCCCTTCACCCGCTTACCTCTGATGGGGAAGAAGGAAGGAGCAAGCTTGCATCTCACTGCAAACTCGGTCTGGACAATCTGTGGACAATAACATAATTGAATAAGAAATGTTTTTGTGTATTTTAGGAGCCAATTACTTAGGGATAAGGCTGTTCCAGGTAGCCATGTATCTGGATGACTGAAACTGTCATTACCCGGTTCCATTTTTATCAGTTCCAATCAAAAATTTTGACTGAACATTTAAGCCAGATAAATGGAAATCTCAAATTGTTTGTTAACATTTTTGTGTGTGAGTCGTTTTTAATATAGAGGTGGGAAAGTACTACAGTAAGTCCACATTTATTATGATTCTAATTAGACAAGAGAAACTTGTGTTCATGTTGGTTATTTTATACATTCGGGAGTATTTGTGATTTTACAAATTATTTACGGGTACCTGGGTATCCTAAAGATTTCCAATTTCGGGTATCCGGTTCCCGAAATAACCAAAAACGTACGTTTTTTTTTTCTGTGTGTGGGGGGGGGCATGGCTTCATCAAAAATCATAAATAATTCTTTGATTACATAAAAACTTACATGATGTTTGTTATCCTTACCCCCAAGTAGTGTAAACTATATGGATAGTTGACTATGTCATAGCAAGCATGATCAACCGTTGATCTGAAATATAAACATACCATGTAAAAACAATAGGCCTATATGTTTTCAAAGAGGGACGAAGAATAATAGGTCATGCTAACAAAACACACACATATTAGTTAGCAAACCTCAGTCATATGTTATTATCAGGATGATGGATTGATGTAACTTCAGAAAAATGCCTATAAGTTAGGCTGTAGAATAGAATAGAATACATGTGACCTCTTCCTTCCTCCATGACATGACTGTTTCATTATCTCAATAAAGGTGATGAGTTTCAGGCCTACTTTAGTTTAGTGAGAAAAGTGCTGGTATGTGCCAGTGCAGCCACCACAGTATTACTTAGGACTAGTGACACTACTGTAGCCAAATTGCCTACTATTGTTAAATACACCATAACTTCCTCCATGAATACACTAAGAACAGGGAAATGTCTTAAATGCTATTGTTAGGGACAAACTCTTAAATAGTACAGTGGGGCTTAGGTTTAAGACATTTAAATGTCTGAAATGTAATACAGCTTACGTTTCAGCCATTATAATGTCTTAAACCTAAGTAGGGATAACATTTCAGACATTTAATTGTCTGAAACGTTAAGATGCTTACGTTTAAGACATTTAAATGACCGACGAAACGCTAACCAGCTTAGGTTTAAGACATTCTACCCAGAGTGTCAGAATCTTGTGGTTAGAAAATGTCTGAAATATAATCTTGCTTTGTGTTGGGATTAAGGAAGGGTCAAGCCTGCCTTTTGTTTACAGATCTCTTTGAAGTTCAACCAAGAGTGACACCATGTCTGAAGGTTATTGGGTTAGTTGTTTACAATTAGTACACAATGGGCAGTAAGTGGTAGAGTACAGCTATAAACCACCATTCTGATTTCAAAGTACTGTACGTGGATATAACTGGCAACTCATTAAGATGTAAGAATTAACTCCAGTTCCTTATTCCAATATATTTCTACATAAATACTGAATTCCTAATACACTTTTGTACACTGAATAAGAACTTAATTCTTCACTCCAAGCTAACAGCTCTGGTCCATCTGCCTCATGATCATCAGTGATCTCTTGTGTTCATGTCATACAACCTGATTCCACATTCTCTTTAACTTTTAGATTGAAAACCTAGGAACAAACTTCGAAAGATCTCTGTCACTTGTTTTAATCAAATAGAATGAGTTTCAATAAAAAAAGAGAACAATCTGACACTGTGTTCCCATATGAGTTAGCCCAAGTACATATTACATTGGCCCTACGTGGGTCTCATCATGCATAGATACAAATTATGTTTTCGAAATCACTGGCTCTTACTTGGCTGTGAACACTCATTTTTATGGGGTATACTATAGATGCATATTTTGGAAATGCAACACAAACATGTAGGCGTGAAAGGAAAAAGTGCAGATCCTTTCTTGTATTTTTAGTCATATGAAACGTATTGAAATAAGTCACAATGAGGGTTTCGCTCAGATGATTTGCAAAAAGTATAGCTAGCTTTCAAACTGCAACTGGACGCATGAACGGACGGACTGGAAGGATGAATAACTTTGAATATGTCTGTTTTTTAATAGAATATGCAGAGTAGATGGCTGTGAACACTCCTGAATTAGTTCAATGAACAATCAAGTTTTTCCTGTGGTATTTTTTATATAAGAGTTCGAGCATTGGTATAAATTAAGATACCAAGACAAGTGATTGTTTGGGAAGGTCTATCCATCTTTGACCAATTTACATTAAATACTAACCTTAAAGTAAAATAAGTAATTAAAATGCATTTCACAAGCCTCTCGTGTATTTTCAATTTTGATGAGAAAATCATCCAGGTAAGCAACGACCCCATTACAACCATGATGTTGCATCATACGAGAGACAGATGGAGTTAATCTATGAAAAATGCATGGCGCACGTTTAGCTCCAAATTACGGAGCCCCTAAAGGGACATATGATGAAAACAAATTTATGTGCGAAGAAATAATTTCGTGCACTCGAAATAAATTATTTCGTGCGCTCGAAATCATTTCGTGCACTCGAAATACTTTATTTCGTGCGCTATTTTGAGCGCTCGAAATCATTTCGTGCACTCGAAATAAATTATTTCGTGCGCTCGAAATCATTTCGTACTCTCGAAATCATTTCGTGCTCTCGAAATTAATTATTTCGAGCGCACGAAATGATTTCGAGCGCACAAAATAATTTATTTCGAGTGCACGAAATAATTTCGAGCGCACGAAATGATTTCGAGAGCACGAAATGATTTCGAGCGCACGAAATGATTTCGAGCGCACGAAATAATTTATTTCGAGTGCACGAAATGATTTCGAGCGCACGAAATAACTTATTTCGAGTGCACGAAATAACTTATTTCGAGTGCACTAAATGATTTCGAGCGCACGAAGTAAAGAACTCAAATTATTTCTTCGCACATAAATTTGTTTTCATCATATGTCCCTTTAGGGGCTCCGTACCAAATGGAAGTTTAGTGCCATAAAAATGAGTCATCGGGATGACAGGGAACATACCGATAAGCACTTTTGAGATCCACTTTGGGAGTCATATTTTTGGAGTCATACTTTTGTTTATTTTTCCATTTTCCCCAGCGCGTTATCTAAACGGGCAGCAAATTGTGGTTCGCTTTCATCTTTTTCACTGGTTTCGGATCTAAATTGAAGTCTGAAGCTATGTACACGTGATGTATAGCCAACACTGATATTTGGAAAGGCACTTACACAAACAACCTTGGCCTACCCATTGAATTATTTTGGCATGAAAGAAAAAAGTGCACATCAATTCTTGTATTTTTAGTCATATGAAATATATTGAAATGAGCCGTTGCGCTCGGATGACTTTCAAAAGCATACTTAGCTTTCAATCTTTAATTGGACGGATGATTAATGATGTCTGGGGGTAACTATTATGTCTGGTTTTTAATAGAATATGTCACCAAATATACACTGGTGTATGACAATAAACCATAAATGCTGATATTTTGAGATATCTGCAAACACATTCTTAATATGGTTTATTTTTAAAAAGGAACTATACATCTCAAATGGCATCTCAAATTAAATCTAAACTTTAGATAAATTCTTGATATTTATGATGTGGAGAAGTACAAAATGTACAAACTCTGCATCTAATGCATGCAAATACTTTTGCCTGGCGGGAAATCTCCTGGGTACTCCAAAGGTCACGCAAATTGTAAACGAATCACATGGTCTAAACAAACATAGAAATAATAGAATCAGTGAATGTTCAAGTCATGTTTACAACTTCCTTCGCTTAAACCGTCTCATTGGTTATTTTATTTACTACCTAGGCCATGATATGGGTTTGGAGGTAACCTCCAAGGGGACCATATTGATGCTGGTGGACAGATCTCTCTTGGCTGGAACCTTTTGGGTTGCTCAAATAAAGCGCACTATATACTATACGCCCTGTGCCCATTTGAAAAACATAATTTGTATCCATGCATGGTGAGACCCATGAACACAGTGTCAGGTTGTTCTCTTTTTTATTGAAATTCATTCTATTTGATTAAAACAAGTGACAGATCTTTTGAAG
Organism: Zoroaster sp. YZ-2022; assembly: GCA_029582265.1. Classification (NCBI taxonomy): domain Eukaryota; kingdom Metazoa; phylum Echinodermata; class Asteroidea; order Forcipulatida; family Zoroasteridae; genus Zoroaster; species Zoroaster sp. YZ-2022. The sequence goes on along the minus strand of CM055818.1, from coordinate 19,268,138 downwards.
TTTGTCACTTTTGAAGTTTAAATCGGTTAAGAGTGATTTTCAATCTAAAAGTTTAAGAGAGTGCAGAATCAGGTTGTATGGCATGGTCACAAGAGATCACTGATGAGACAGAGATGGACCAGAGCTGTTAATTGCGGTGAAGACATAAGCTCTTATTCAGTGTACAAAAGTATATTAGGAATTCAGTATTCATGTAGAAATATATTGGAATAAGGAACTGGAGTTACACACACACACACACACACACAGGGGATGTTGCATTACTAACACTATGGACAGGGAAATGTGTTAAACGCTATTGTTAGGGACAAGATGTCTTAAACAGTACAATGGGGCTTAGGTTTAAGACATTTAAATGTCTGAAACGTTAAGCTGCTTACGTTTAAGACATTAAAGATTATGACTGAAACGCTAACCAGCCGGCTTAGGTTTAAGACATTCTACCCAGAGTGTCAGAATCTTGTGGTTCGAAAATGTCTGAAAATATCTTGCTTTGTGTTGAGATTAAGGAAGGGTCTAGTCTGCCTTTTGTTTGCAGATCACCATGTCTGAATTAAGGTACACTGACTGCCATTGTTATTGGGTTAGTTGTTTACAATTAGTACACAATGGGCAATAAGTGGTAGAGTACAGCTATAAACCACCATTCTGATTTCAAAGTACTGTACGTGGATATAACTGGCAACTCATTAATAAAACAGCGAACATATCATGACCCCTCCACCCACTGCACAGCATGACAATGGGTTGTACAGTGAAAGCTCGCATACACATATACACGATCTTCTGTACATGTGTTAAAATACCAGTGCCACACTGATGTAATTAACTTAACCATGGTTTTGTATAGTCATTATCTATACTAAAACGAACATACAAGTGTAATAAATGTGAAAGTTTACATACCTTCAAATGAAACCACGAAATGAAGACCCATTCCATTAATCGTGCAACGATTCTCAAACGATCACTTAGACGAAAACAAACAACACATCATATCGTAGTTGAAAATGGCGGTTGGAAAATGTGACCAGCGTGACGTATTTCTTTTCGTCCAATCAAAATGCAATGGCTGATTTGCTGACACGACGTCACCGTTAAGAACATTGGCCCAATGTTAAAAACACAATGCCAATGTCGGTGTTCGACTGAAAACCAACGTTGGTTCAACATCGATCGCCAATGTAATGCCAATGTTATATTGCCGACCTAGAGCCAACATTGGCCCAACGTCAGCAACCAACATGATGTCAATGCCGATGTTGCCGACATTGGCTCAACATAAGCGGCCACCATAATGCCAATGCCGATGTTGGCGATGTAATGCCAACGTTGAGCCAGCGTCAAAAGCTGACATAATGCCAACGCCGGCGTTGCCGACCAATTGCCAACGTTGGCCCAATGTATAAATGTTATCTGGGAAATTACAAAATTAAATATAAGTAAGACTAATTGCGGTGACACCATGTGGAATCTCAATTGAGTAGTAATTAGTTCTGAAAAGAACTGGAGGTAAAACTCGACGTTTCGATCAGTATGCTCTGATCGTCCTCAGGAGAATGCCGGACTCTGGAAAATGCTGCTACTTAAGTAGACTGCTGGAGGATCATCCCATGAATGGATGCTGGAGGATTAGTTCGTTGAGGCGCGCAGGCGGGAACTGTTGAGACTAGGATCCTAGGGGTTGGGGGAGAGGAGTGTGTGCTCACTGAACTGAATCAGTTGTTAATATAGGAGGTCCCTCAGTCTGGGGTGGGTTATGGACTTTGGATATAGAAGATCCTTCAGTCCGTAGCAGTGGTCGCCAAATGTCGCTGATGTAGAAGCCGATGTCCTGTGGCACAGTGTCGTGTTTGACGATCTCGATGGCCTCTCTGATGCGTCTGGGGTGCCATGTGTCGATGGGTGTGATGAGTTGGGCTGCCTGCCAGTCGATTTGGTGGTCCTTGATGTGCGAGTGCTTGACGATGGCGGACTTCTCGAAATCTCCTCTGCGGCCGTGTGCTCGGTGTTCCTTCAATCTGATGACACATCGACACATCGACACATGGCACCCCAGACGCATCAGAGAGGCCATCGAGATCGTCAAACACGACACTGTGCCACAGGACATCGGTACATCAGTGACATTTGGCGACCACTACTACGGACTGAAGGATCTTCTATATCCAAAGTCCATAACCCACCCCAGACTGAGGGATCTCCTATATCCTAAGTCAACCACCTCCATCCCCTGTGCTTGTTAACAACTGATTCAGTTCAGTGAGCACAACTCTCCCCAACCCCTAGGATCCTAGTCTCAACAGTTCCCGCCTGCGCGCCTCAACGAACTAATCCTCCAGCATCCATTCATGGGATGATCCTCCAGCAGTCTACTTAAGCAGCAGCATTTTCCAGAGTGGGATTCTCCTGAGGACGATCAGAGCATACTGATCGAAACGTCGAGTTTTACCTCCAGTTCTTTTCAGAACTAATTACTACTCATTCCACATGGTGTCACCGCAATTAGTCTTTAGTTTTTTTGCCCCACTGTTACCCCGGCGCACTTTCACACTATCCCCGCACGCGTATTCCCTGGGTCCTTATTCCACGGGGGTCCGCTTGCACGTTTCACACTAGCATGTCAAACCGCGGTGTATTTCTTGGCTAGCGGAAGTCATCGCCGGAGCTATCCGGAAGCGTGCAACCGCGAGAATGGTACCTTTATAGTACTGTATACTATTTTAACTACAGTGAGACGGATACTAACATTTTTCCCTCGTTCAAACCATTTTTAAATTTAACCCAATAAAAATCATTACTTTGAAAAACTGTAAATTTTTTCCAAAAATATAACGTGAGATAATGTTGAAGTTGATTTTTGATTTCTTCAAAATGCAACAAACATGATAAATATTTTAAGTACAAATCTGTAAAAACAAACAACTATAACGCAGACCGCGCAATTTATTTCGCGCGCATTTCCTGACCTCGACTGTTTGGCTTTTGCTCTCTGACCTTCCACTGTCCGGCCACGTAAACCGGGGTAAGCAAAACCTGCTTTCGTTTCCACTACCAGTTATTCCCCGGGAGATTAAAAATTCCGGGTGTTTACCGCTTACCCCTACTCCAGAGCAGAGGTGGCTATTCCACGGGGTATGCCGATTTGCCGGGGCAGAGCGGGGGTAAAGCGTTCATAGTGTGAAAGGGCCGGCCGTTATTCCCCGTGGATGCCCCCGGGGAATGGAGTAGTGTGAAAGGCCCTTAAATTGGGCGAGTTACCAATATGAAAACCCAGGGTGTAGATTTTAACACGCCGGTTGTTGCAGTGTATAGAACAAATATTTGGAAGTAGGGAGGGATAGTTCCGATGGCCGTCGCAGGTTCAAATCACCCTGCATGTTCTTGTAATTAAGCCCCTTGAAGATACACTGCATTGGTAGGCCTAATGTTGGCAAAACTGCTTTCACGAGTATATGCTTCTCTTTGAACGGAAGAAATTAATGACATAATTACCAACCTGTGAAAAATTCAGCTTATATTGCGAGTGTCGTTAACGAGAATAGTGAAAATGCAATTACTATTTTTGCGTATTCATTCTAATGTGGATTTAGGAAAGAGGGTACCGTACTCTTTGTGAAATAATTTTAAAAAGTAATTTCTATAATCCGAAGACTGAAATGTTGGAATATGGGACCGTCTAGTTCTAGTTACTGCTAGAATTCGTTTCCCTTCCTCAAGTAAAACGTAAATGTTCCGATAAAATGGAAAACTCAGAAATTTACTGTTATTGTTAAAATAGCAAAAACACGCGCAATTCACCTTTAACATCTTGAATTCAATAGACTATAGTCTATTGTATTCAATATGTTAACAGTCAACAGTGGCTGGCTGAATGCCATAGTGGGTGACTAGCTGCTCAGGAATTCTCTCAATGAATAATAGAACTATTGTACACATACACAGTTTAGGCCCGTATTTTAGAACGTTCCTTTACTGCAAAGGACGCCTTTATGCCTTAAGAGAACAATAGGCATAAAGGCGTCCTTTGCAGTAAAGGAACGTTCTAAAATACGGGCCTGTTCTCTTAAGAGAACAATAGGCATAAAGGCGTCCTTTGCAGTAAAGGAACGTTCTAAAATACGGGCCATAGTCTTTAAATGTAAGGTATCATTGGTCGATCATTCAAAAATATCAACATTGTCGAATGTTAAACTGAAACTCATTAGCTGATGATGGTATCAATCTTCTAAAGTGCTCATCAGGTGCTGTCACTTTTAAGTGAAATAGGGCGATGCCTATTTTCCGTTCAGATTTTCAGTATGAATGGTCGAGTAGCATATAATTATTATACCCATGTTATACCAGTACTATTTTTCTTTTATATACTTCCGCGTGAGAATGAATTTGTCATATTGAATTTCATCACACGTACATTCCTCGCAACGACTTAGGCCACATGTCATAAACATGAGTTGAAACTTTCACAGGTTGGTTATTAAATGTACATGTATAACCTGATTCAATAATAGTAAGCAGGTTTTCAAACCATTGAGAGTGAGCATATCTGACACAAGCAATTTATACCATCATAACTAATGTTATACTTTTCCTTTAAATCCCTTTCATACCCAAACTATTTTTTTACATTGAATTTTCAACGCATTGTGAGCTAGGACTTTGAAGTCCCTTATGGTGTCAAAGGGTTAAAGCAAATGGGATTACACTGAAGCCAGGGGGGATTTATTCAAAGACGCCAAGTACGTGGCCCATTCTTATTCATATCATTGCATTGACATTATTATTAGCTTTATGTATATGGCCAAGGCCTGCCTATAATGTACAGTCTGACATCCTGTATAGAGAAAGGAACATTGTAAGTGGGCCTAAAGACTAATTGCGGTGACACCGTGCGAAGTTCTCAATTGAATAGTAATTAGTTCTGAAAAGAAAAGGTTACAACTCCAGTTGTAATTACTACTCAATTGAGAATTTCACATGGTGTCACCGCAATTAGTCTTTACTTATATCCTCTTCATCATGCAAAGCTACAAGTTGTTGTTATAACAAACCCGCGTGCTGGCAAGCACGTAGACATCAATCAGACAGACATCAGCTATGCAACAGTAATGGTAAGCCTATAGTAAAATACCCGTCTGAAATCTCCTACTTTGAAAGGGAAGATGGTACGGCATTGGTACGAAGGCTTACTCTCTTTGAATCAATATAGGCCTATACACAGCGAACTGTGACTCGGTTTCAGCTTACTTACGTACTGTCATTATAATGAAAAAAATAACAACTAAAATAGTGAAATTGTATACGTAAAATAAGCGAACTATGAACGGTTTCAGCTTACTAACGTACTGTCATTATAATGACAAAAATAACAACTAAAATAGTGAAATTGTATACGTAAAATAAGCGAACTATATATGAACGGTTTCAGCTTACTAACGTGTTGTCATTATAATGACAAAAATAACAACTAAAATAGTGAAAATGTATACGTAAAATAAGCGAACTATGAACGGTTTCAGCTTACAAATAAGCGAACTATACGAACGGTTTCAGCTTACTATTAACGTGTTGTCATTATAATGACAAAAATAACAACTAAAATAGTGAAAATGTATACGTAAAATAAGCCAACTGTGAACGGTTTCAGCTTACTAACGTACTATCATTAGGCCTATTATGGCAAAAATAACAACTAAAATAGTGAAAATGTATACGTAAAATAAGCCAACTGTGAACGGCTTCAGCTTAATACTTACGTATTGTCATTATAATGATAAAAAAACTAAAATAGCGAAAATGCAATCGTGATTTTGTATATTTATTCTGTTATGTGGAATTTAGGAAACAGTGTTTATTCCGATGTTGCCAAATAACAGCACCTCAACCCAAATAAATTGTTGATATAGGGAAGATTGATAACATCAATAGCTCTACACCAATACGTTTCTCATGAAAATGTGACTATTTGGTTATTCTAGAATTCCCAGTTGTATACCTTATCATTCAAAATGTTCTCAAATATGTAGTTGACACCTAAATTCGTTCTACACGACGTCTTATATCCTCACTCGTTTGTTGTTTTCAACAGGAGTCATTATACTTTAGTGAGAAGGTACCAAGTCTGTTGTTTGATGGGTGGACGATTGCGACCACAAAAGGTAAGCGGAAATGGATTTCATATACAAAGATGCAATCAGGCACAGTTCTACTCAGGGCTGGATTTAGACATGTGGAGGCCCCTGGACAGCCTTCAGTAGTGGAGGCCCACCCTACCTTAGAATACTACAAACTAAAAGGTGACAAGAGTCACAAGACATAGTTACAGTCATCCATAAAGTAAATTTTTTTCAAGTAGAAAGAATCTGAATAAGCAAGCAAGCAAGCAGGTCAATCACGATCAATCATAACAAGAATATAGTACAGTATACATATATTTACAGACCAGCCTACAGTTCAGGTCAGCCTACATTGTACCTTACAAAAAAAAATTATTCATGAAATATGTGGAGGCCCCTGGTTGTGGAGGCCCCTGGGCAACTGCCCGGCTTGCCCAGTCCTAAATCTGGCCCTGGTTCTACTGGGGGTTATATGGCCCCAAAATAGTTGTTTATCATGTACCCCCTTCCTAATGTTTAGATGAAAAAGTGTCAGGTTTGCATATTCCGCAAAAACATAAATTAGGCCAAAAAAGTTTCCGGTTTCTGGTCTTTCTTTTTATTTGCTGTGAAACGATGTCTAGTTGCAGCCAAACTTGCTGTGAAACGATGTCTAGTTGCAGCCAAACTTGCTGTGAAACGATGTCTAGTTGCAGCCAAACTTGCTGTGAAACGATGTCTAGTTGCAGCCAAACTTGCTGGATCGATTGGAATTATGCCGCGCTGTGTTTTAAACGACTTTTTCACGAAGGCGGGTATGAACGTTTGCCCGATTTGTGAGGCTTCTCTTAGCCACCATACTTTGTGTATGGGGAAATTGGTCTGGTTCCAATAACCGCGTATACACGTATCACGTATTTCACTGGTTGGCAAAAAAGATAATAATAATAATAATAATAATAATAATAATAATAATAATAATAATAATAATAATAATAATAATAATAATAATAATAATAATAATAATAATAATAATAATAATAATAATAATAATAATAATAATAATAATAATAATAATAACCTAATTAATATTAATAATTAATATTAATAATTAATATTAATAATTAATAATTAATATTAATATTAATAATTAATATTAATAATTAATATTAATAATTAATAATTAATAATTAATAATTAATAATTAATAATAATAATAATAATAATAATGCCGACTTATATGGCGCACGTATCCACCAAACTGCTGCTCAAGGCGCATTATATTATTACCCCTGCTCATCAGGCGCATAAATCATTCCTGCAACCATCTCAGCTCCCTGGGGAGTATACAGCTCAATTGCTGCCATTACAGCACATATAGGGCTAATCAAACACAACAACCAACTCTGCCCTCACAGGTACCCATTTACCCCTGGGTGGAGAGAAGTAATTATGGTATAAGTGTCTTGCTCAAGTACACAAGCATCCCGGTCGCGGTTGGGATTCGAACCCACATTCTGACGACTCGGCCATCAGAACACAAATCCGATGCACTAAACTGCTCGACCATAGCACTCCATGTAAAGAAACAAACAAAAAAAAGCGCGTCACCTCACCGATTTTGAAGCCGACCTATGACCATAAACTGGAGACTTTTTCGGCCTTATTAAAGTACCATAATGTCCCAGATGAACGATTGACTTCAGAAAATGAAAATTCCACGTAAGAATGAAATTGAAAAATCTGAAAGACTAATTTCATGTTTTATTATTTAGGACACAACTATGTAATGAGCTGAAACTTTCAGTTGGTTTTCTGTACATATCTCTCGATGCTTACAAAAAATAATAATGTTTTAGAGCTGGATATAGCAGATGGAGTGAGCCCCCCCCCTCCCCCCTCCAGTTTTGTGCTCCAGATATGATGTCCAAAAGGGGATAGGGCTTGTTGGCCCCGAGGTTTGGGAAGGTGTACATTATAATCCCCCAAATTAAATAAAAAATAGATAAATACAAATGTTAGGTCTTAAATCGCACCTGATTATATTAACTCCCTACGGTTGTTTAAACAAATCAGTTTCAGGTTGTGAAATCGGATGTTTTAAATGGACTTCTCTTTGGTGCAAAATGCAATGATAGACCTATAGGTCAAATCATCAAGCTTCCTTTTCGGCACCGTGTGGTTTTGTTTAATGTACGGTATATATCTGCAGTGACTCAAATACAGTGTGCTCATTCTCAAAAACCAACGTTTGCTATGAACGCATTTATGCGTTATTTATAAACTCAATTTTTTCGTCAGCGGTTATTAATTACGTGCCATCGTGTCCTTTTTTCTCAATTAATTAACGCACGAACGTGCTCAGTATATACAAAACACCACCAGACGTTGTAGGTTTGTCAAATAAACATCAAAAAGTGATTAAAAGGTGTGTTATTATATTATATCAGGCGTTCATATGATGTTTAAACATAAGCACTTTTTGTCAGTGTTTATTTGTTTCCAAAACTGGTGGTTGGAAGGTGAAAACTTCACATTGTACGGTTTATGTATAAGGTTCATAATTATTGCACGGTTTATGCATAAGGTTCATATTGTACGGTTTATACGCATATGATTCATATTGTACGGTTTATACGCATATGATTCATATTGTACAGTTTATACGCATATGATTCATATTGTACGGTTTATACGCATATGATTCATATTGTACGGTTTATACGCATATGATTCATATTGTACGGTTTATACGCATATGATTCATATTGTACGGTTTATACGCATATGATTCATATTGTACGGTTTATACGCATATGATTCATATTGTACGGTTTATACGCATATGATTCATATTGTACGGTTTATACACATGTGATTCATATTGTACGGTTTATACGCATGTGATTCATATTGTACGGTTTATACGCATGTGATTCATATTGTACGGTTTATACGCATGTGATTCATATTGTACGGTTTATACGCATGTGATTCATATTGTACGGTTTATACGCATGTGATTCATATTGTACGGTTTATACGCATGTGATTCATATTGTACGGTTTATACGCATGTGATTCATATTGTACGGTTTATACGCATGTGATTCATATTGTACGGTTTATATGCATGTGATTCATATTGTACGGTTTATACGCATGTGATTCATATTGTACGGTTTATACGCATGTGATTCATATTGTACGGTTTGTATACATAAGGCTCATTATTATTTATTATTTATTAGATCATTATTACAGGCAGTATACAAAAATATCACAATTCATAAAAATGTATACATGCACATCATAATTGCGTTTTAATTTACAGTAAAGACATAACGATTAACAAAATACAAGCAAAATACTACAAAAAGAGACAAAGAAACTGACCAACAAACAACCAAAGAGACATACAGAAACAAGCAGACAAAATAATGAAGGGACAAAACAAACAACAAAAACAAAAACAAAACAAACACAACCGCCGCACACACCCACACACACACGCAATCTTGTCTAAGGTGTAAACCGAGGACCTCCTATTGTTCCCCTCTTTTGTTCCCCTCTTTTGTTCCCTTTGTTGTTGGACTTAAACTTTTTGAGGCTTCTCCCATTAGATTTGTACACGTTTTTCAACCGAGGACATTTGCTAACAAAAACCGCCAACCGAGGACCCATTGTTGCCTTGTTATAAGTCCTCGGTTTACACCTTAGACATGCCCACACCCACACCCCCCCCCCACACACACAATATGCCAAGTGGACAAAATGACAGGAAATCACAAGTTACATATGTTAAGGTCGAATAAAGAAGAATTGCCTAAAAAGCTTAAATCTTGTCGAGAGGCTTTTCATCTGCATCCGTACAATAAAAAACAAACAAACAAACACAATAAATGACTGAAAAAACAAGGAACAAACAAACAAACTATAATGGCTTTTGGATGATAGCTTTTGAATAGTAATTAGGTTATTTTGTAATCAGGTAATTAGCGATGTTGTACCTTCCCTAATTAAAAGGGTTTAACAATTATTAATTAAAGAAGGGAGTCACCAATGTAATTTCCCGACTTGTTAAAACAAACTGTCATATTTTTTTCAATAATTATCCATAGGATTTTATGTTTGAAAACATGCCTCAGATTGCATTTACAGAGAATCTATAACCCTGAAGCTTATAAGGGACCCTTGGGCGTGCCCAGAATCCCACGCCGTATTAATGGTTTCTGATTTCATCCTGGTTATCGTGTGAGAGCCGTACGTCGTATACAGTCATAGCACGCCCACTCCGTGCTCTGCCAGCGGTCCTGACTGGGGTCCTACTGTGAGATTTACCAGTTTACTTTATAAGTAAAAACTGTTTGCGGTGACACCATGTAGAAATGCTCTTTTGAGTAGTAAATAGTTCTGAAAAGAACCAGTGGTAACAACTTGATAGTTCTTTGCTCATGGCTGAGTTCCAGGTTGTTCTCTGTCCCTCCCTTTCTTGTAGGCATATCCTCTCAAATTTTCACACAAAGGAAGTGACCCCTTGCTTCAAAGATTTAGGTGGAATATGATTAAAATAATTATATTTTTTTTCATTCAGATTTTGCCTTAACGCTGCTGGCTATCTGCGTGGCGGTTTTCAGCATCGAGGGTATGCGGCGTATCAGCCGGGAGTTTTGGAGAAAAGTTCCCGTCCCGACCCAAACGAGACAGTTAGCGGGCAGATCTCAGCTAAACAGAAGGTCTGATCGATTGCCACTGACGAGATACACAAGTCTGGAGGAAGAAACGACAGCAGGCCTAAGAGAAGAGACATCACCGTGCTTGAAGACGGAGGAAAGTAATGGGATTTTAGAGACGGATCTTGGACCAAGTGAAGAGAGAAAGGACACTATACCATCATGCTGTTCACAGGAATCCAAGGGCTTCACAGACGCGGCCGAACAAGATCATGAAAATGTGTCCCTCGTGGGTACGCCCGGCGTCACAGGTCAGCCATGTTGTGTCCAGAATGGGCCGGAGCTTACCGAAGAGCAAAAAGCAGTACGAATACAGAAGATGTGGAGAAGCCTGTCTCTCGAGCTTTTGACCGATAGGTGGGAAATACTGCAGGGAACCTGTGACAGGAGGGTACCAAGTCAGAAGAGAATAACGCGGAGTAAAAGGTAAAAAGTAAATTTGTCCTGATTTAAGATGAACAAACTACTCAAAATTACAGGAGAAGTATATTTCTTGTTGGTACTAGACACAGAATGTCTTTCATATAATCTTAAAGTGTACCTAGAACCAGAATTTAGACAGCAGAAACAATTATACACATTGCAGACACTATATCAGACTGCTGTTTTATGAGTTAAATAAGCAATTTGGATTTACAGACTTTTTGCAACATCGCATCAAAGAAAATACAATTTAATTTGAGTAAATCTCTTTTGGATGCTGGCCTATCAAAGAGAAGGACTGTTTTAAACTTACAGTAATATTAATCCATTTTTAGTTTTAACTTAAAATGTTCATACATCTTTCATGTCGACAGATTGGTGTTCCACTTTTTGCAAACATTCATCAGCATGGGCCAACTGACAATTGGTTACCTTCTTATGCTCATCATCATGACGTACAACGCCTGGTTCCTCATTGTCGTCGTTGGGGGCGCTGGTCTAGGCTACCTGGTGTTCTCGTGGGATATCGGGAGACTTTACGCCAATTACGCGCGCTCTTTGATCGAGCGGAAGGCCAGAGAAGCTGCCAAACGGAAGTCATGCACACAAACACCCCCACGTAGACCGCCATGGGACAAGGGTCAACATGAAACTAAACATGAAACAGTTTGTTAATGATGCATATTATGTATGTTTCGCTACATCGCTGGCCATTTTGGTATTAATCGATGAACTCATATTTTCCTTGTTGGGGAGGCCACTATTCACTTTTGATAATTAAAAAAATAAATACAAATTCAATACTAATTGATCACTTTTAATTGATTTGATTTTTCTCCATTGCACCGGCATAATGTACGCAGCACTGTATACTCAGTACTTTCTGAGTGTCTGTGGAAAAAATCCACATGCAACTCGGGCGGGATTGGAACCCATGACCTCTTGCTTACCAGTGCAGAACGTCTCATTAAGCCATGACCTCTTGCTTACCAGTGCAGAACGTCTCATTAAGCCATGACCTCTTGCTTACCAGTGTAGAACGTCTCATTAACCCATGACCTCTTGCTTACCAGTGCAGAACGTCTCATTAAGCCATGACCTCTTGCTTACCAGTGTAGAACGTCTCATTAAGCCATGACCTCTTGCTTACCAGTGCAGAACGTCTCATTAAGCCATGACCTCTTGCTTACCAGTGCAGAACGTCTCACTAAGCCATGACCTCTTGCTTACCAGTGCAGAACGTCTCATTAAGCCATGACCTCTTGCTTACCAGTGCAGAACGTCTCATTAAGCCATGACCTCTTGCTTACCAGTGCAGAACGTCTCATTAAGCCATGACCTCTTGCTTACCAGTGCAGAACGTCTCATTAAGCCATGACCTCTTGCTTACCAGTGCAGAACGTCTCATTAAGCCACCCCAACAAAAAACGTATCTGGTTTCTGGTCTCCGCGCGCGTCGCCTGAGGCCCGTGCGTCTGCATTTTTAGTTTTCTTTTTTTTTGCAAGGAATTACGATGTCTAATTGCAGCCAAAATTGCTGGATCAATTGGAATTCTTCTGTGCTGTGCTTTTAACGATTTTCTCACACAGAGGTATGAACGTTTGCTCGATTTGTGAGGCCTCTCTTAACCACCATACTCTGTGTATGGGAAATTTGGTCTGGTTCCAATAACCGCGTATACATGTATCACGTATTTCACTGGTTGGCAAACCCCCGCCAAAAAAAGCTTATTTTATGTTGCGAAGTTAACGTGAAAATATAGTAAACATGCATTCTGACTGTTCGGGATTTAGGACAAAGTACTCAAAGATGTATCGCCCGTATTTAAATGTTGAATTGCTATTTTTCTGGGGTAAAGGAAGTAAATAAGCTTTTATTTTGAGACATTGAACGAAAAAACATTTTTTGGGGTTGGGGGGGGGGGGGGGTAAATTGACCGACACAAAACTCAAATGAACCGACAAATTATGTCAAAATTGTCAAATTGAATTCCCGAAGTTCAGAAATACCAACAAATTTGTGAATTTAGTGACAGACGATATTTTGCCAACAAGTGGGCGGGGGGGGGGGGCTGGCACTGGATTGATCACAGATTATTTTGACAGTCTGTGATCTTCCATACCGGTACAGTGTATAGCTGTGACCCATTGGGTCGGATCCAGGGTGCTGGGGGTAGGGGGGGGGGGGCACAGAAAAGGAGGGTGTGTGGGGGAAAGCTGTCAGAAGGGGGAGGGGTACATACAAATCCTATACAAATCCTGTACATGCATAATGATAACAGGGCAGTGTGCGCTTGCCACCTGTTGCACTTCCCTGAATCTGGTAATGTGACCCGTACTCAACCATGCTACCACTTCCTATTCCACCACCTTGGATATCCTATAAACATTTTTGTTTTTGTACAACATTTAGTATAACATCCGTACAGTTCAACCCTCAAGGTTTCAGGATCACATGTATCATACAAATAACCTATGTAGTTAAAGTTTCATCGCAGTAGGTAGTTTCATAGGCCTATTTACACTAAGGCTGTGCGTTTTCGGTTATTTCGGGAACTGGATAACCACAATTGGAAATGTTCGGATACCTAGTACCCGTAAACAATTTTGTAAAAACACATAAATAAGTATGACTAAATGCAGTAACACCATGTGAAATTCTCTATTGAGTGGTAATTAATTCTGAAAAGAACTCGAGGTTACAACTCCACGTTTCGATCAGTATGCTCTGATCGTCATCAGGAGAATGCCGGACTCTGGGAAATGCTGCTGCTTAAGTACAGGCTGCTGGAGGATCACGCAACATAAATACTCCCGAATGTATAAAATAATCAAGTTTCTCTTGTTTTATTTTACTAGAGTCATAATAAATGTGGACTTACTGTAATAATTTCCCGCCTCTATATTAAAAACGACTCGTAGCATCCCCATTCCCCACACACATTTTGTTAACCAAAAAAATCGAAGACTTCCATTTGTGTGGCTTAACCCTCCTACACATGGAGGCCACTCCGATCCACTAAATATTCAGTATGTTCTCCAAACATGCAAGCCTGCTGTCCTTTCGAAGTAATCTTACAAAATCAACTGTGTGTCACCCAAGGCCACTGTAAATGTTTGAACATATTAGTATGGCCTGCAATGTATCAATGGGAGACCACCTGACCCTGCAATCTCAGTGGTGTGACAGTGCACAGAAGGGTAACCATAGGAGGCCACTGGCAACAACTAATGGCTTGAATGGGTCGTTTCAAAAATTGCACTGATTGTAGGAGGGTTAAAGGGATTAATAAACTATTTTTATTCACGCAACATTCCTTTACCCCTCAGCAGGTCCAAAGCAATAGCAGTCTTCCACAATATTAAAGGACCTATGTAATTAATATGTCATTGTTTTATTTGAAAACATTATGTACATCAACGTTATATTTATGTTGTATATCCACTTGTCTTATTTTTAATTGCCAGCATTGTGTTTGTTTACGTAAACAATGCTCTTATCTTTTGTAAAGCTGTTATATAAATGCCACCTATATTTTATCCTTGTAATTATTATTATTTGTATTGCTATATAATCCATTTTGTAAACTGCTTTTTAAATAGGCAGTGATAAAATTCAATAAAATAATGTCTGTAATGTAATGCATCCATACTTCAAATAAATGAATTGATATTATTGAAATTAACCTGCAAAAAGGTAGGAGAAAATAGAGAACATGTATTCAGATTAATTTGTATTCATTCTAATGCTGAAATGGATCATCATCATCATCACCACCGCCGTCACCGCCGTCACCGCCGTCACCGCCATCATAGAGAACATGTATTCAGATTAATTTGTATTCATTTTAATGCTGAAATGGATCATCGTCATTATCACCACCGCCATCACCGCCATCAATTAATGATCAATGTTAACACTATCAACACTCTTTGATACCATGAGCCTCATCTTTTGAATGCTATATTGATCAGGGTATCCTCTGTGGGTCGGTTTAAAGCTTTCTCGATCTTGTCTTCACCAGGCCAAATATTTAAAGTCTCCGGTTTCTGGTCTCCGAGCGCGTCGCCTCACCCGCGCGTCGGCATTTTTTTTGTTTTTTTTGTTTTTGTTTTTGTTTGTTTGTTTGTTATGAAACGATGTCCAATTACAGCCAAAATTGCTGGATCGATTGGAATTCTGCCGTGCTGTGTTTTCACAAAGGGGTATATGATTTGTGATGCCTCTCAATAGCCACCATACTTTATATAATATGGGAAATTTGGTCCCCACGTATACATGTATCACTTATTTCCCTGTTGGCAAAAAAGTTACAAATAATATTTTTGAAGCCGACCTATGACCAGAAACAGGACTTTTTGGGCCCTATATTTAACATCGTTTTTCTTTAATTCATCGTCTCATATTACTTCCGGTTTGTTCTTGTTAGTTTTCTTTTTAAGTAAAGACTATTTGCGGTGACACCATGGGATTTTGAACAAATTCTGAAAAGAACTTGTACTGGTCTATTGTTTGTTGCACGATTCTTGTTCTGTTCTGTTTTGTTTTGTAATTCTGTTATTTGTTTGATTTAATATTGTCATTTAAGTCGAAAACTTGATCTGTGTTATTATATCAAGGCATCCCTATATAGGCCACAAGCTTATTATATCAAGGCATCCCTATATAGGCCACAAGCTTATTATATCAAGGCATCCCTATATAGACCACAAGCTTATTATATCAAGGCATCCCTATATAGACCACAAGCTTATTATATCAAGGCATCCCTATATAGGCCACAAGCTTATTATATCAAGGCATCCCTATATAGGCCACAAGCTTATTATATCAAGGCATCGCTATATAGACCACAAGCTTATTATATCAAGGCATCCCTATATAGGCCACAAGCTTATTATATCAAGGCATCCCTATATAGGCCACAAGCTTATTATATCAAGGCATCCCTATATAGGCCACAAGCTTATTATATCAAGGCATCCCTATATAGGCCACAAGCTTATCACATCAAGGCATCCCTATATAGGCCACAAGCTTATCAAGGCATCCCTATATAGACCACAAGCTTATCACATCAAGGCATCGCTATATAGACCACAAGCTTATCACATCAAGGCATCCCTATAGGCCACAAGCTTATTATATCAAGGCATCCCTATATAGGCCACAAGCTTATCACATCAAGGCATCCCTATATAGACCACAAGCTTATTATATCAAGGCATCCCTATATAGGCCACAAGCTTATTATATCAAGGCATCCCTATATAGGCCACAAGCTTATTATATCAAGGCATCCCTATATAGACCACAAGCTTATTATATCAAGGCATCCCTATATAGACCACAAGCTTATTATATCAAGGCATCCCTATATAGACCACAAGCTTATTATATCAAGGCATCCCTATATAGGCCACAAGCTTATTATATCAAGGCATCCCTATATAGACCACAAGCTTATTATATCAAGGCATCGCTATATAGACCACAAGCTTATTATATCAAGGCATCCCTATGAGGCCACAAGCTTATTATATCAAGGCATCCCTATATAGGCCACAGATTTATATCAAGGCATCGCCTATATAGACCACAAGCTTATTATATCAAGGCATCCCTATATAGGCCTGCTTATTATATCAAGGCATCCCTATATAGGCCACAAGCTTATTATATCAAGGCATCCCTATATGGGGCCACAAACATCACATCAAGGCATCCCTATATAGGCATCACATTATCACATCAAGGCATCCCTATATAGGCCACAAGCTTATCACATCAAGGCATCCCTATATAGACCACAAGCTTATTATATCAAGGCATCCCTATATAGACCACAAGCTTATTATATCAAGGCATCCCTATATAGGCCACAAGCTTATTATATCAAGGCATCCCTATATAGGACACATGCTTATTATATCAAGGCATCGCTATATAGGCCACAAGCTTATTATATCAAGGCATCCCTATATATAGACCACAAGCTTATTATATCAAGGCATCCCTATATAGACCACAAGCTTATTATATCAAGGCATCCCTATATAGGCCACAAGCTTATTATATCAAGGCATCGCTATATAGACCACAAGCTTATCATATCAAGGCATCCCTATATAGGACACATATAGACCACAAGCTTATTATATCAAGGCATCCCTATGAGGCCACAAGCTTATTATATCAAGGCACCGCTATATAGACCACAAGCTTATTATATCAAGACATCGCTATATAGGTCACAAGCTTATCACATCAAGGCATCCCTATATAGACCACAAGCTTATCACATCAAGGCATCCCTATATAGACCACAAGCTTATCATATCAAGGCATCCCTATATAGGACACATGCTTATTATATCAAGGTCACAAGCTTATTATATAGGTCACAAGCTTATTATATCAAGGCATCCCTATATTATAGACCACAAGCTTATTATCTCAAGGCATCGCTATATAGGCCACAAGCTTATGCTTTCTTGGGCCATGCCTCCATACCATGTTTTTCTATTTAATTATTGTGTTATAATATGCTATGTGTATGGAAATAAATGTTGATGAATTGAACTAACAAATTTGTATTCACATTTCAGGCTGAATAACGTATCAAGTTTTTTGGTACTATTAAAATCTCAAACCAAGTAATCTTTCAGAAACTAATTAATTCAGTGACTTTTCGAGTAGCCGTTATTACCAATCCTGTTCGTATAATGTGAATAAGTAATATGCACGCGCATTGGTAGTACACACATTCTTTTCGCTTAATGTGGTTCCAAAGCTGTCATACCGTTGTGTGTAAGTTTTTAGTGTGTTTCGATGAAGAAAAACAAGTCACACTATTTTTTGTGTTCGGAGATAAACCTTTATTCTGACTGGAGATCAACAGTAATACATATGAACTTTTACATGGTAAAAATAAGGAGAGAGCGTTTGTGGAGTTGTTGTTTGCTGTGTGTTTGAAAACAGAGAGGTCTAACTTGACATATGGTAAGAATACTTGTAGGGCTGACTATCCCCAAAGTAATAAAACTATGCACAAGAAGTCTGAGAGCAAAGGTTAAAATGATGGTCATCAATCACGAAGCTTGGCAATACTGGGTCAAATAGTACACAAACACTGGGAATACTGTATGGGAAAGTATACAATGGATTAGAATTACAAATGTTTCTATGTTTACATGAAAGAAAACACTACAAGTTAACCTAAAGTCCTTGATTTTAACGTTTAAAAGTGATTCTTGAGGCAGAAATTTACTTTGTTAATAAGATGTTGAATCATCACAACACATAATGCAAGTCCCAAGTTTTCTAATTTATTGCGTAGATCCTTTAAGAAAAGGGTGATCAATGCATTTACTAATGGGCTTCTGATGATCGTTGGAGCCAGCATGTGCGAAGTGGGCGTGGTTATGTTGGAATTACGTCACACTTACCAACAGGATGGTGAACCCCTTTGAATGTTTCATTTTGGAAATACACAAACGTCTTTATGAAGGAGTTTATTAGTATAAAAGGTCTAACATGCATAAATATGTTATCAATGTAAGTTGCTTACATATAGGCTATTACACCAAATCGCCATGTTAATTAAAACGATCACGTGTCAATTTTATACCTTTTCCTTAGGTAGGTTTTGTTTGTTTTAAAAATAACTCCAGACCCGCGCGTCGGCATTTTTATTGATTTATCTATTTATTTAATTACTATAAAAATTAATGATGTCCAGTGTTTTTTTTACTGTCAGTCACCCTAAACAAGGCCAATAGCCACTAGAGTGTAAGGGGTTACATATACGATATGTCATCCACCATTTAAGCAAGATTACATTTGTTGATGTTTTTCTTAAACTTAAATAGATCGTAAGTTGGTGGAAAGCAGTCAGCTGGAAGGGCGTTCCATTGTAATGCTGTTCTAGGGAAGAAGCTATCCAGTGGAACTTACTCTTGATTTTGGGGAGTCGAAGATAGTGAGGGTGTTCACCTGCTTGTTTAGCAAAGCGAGTAACACGAAAAAAATTCCTGCGCTTAGGTACTAACTCATGTATAGGTCAGCAGAACAATCCCCGTAGTAATAACGGTAGAGCAGTGAAAGGCTGGCTACATTCCTATGGTGTGAGAGAGGTTTTGAAGGGAGGGAAAAAGCTCTTCATGAACTAGTCCCTTGATGCGGTGTTGCAGTCTATCAAGAACAGATAGTGATGCTTTGGAGGCACCTATCCAGATGTGGGCACAATATTCCATCTTGGGCCTGACTCGACTTTTGTATAGGTAGAGGATGGCCTCAGGGGTCAGTATTTTGCTTGACCGATAGAAAGATCCTGTCATCTTGGAGACCTGTTTCCCCACCTCAGAGATGTAAGAGTTCCATTTGAGATCAGTTGTGATCTTCAAGCCGAGCATTCTGTCCAGGCTTGACTGTTCAGTTAGCATTTCACCCTTCATGAAGATGGGTGGGGGGGGGGGGGGATATGCTTGGACAGATCGATGGTGATTAACAGACAAAAGTTGCAGAAGCCAAA
Organism: Zoroaster sp. YZ-2022; assembly: GCA_029582265.1. Taxonomy (NCBI): domain Eukaryota; kingdom Metazoa; phylum Echinodermata; class Asteroidea; order Forcipulatida; family Zoroasteridae; genus Zoroaster; species Zoroaster sp. YZ-2022. The sequence goes on along the minus strand of CM055818.1, from coordinate 19,248,353 downwards.
CTTGCTGGATCGATTGGAATTCTGCTGTGCTGTGGTTTAAACGACTTTTTTTTCACATAGGGGTATGGACGTTCGCCTGATTTGTAAGGCCTCTCTTAGCCACCATAACTTTGTGTATGGGAAAATTAGTCTGGTTCCATGCATTAACCACGTATACATGTATCACGTATTTCTCTGGTTGGCAAACAAAAAAAGTCACCGCACAGATTTTAAAGCCGACCTATGACCAGAAACCGGAGACTGGTTTTGGGGGTCTAATGTATGGTGTGCTCCTAAGCTTCCACCACGGGTACACTAACTCAAATCGGTGACAAGTACACACAGTTAAATTTGAATTTCCCAGACTTGGCATATCATACTATTGCTATCGGAACCGGTCACAGCCTATTGAGGGCGTCATTTCAAACCACTCTTATCAGACCAGAATATTTCTGGTAACTTGCAAGCGCGATTGGCTCCAATCACGCTTGGCGATTTTTTACACGTACAGCAGGAAATATGTTAGGGGTGTTATTACACAATCTGTTGTCATTATTGGGGTGATAACGTTGTCTGGGTGCTGTATACCTTTACAAACAATTTATAGTTTCTAGTTTTTTGAGGAAAGAGAAGACATATACAGTGTTCATCTATCCTAAATTGTGCGATGCAATAAAATATGAAAAAATGAATGCATTTTCACAATTTTATTGTCGTACTCGCAACAATGGTTTTGCCAATTACATGACAAAAGGTGTACCTAACCTTTAAGAACCAATTAATGCATAACGTTATGGGGCCAATTTTATAGAGCTGCTAAGCAGAGATAAATGCTTACCTGAAAAACTTGCTTAACAGCCTTCCAACCAAACTTTCATACAAAATGTACGTATATATTTAGCTGGTGGTCTGTTTTGTTGATTTTGTTTTATTTCATTTTATACTACTCAAAACAATTTAGGGAACACCTGAATAATCTCAGTTAAAGCAAGATCATTTATTTCAGATAAACACAATGTTTCACAGAATTGATGAGAAACAACTGCACAATGAAACAGATGATAAAGGATGCATGTAGTGATTACACATTTCATGACATGACTACTGAAAGAGAGAGGGGGTTGCAAATGAAAATCCCGGTTCATGGAACATTTCAAACCTATTTGATGTTAAAAATCCTGTGTTCCCTAAATTGTTTTGAGTAGTATATTTCATTAATATCAAAATACATTGCATAGGTCTATAACAGCTCTCTTGACATTGGCTTGCGTGTACAACTCGCAGTCAGTCACAGTGTGTATTATGCACCGTGGGGAGTGCAGCTCTCTCACCGTGGGGGTACTGTTGCTCATCATGTGAGTACAATCATTATTCAATAAACGAAAGCTCGGCATCATTTTCCAGGAAATGTAATTGAACCACACTGTCACATGAGTTTGTTCATTTTTAAATTTTCCGAATTAATAAACTCCCTTTAATAATTAGAGGGGAAAAAACAGTTTTTATATAATATTAGAAAGGTGGCTTGCGTACACGTTTTCCATAATTATTAGCTACCATCGATCCCAATAGGAAAAGTCAAGGTTGAATAGCATTGCCTATATTCAGTGGCACAATAGCCTTTTGTCTGATTTTTTCTGCATGTCTCTTTGGTTGGTTGTCTGTTTCATTGTCTAAAATAAACTTTCCGTTTAGTTTAAACTGTCCAAAAACATGGATATCTGCCAAAATATGTATTTGCATAAAACATAATTTCATAGGCTCGTTAAAGTAAAATGTCATAGTTTCTTCAAAGTAAAATGTCATAGTTTCTTTTGGTAAAATGTCTGTAAATGCATCCGATTTTACCAAAACTAGCTAAACCAGCAATCAATGATTGTCCAGTGTCAACGCACAAGAAATAAACACATCGATATCTTGGCATGACTGGTTTTTACCATAAATTCTGTCCAAATTTGGCACATAGGCCTATATATTGCGGAACCATTAACCACCTACAGCCACAGCATTAGCATCAGTCCACCATCATTTTGAAGACGGGCACTGACCACATCACTTCTTCCAAGAAGAGATTATTACACATGGTGTTACACCTGTAAACCTAATCTTTCTTCTTTACCAAATAGTATTATTTCCCTGTGAGACCTAAGGGCATATTTAATAGCAATTAGTGGTTTTTAATATATTTTGAAATCGTGCCAAGCTTGGGTCAAGTTCTTCCCTATCCAAGGTATAATCAACTGAACATTTTGAATGTAAATTTTTCTCCACCACATCGGTAAACCCGAAGTTTATGAAGGCTTAATACTTTGAATATTTACTTTTCCTGTTATTGTGATACATCATTAATGTGTTTTATACATTGTACATGTTATCTTCTTAGTACTAGCTTCATTATTTGTTATTACATTTGGGCCTTTTTAGATATTGTTTTAGATATTGTATTATATTGTTTTTAAACCTACTATTATACGAAAGAAAAAAAATTAATGGAAGCCTTTGGAGCTTGTAACTTGAAATGAGCCCGCTCTACTTATTACATGCTTATCCGTCACTTTCATCTATTGCTTAAGTGCCTCAAGAATGCCATCCGAAGTTGTATCAACTAATTTCGATGCTGCAAATTCGGTTATGAACTCACTAGTCTGGTAACGAAGATGAGGGTTGTCACTGAGTATTATCTCCAGATGTAACTGTGCTATGTCCTCTGGTTTCTGCATCCACCGAGTCATCCTTGTTTGTAAAACGTTGGTGAAATAACTGCTGAAAATGTCTTTCATGATATCGTCGCAATTTGCTGTGATCTCATTCAGGTCGTCATTGGTTTTGGTCACCATGGGTGTAAGAACTGGTCCTGGCTCAACTATGGTTACCCTGAATATAATAAACAAAGTATAGGGAATAAGGAAATCAATTAAAATGGTCGCCTTCAGTACTGCATGGTTGCCCTATTTTGTACATCATTGGAATGATGAAATTCCGTATCGATATTAAAATACATGCATTAATGCCAAAAACAGTTAAGACAATCTGATTGGACGAAACGTGATCATTCATTCATCATTCATTCATTCATTCATTCATTCATTATGGTTTATTGCTAAAACATATGCCATGTGCTGAATTGCGGATATATTTTACATCGAAATAGTATTTAAAAAATACAGTTATTAAATTATTAAATTAATAATATTAAAAGTTATACAGTAAATTAGGTAAATAAAATAAAATATATAAAATATACACAGGTCAGTAACGTCTACAAATGACGATAGAGAAATGACAATAGATATGGAAAAGTAGACACATGATAGAGACAAAAGGATACATACAACACAGCACAAGATTAGAGGGGCAATGCAACAAACCTTAGGCCTAGGACAAGGACAACAATCACTGTTTCGAAATCTCTGGGTTTTACAGAAAAACTGTTGGTATTTCACTGTTTGTCTTGAGGACTTATCTACAGCTATTTTCCCCGGGAGCCAATATTGGCAGTGGGGATGTCATGCTAGGGCTGTCGCAAAATCGATACAAATGTTGTGTCGTCTCTGTTCCAGGGTTTGCAATTTACATTCTACAAGAGCAAGATTTATAAGTTCTACATGCTCTTCTTTGACTTGTTTCTGAGTAAGGGTCTTATTGAATACTGGTACACAATACTCTAGTACAGGTCTAATGTACTAATCTAAATAGTGATGAGATCAGATCGTGGTAAATTATAGCGTTTTAAACATCTCAACGTTTACAATTTTCTGTTACATTTCTTGCTCATCTGTGATACTTTGAGAGTCCCATTTAAGGTTTGCTTGGATTAAGATAGCCAATATATATATACATAACAGCAAAAGAAACGTCACCCCTAAAAATATTTATTATTTTCATTTTATAATTAATATAATTTGTTTAATGAAGAATATTATGAGTATGGAGTGTAACACGAACACAATGTGGAAAATTTGGTTGACCTCAAAATTCGTCATGCATGACGTCTGAGGACACATAAGCTAAACACGTTCTCAGACTTATCAAAATTTAGGGGGTGACGTTTCTTTTGCTGTTATGTATAGTTTGGATACCTGGACATTTTTGTGTTTGTGTGACTCCAGCAAAAATGATTTCAGGTTGTGGGGGTTGTTTGGTGAATGATACCGTCATTGTTACACACGTTGATGGGTTGAGTTTCATGTTGTTAAGTGTTCCTGTGGGTACACTTCTGTAACTCAAACTCGCGTTGTAACTGTGATGGTTCAGATTGTTTACAACCGGCAAAGACCGCCTGCCCATGCATTTATATCGGCGATAATAACAACAATTATTTATTGTTTAACCTGGGGAGGCTTTTCAGTGAAACACTGTTTTTGAAAGGTGCCCAGGGAAGATAATACAAACATTAATATAAAATATAAATATATACTTTTGGGATATGAAAATAACTAAAGATAGTTTAAATAAGAAACAAAACATTGCACAAAACACTCTGTAAGATCCATCACGGGTGCTGCCAGCCAGATCCCAAGCAAAGACCCAAGTGAAGACCCACTTGCGAGCGGCGGCGTAGCCAGGACGTTTTCAGTGAGGGGCACAGGGGGCCATTGCTTTTCAGTGGGGGCACCAGGCGGTATGGGTTTTTTCCCTTTTCTTTTTCTTTTCTTTTTTGGGTACTATCGGGATTTTTCGTGGGGGGCACCTGGGGGGGGGCGCTGAAAATTTGTGGGGGGCACGTGACTCCCCTAGGCCCCCCGTGGCTACGCCGCTGCTTGCGAAGCCCCAAAGCCCCCAGTGAATAGCACCCCCAAACACACACAGAAAACAACCGATAAGAACTAAGTCGTTGGCGGCACCTGCAGAGGGCCTTATGCAAAATGATAAGGAAAAGAGACATCAGCAATCACATTTACATAACCTACCAAACACACCCACCCAGAATTTATCATCAGGGAACCGCCCTATAGTAACTACAGATAAAAACAATAAAGTCTTTTGTAAAGACATTTAAAATTAGCAAGAGTAGAAGGCTAGGGATATTTAATTGATGAGGGAAAATCGTTAAATAAATTTACTTCACGAGACATAAATTTACGTTTGCTAGAATACGTTTTATCTTTGTAGGGGAAATATGAAATAAATTACCATGGGAACCAGCCCGACTATTGTAAGAGTGACCATTTGCAACTAGAATAAAAATATTACACATTTGAGGGGGCAATTTGGAGATCTTTTGTACACCAATTAATTAATTTATTTCTCTCGCGTACGCGCATGTTGAATCCCAATCATCACCGTCAAAGCCGTCACAGGCCGTCGGCATGCTTGATTACAGGCCTGATTACCCACAAAATTTTATTTCTTTGTCGGTGGGTGAAATTTTGTCGATCTTTCCATAGATGTTATTGGCCTACCTGATATTGTAACCATCACGTAGTATTGCGGCAATGGATTCAGAGAAACCCTCAACGGCGAACTTTGTGGAAGCGTAGGTGAAGAGAAAAGGGACACCTGTAATAAGTACAAAAACATCACACAATGACGCAGACCGTAAGGTGATCGTGTGATATCATTAAGATTATGAAAACTGTTGTTTATATTACAAGTTAATATCATATTAGTGTACCTATCAATCCAGACGAACTCGTCACATTGAGGATACGGCCCGATTTCTGTTTCTTCATCGCTGGTAGTACTGCTCTTGTGGTTCTAACTACGCCCCAATAGTTGGTATCCATCATGGCTTGACACCACTCCAATGGTTTTTCGTCGATTTCAAAACCATTGCATCCAGCGTTATTCACTGCAGGCAAAATAAAAAATTAGGCCTAACTTCAAATATAACGCTAATAATGTTAAAATAATTTGCATAATGGTCTGGCTAATAACAAATTTACTACAAATATACTAAATACAAAAAAAATAAAAATAAAATAAAAATAAAAATTTAAATTTAAAAAAATAAATAAATAACGCATCACCACAACTCTTTAATACAATAAACTTGTTTTAAAGTTTAATACAATAAACTTGTGCATTTCTTGTTTGGATTTAGAGAGGCCTACAAGCACTTACCAAGAACATCGATTGTTCCATTGTCCCGTAAGATCTCATCGACGACTTTTGAGATTGTTATCTCCTTGGTTACATCAAGTTCCCGGATGAAGAGAGTCTTATCTAGAGTGTCTCCTGCTGCAGTTTCCAAGGCGACCTTTGACTTCAAATTCCTCATCGTGGCATAAACCTGTAAGGGCAAGAAAAATATTCCCAATGGAAAACTTAAACAACGATGTCCAATAATAAATTGACAGTGTGATGCCGAAGTGCTGTTTATTTAGCACACCTCACAGACCCTCACAGACAAAGGGAAACAATTGTGATATGCGATTTATAACGTAGTATTAAGCCACGAAAGTCTCAGGTTTCCGGGCATAGGTCAGCTTCAACATCGGTGCAGTAACTCGTTTTGTTGTTTTTGTTGTTGTTGTTTGTTTGTTTGTTGGGGTGTTTGTTTGTTTGTTGTTGTTTTGCCAGCAGGGAAACACGTGATACATGTACACACGGGGACCAATCCATGTTACAAAATAAAGTCATAAATGCATCCAATTAACGCGGGATATTAACCCAAATATGCAAATAATTATGCCACGTGTCTTCCAAAATGACTCATGAGGCTGCACTAAATAAACTCCCATAGTAACCAATGCTAAATACAAAATATTCAAATATCATAGTTATAAATTTTTTTAAATCAAAAGAAAAAATATTTATTGATGTCTAACCTTTTATTTTCCTCTCAATTTAATGTGAATAAATTATATAGTCCAGGCGCCCGTTGAGTTATTCTTATCCCAATGGAAACCGCCCTCTACAGTAGTGAAACTCCCACACTGAAAGCGTCCATTTTGGAGAAAAAAAAGCCTTACGGTTGAAATCAAATTAGGACCACCTTTTCTAGTGTATCCAAAATACTCAAAGTTGGAAGTCAAGGACCCCAAGGTCATGATATTGGACCATTTTATACAATCCCTCAAATAAACGGGCCTATATTTAATAATAGTGCAATCAGGGCGAGAGCACAAACAGTCACTTGTATAAAAAGAAAAGAGAACTGGTGATATAACGCACCCCTGTGGTGCCCCTGTGTTTATGATCCTAACATCGGAATTCACATTTCCTATTAATTTTTTTTTTTTTTTTTAAGGTGTTCGTCGTGACAATACAATGTCACACGTTTATTTCCATGTTGGCAACAACTTAATCCATAATGGGTACAATAGTACATTACAGATTATTAATATTAAGCACAGTTGACAATATGTTAAGTGTAAATTACAGGATTTATACATAGGAACTTGGCAGTATACAGAGGAACTTGGCAGTATTACCAACACGTAGGGGAAAATGAAACATAATGCTTTTAAATCTTCCCCTATCTAGTGCTTTACATTTATCTATAACCATGAATACAGGAAGATGGTCACTAATATCTGTGATTAAAATAGTGTACCTGCTTTATGACTGGAAAAATCATTGGTGAATATATTGTCAATCAGAGTTGCACTATTACTGGTAATTCGTGTAGGTTTGTTAATAAGGGGATAGAAGGAATGAGAAGACAATGTGTCAATAAAATGTTGCACATTGATGTCTGTCTCAGAGTTCAGTAAGTTTATGTTAAAGTCACCCATTACGTAACAGGGTTTGTTTCCTGTGAGTCCTAGTGTTTCATTAAACTTTTCTGTAAAAGTTATGCATGATCCATTCGGTGGTCTATAAATAATTCCAACTATAATATTACTTGTATTGGTATTCTCAATTTCAATGAAACACGATTCAAACTCTGAAGTATTGACACATAAATCATCTCGTATTTTGTAAGCATACTCTTCTTTGATAGAGTGCTACGCCACCACCACGTTTGTTTGGGCAGCAAAAACCTTCAGTTACATAACCTGGAATCTTAATAAGAGGATCGTTAATGTCTGTAAGCCAAGACTCAGAGATACCAATAATTGGCAAATTTTCCCCAAGAAGGGTAACATATTGCCTTATGTCACATATATTTTTGGCTAGGCTACGTGCATTAATATGCAATAGTTTTATATCTGTTTTAGAAACACACTCTTTTATAAACCGATCTTGATCATAGTATTCACAGTTGATAATGGGATAGTTACAATTAATGTCTGGATCTAAATTGGAATGAATGTTAAAAGAAATATCTCGATCTTCATTTATTTCTTCCATATCGTTTAGTTAGCAGTACTTTGATATACACAGTAAGTCTGGTCTCACTATACATGTACATAAACAAAACATACAAACAGGTTATATAAGTGAACTGAATGATAGAGTATGGTCGTAAGAAATTCATGGATACTAGCTGACTATATAGGCCTATAGAGTTTACTTAAATGTGTTCGCATCCCCAAGTCGGAAGACCCTAAACGCACCGCTGTGAAGCTTGTATGAAATAATGGCAGGTACTGACCAGGGGATATATGCGAAGTTCACCCGAGCATCCCCTCGTATCTTTGGTAGGTGATCTTCGCGCAGCTGCTGCCGTGCTTTCCTTACGTTGCTGTTCACATCATCAGACAAGTAGATATTTGAACTTTTGTACGGGTTGTTTCGGAGAGATTTGGAAGCTTGTTTCAAGAGGTATTGACGGTCAGTGAAGCGTAATAGTTTACAATGAATCGGTCGTGGTCGAGTGTTGCTATGGCTGCCTTGGTTTGTTGATCGGTGTGTCGGGGTACGGTGGGCCCTTTCGATTTGGATCTCATTGCCATTCTCCAGCTTCATATGAGATCTAAAGAAATCTGACAAGAAATCCTCACAAGACTGGTCTCCCTCCGATATGCCATGCAGGATGATGTTATTTTAACCCACTGTAGTCTAGTCCTTAAGAAATTATGAATCCATTGCACAATTTTAGGAGAAACATTCATCTGTAAAAGTTTGTTGACGAGTATGTGGGGTTGAATTGTATTAAAGGCGCCCGGTCATTACTGGGTATTTAACAAATAATGATACAACATCATATCTAAAAGCTGTAACAGAATTTACTAACTGGTGTGAACGTCACTTTCTGTTGATCAATGTTAAGAAAACAAAAGAGTTGATTGTTGATTTTCGCCGAAACACTATGGCTCATGACCCACTGTGTATTAGTGGCCAAAAGGTAGAAAGGGTAAATGAATATAAATATCTAGGTACAGTCATCGACAACAAGCTCAACTGGAACGAAAACTCCAAAGTACTGTATGGTAAAGCCAACCAGAGGTTGTTCTTCCTTAGAAAACTCAGGAAATTTAATTTGGACAGAAACATTTTAACCTTGTTTTATAGATCAGTTGTGCAGAGTATTTTAACTTTTTGCATAATATGTAACTTTGGATCTTTATCACAACGCAATAAAGGTAAATTCGAACGGATAAGAAAAATGGCCCAACGCACCATTGGTGTCACCTTGCCAATCTATGACACGATAAGGTTACATTCTAAAGTCCGTGCAATAATCCTTCGTTCCAATGTCCATTCACACACTAAATTCCTCCGTTAAGCGTTAATTTCTAGTATCGTTCGTTTTGCCTTGCTTATTTTACTTTAACTTTACTTATGTTTTTATGGTCATTTTGTTTATTTTAATGTAATGTGAATAGCTACGGTAATTGTTCAAATTTAAAGAATTTTATCTAATTTAATGTAATATTTGTATATAATGTTTTTTAAGTGAATTTTTATGTCTTTTAAACCAATGGAAGCTAAATTTATGTATTTTTTGAATGCGGACAATAAAACAACACACACTGTTGTGTCGCTATCTGTATCTATCTGTAAAAAAAAAAAAAAAAAAATGAGGACATACAAATTGTGATAAACAGCTCGGCGCATGAATTTCTCACAATTTAGTGGGGTGATCTCTGGAGTGTACTATTTTTCCAAGGCGAAGCCGAGGGAAAATAGAACGCTCCAGGGATTACCGAGGAAGACTAGTTTTACTCTACCACGAGTGAAAACAGTCAATATTGGTTTACATAGATTCTGCACAATTTATTAAGAGATCTGCTACAATAAATCAAACCAATACATGACTTTCATTAACTTGACTTGAATTATACTACTCAAAACAATTTAGGGAACACCGGAATAATCTCAGTTAAAGCAAGATCATTTATTTCAGATAAACACAATGTTTCACAGAATTGATGAGAAACAACTGCACAATGAAACAGATGATAAAGGATGCATGTAGTGATTACACATTTCATGACATGACTACTGAAAGAGAGAGGGGGTTGCAAATGAAAATCCCGGTTCATGGAACATTTCAAACCTATTTGATGTTAAAAATCCAGTGTTCCCTAAATTGTTTTGAGTAGTATATTTGAACTTCTGTAACACTTCTGTAACACGTATTTATTCATGTAACAACAGCATTGACGCGTTTAATAATAATAATAATAATAATAATAATAATAATAATAATAATAATAATAATGTGTGGACTTATACAGCGCAAGTATCCACCGACTGAGTGGTGCTCAAGGCGCATTATATTATTACCCCTGCTCATGAGGCTCATAAGGCTCATAAATCATTCCTGAAACCATCTCAGCTCCCTGGGGAGTATACAGCTCAATTGCTGCCATTACAGCGCATATAGGGCTAATCAACCAACTCTGCCCTCACAGGTACCCATTTAACCCCTGGGTGGAGAGAAGCAATTATGGTTAAGTGTCTTGCTCAAGGACACAAGTGTCACGGCCGGGATTCGAACCCACATTCTGCTGCTAACACCAGAACTTGAGTCCGGTAAGCTAGACCGCTCGGCCACGACCAATTTCATGGGCTAGTTCGTTGGATGCCATGGGCTAGTCTTTCCTTGTTTGCTTGGCATTACTGTAAAAATAGCGAACATCACGTATTGTGACACGCTCTCAACCAATCACAAGACAGAATCAATTTATGAGGTGTTGTATTGCATACTATTGCTTATCTGCAAACCAGAATCGTCATGGTACACTCGACCATAATTCATTTGTACGATAACAACACAACAGTAGCACCAATCGGAACACTTCCCATTCTACACATAATCCCAGCAAATACTACTTAAGGAGTTGCATCGGCAAACCTCTTCATTCTCCTGAAGAAGATTAGAGCAGGCTAATCGAAACGTAGAGAATAACCCGTGAAGTCCCTATGGTTCTCCCTGAACCATATTAACCCGTGAAGTCCCCATGGTTCTCCCTGAACCATATTTCTCACTTAGCGACAGTAGAGAAAAACGAGTTGCCCGAAATTGGTTCTCCCTTGAACCTTTCTCACTTAACGAAGGTTGAGATACGAGTTGTGCGATACGGTTCTTTTCAGAACCTGTATCTCAGCTTCACGTTAGTTGAGATAAACACATGGTGTTACCGCAAACCGAAACGATATCGATATTCCACCATGCAAAGCCTCAAAACTTATACGATAACATTAATAATGATTGGACTTAACTTTCCTTTCAAAAGAATTTCCCACAGCCGTGATTTACTATCATACATACAGACAGGTTTAACAAGTATATTTAAAAAAAATAACAGAATGTTAACGTTCGTTGTAAGTGAACTCGTAACTAGGCCCAAGTTAGTCCCATTATAAGCCTTTGACGAATGTTATGCAGTATATTATGTATTCTCGTGTACAATTTATGTATAAAACTGTCAGAATGGTGCGAAAACCTGCCGGTGAATCCCTCCGTTTTTAAGAAATCTCAGGGAATATTTATTTGTGACAAACATCATTTTTTCTTTAATAACCTAAATCTCTTTTAATATACGCTCAGAGACTAAAAAATATTGGATTTTGTCGCACGTCTTCAAATGATAGGTGCTCAGATTGTCACTGAATGTCCTCCGATGAGTACACATTTTATACACTGTTGTATCATATTAAAAACGGATGTACTAATGAATTATAAGTGGTCAGTTTCCCTGAAGAATCTAAATATTCAATGATATTTTAACCCTTTTTCAGTAGTGGAAGCGTGTACAAATTTGCTGGGTCACACCTTATATACATATGCGTTTCGTGTTGGCCGCGACAGGCAGCCGTACCCTGATGGGGTTACCCCGAGGTACACTGAACTCAAAATACCTTAAATTCATGTTGTTTCTCCTTGGCCAAAAGCACCGCCGTAGCCAGACCAATCCCCGATGAGCAACCAGTAATTAAGACAGTTTGTGGAGCCATCTTTTAAAGTTACCACAGTAGCCCAGATATTTCTCAATTTCTTAATTCAATAGTCAGACACTTTTTGTATTCCACTATGACAGTGACCTGTAATATGGGTAATGGACATCACAATGCATAGAAAATGTATGGACTTTAAACTCATGTATGGTGATCAATATGTGCCTATAATTTGTTAGTAGTTTACTTACTTAAGGAACAATGCTGATATTATTGTTGGTAACAAAGGGTAAGACAAAAATAGCAATCATCTTGGAGTTTAAAGGGCCAGGCCTTTATTTTATAATAATAATAATAATAATGTATAGATTTATATAGCGCACGTATCCACCAACTAAGTACTGTTCTGTTCTGTTCTATTCTGTTCTGTCCTTTTCTTTGTTTTTGGGGATGCAAGAATTGAGGTTACAAATATAATTGGTACATCTACCCCCCCCCCCCCCACATCCCCGTTAAGCGACATTCGAGAACCTCCATTCTGGGGAAAACGAAAATACAAACACCCCCCATGAAAAATCTCTGTCTACGCGCCTGGTGTAGTTTGATAGAGCCCGACCCCCATTAGTTAATGTATAAGGATATTATCACTTACGCGGTGTTTATAATGGGCGATGCCCGATATCAACACCAATGAAAGAAATGTATAACACCACAGTGGGAGTGTTAAAATAACACCGGCGGTGTCAACTTTATTTCACGATGGTGTTTCTATTGGGTGAGTTGACCGATATGTATTAGGCCTACACAATGGTGTTTATATTGGGTGAGTTGACCGATATGTATTACACCATGGTGTTTATATTGGGTGAGTTGCCCGATATGTATTAGGCCTACACCATGGTGTTTATATTGGGTGAGTTGCCCGATATGTATTACACCATGGTGTTTCTATTGGGTGAGTTGACCGATATGGATTACACCATGGTGTTTATATTGGGTGAGTTGACCGATATGTATTACACCATGGTGTTTATATTGGGTGAGTTGACCGATATGTATTAGGCCTACACAATGGTGTTTATATTGGGTGAGTTGACCGATATGCATTAGGCCTACACAATGGTGTTTATATTGGGTGAGTTGACCGATATGTATTACACCATGGTGTTTATATTGGGTGAGTTGACTGATATGTATTACACCATGGTGTTTATATTGGGTGAGTTGCCCGATATGTATTACACCATGGTGTTTATATTGGGTGAGTTGACCGATATGTATTAGGCCTACACAATGGTGTTTATATTGGGTGAGTTGACCGATATGTATTACACCATGGTGTTTATATTGGGTGAGTTGCCCGATATGTATTAGGCCTACACCATGGTGTTTATATTGGGTGAGTTGACCGATATGTATTACACCATGGTGTTTATATTGGGTGAGTTGCCTGATATGTATTAGGCCTACACCATGGTGTTTATATTGGGTGAGTTGCCCGATATGTATTACACCATGGTGTTTATATTGGGTGAGTTGACCGATATGTATTAGGCCTACACAATGGTGTTTATATTGGGTGAGTTGACCGATATGTATTACACAATGGTGTTTATATTGGGTGAGTTGACCTATATGTATTACACCATGGTGTTTATATTGGGTGAGTTGACCGATATGTATTACACCATGGTGTTTATATTGGGCGAGTTGACCGATATGTATTACACAATGGTGTTTATATTGGGTGAGTTGACCGATATGTATTAGGCCTACACAATGGTGTTTATATTGGGTGAGTTGACCGATATGTATTACACCATGGTGTTTATATTGGGTGAGTTGCCCGATATGTATTAGGCCTACACCATGGTGTTTATATTGGGTGAGTTGCCCGATATGTATTACACCATGGTGTTTATATTGGGTGAATTGCCCGATATGTATTACACCATGGTGTTTATATTGGGTGAGTTGACCGATATGTATTACACCATGGTGTTTATATTGGGTGAGTTGCCCGATATGTATTAGGCCTCCACCATGGTGTATATATTGGGTGAGTTGCCCGATATGTATTACACCATGGTGTTTATATTGGGTGAGTTGCCCGATATGTATTACACCATGGTGTTTATATTGGGTGAGTTGACCGATATGTATTACACAATGGTGTTTATATTGGGTGAGTTGACCGATATGTATTACACCATGGTGTTTATATTGGGTGAGTTGACCGATATGTATTACACAATGGTGTTTATATTGGGTGAGTTGACCGATATGTATTACACCATGGTGTTTATATTGGGTGAGTTGACCGATATGTATTACACAATGGTGTTTATATTGGGTGAGTTGACCGATATGTATTACACAATGGTGTTTATGTTGGGTGAGTTGTCCGATATGTATTAGGCCTACACAATTGTGTTTATATTGGGTGAGTTGACCGATATGTATTACACCATGGTGTTTATATTGGGTGAGTTGCCCGATATGTATTAGGCCTACACAATGGTGTTTATATTGGGTGAGTTGACCGATATGTATTACACCATGGTGTTTATATTGGGTGAGTTGCCCGATATGTATTAGGCCTACACAATGGTGTTTATATTGGGTGAGTTGACCGATATGTATTACACCATGGTGTTTATATTGGGTGAGTTGACCGATATGTATTACACCATGGTGTTTATATTGGGTGAGTTGACCGATATGTATTAGGCCTACACAATGGTGTTTATATTGGGTGAGTTGACCGATATGTATTACACCATGGTGTTTATATTGGGTGAGTTGCCCGATATGTATTAGGCCTACACCATGATGTTTATATTGCGTGAGTTGACCGATATGTATTACACCATGGTGTTTATATTGGGTGAGTTCACCGATATGTATTACACAATGGTGTTTATATTGGGTGAGTTGACCGATATGTATTACACCATGGTGTTTATATTGGGTGAGTTGCCCGATATGTATTACACCATGGTGTTTATATTGGGTGAGTTGACCGATATGTATTACACCATGGTGTTTATATTGGGTGAGTTGCCCGATATGTATTACACCATGGTGTTTATATTGGGTGAGTTGACCGATATGTATTAGGCCTACACAATGGTGTTTATATTAGGTGAGTTGACCGATATGTATTACACCATGGTGTTTATATTGGGTGAGTTGCCCGATATGTATTAGGCCTACACCATGGTGTTTATATTGGGTGAGTTGCCCGATATGTATTACACCATGGTGTTTATATTGGGTGAGTTGCCCGATATGTATTACACCATGGTGTTTATATTGGGTGAGTTGCCCGATATGTATTACACCATGGTGTTTATATTGGGTGAGTTGCCCGATATGTATTACACCATGGTGTTTATATTGGGTGAGTTGCCCGATATGTATTAGGCCTACACCATGGTGTTTATATTGGATGAGTTGCCCGATATGTATTACACCATGGTGTTTATATTGGGTGAGTTGCCCGATATGTATTACTCCATGGTGTTTATATTGGGTGAGTTGACCGATATGTATTAGGCCTAACACCATGGTGTTTATATTGGGTGAGTTGACCGATATGTATTAGGCCTACACCATGGTGTTTATATTGGGTGAGTTGCCCGATATGCATTAGGCCTACACCATGGTGTTTATATTGGGTGAGTTGCCCGATATGTATTACACCATGGTGCTTATATTGGGTGAGTGGGGCCAATAATGAACACCATTGGTGTAAATTGTATCACCCTAGTTTCTGCAGTGTACACTCCACTGACATTTATTGCTTGCCTTGAATAGTTTTGAGCTTAACGCTGTTTTAAACTCATTGAATCAAGCTGTTCTATTCAAACTTAATTTGTGAAGGGCAAAAACCACCATTTTTCAGTATCCCGACACAAGAATTCTATCAGTGAAGTGGTGGGCAACGCATTTTTGTATATTAGTAGAATATTTTTGGAAGCACTCCATATGAAGGAGGCGTGGCTTTTGTTGAAATGACGTCGCACTTACCAGCCGGTAAAAACGGACTGCACATGCGCACAAGTGACCATTATATTACCTATTTGTGCCTTGCCACCGTATGCCGGGTTCTGATTGGTTGACACACCTTACAATACCAGGGGCTAATTTCATAGAGCTTCTAACCAGACAATTGTACTACATAACAGACTACCAGCCATGAAAGTTTCTCTGGTAACCAAATCTGCTAAGCAATTTTGTCTGTTTTACAGCAGCTCTGTGTAATAGTGCCTAGGTCAGTCACCGCGGATCGGAGCATTTGGGCGCATCAATTTTTACATACGCGATCGAGAGTCGAGCGTGTTCTGTCTGATCAACAGTGCCGGGAAATTGCACCGGCAAACGGTCTACAGTAATCAGTCTGATCACCCGAGCGTACCGAGTTGTTCCGTATATTATTCGACGAGAAGATTTGTCTTGTGTTAACTGTTGAGAGGCTACCGCATTCATATGAAGATGAACGGCCTCCAATGGATGGGATTCCTAGTCGTTGCTATTGGCGGTAAGTCTTTCATCAAATTCTTTCTTACTAATTTTGTTCCTTTGAGTTCCTTTCAAAAAATTCACTACAAAAAACAGTGCTAAGCAATGTCGTGGATGAAGAGTTAGAAGAAAATTATTGCTAATATCAATTATTTAATTAACTTTCTTTAATATGCCGGAATTCCGTCAAATTAGTTGTTGACGTTGGGAAATGATGAATGCGAAAACCGTTTTTTCCTGAACTCCGATTTTTCCTGAACTTTAAGTGTGTTTCCGATTTTCCGGCCCGCTTTTAGCAAATCACAACTACCCTTATTCCCATAATCGTTATAAAACAAAATTGGAATTAGACTGGAGCCGATTCGACCTATTATTATGACACTTTACTTGTATAACAACTTCGGGGAAAATAATTGTCACAGCATATACGATGGGCTTAAACAATGAAAAAAAAATCAACCACGACATCAGGGGCCAACTTCACAGCACGCAAAGATGCTTATCAAAGAAAATTTATGCTTAGCAAAAATAGGTTACCAGCCACATTGTCATGTAATATATATTGCTTCTGGCTGGTTCAAGCACGCAAAGATGCTTATTAAAGAAAAGTTATGCTTAGTAAAAACAGGTTACCAGCCACATTGTCATGTAATGTATATTGATTCTGGCTGGTTCAAGCACGCAAAGATATGCTTATCAAAGAAAAGTTATGCTTAGTAAAAACAGGTTACCAGCCACATTGTCATGTAATGTATATTGCTTCTGGCTGGTTCAAGCACGCAAAGATGCTTATCAAAGAAAAGTTATGCTTAGCAAAAACAGGTTACCAGCCACATTGTCATGTAATGTATATTGCTTCTGGCTGGTTCAAGCACGCAAAGATGCTTATCAAAGAAAAGTTATGCTTAGCAAAAACAGGTTACCAGCCACATTGTCATGTAATGTATATTGCTTCTGGCTGGTTCTCAGCTGAATTTTGCTTAGCATATACATTATGCTAAGCAATATTTACTGCTTTAGCAGCTCTATGTAATTGGGCCCTGTACCTCAACCTATAGGCATACACTGCAAAAACTGGTTATGGTGTTAATATTGGGTAACTCATTATAATAAACACATGGAAGAATAAAGTTGACACCACTGGTGTTATTTCAACACCTACACTCACTGGCCATAAGTATTGCAACATTGAAATTCACACCAAAGTTCAGTTTGGAGAACTGTGTTACAATAATTTATTTTATTTTATTTACACTACTTAAGACTTCTTGACAGTGCCTGTGTTTTGAAGTCAATGTTCTTTTTTACTGTTCTTGCTATGCAATACACGATCGATGAAATCGGATTAAATGATGATTATCTCACCTGTTGCTGTAAAGTGCTATTTTGAGCATGTTGCAATACTTTTGGCCAGTGAGTGTATTTTTGCAGGATAGTATTTTTGGAGATTACAATTTTTGGGTAAAAAAATACATGTATTTTTCCACAAAGGCCTAGGCCTATTTCAACACTTATTGGTCTCTCCCAGTGACAGCTAGAAATGCACATAATTATTTCTTGGACTTATTAAAGGTATGATACATCACATCGTTGGTTTTTTGAAGAATGCATTCATTCCAATCAACTAACCTTTGAATATTTCATCAAAATCGGTGTTCACGTTTTCGAGAAAACAGCGAATAACGGTTTCTATTTTATTAGTTATTTTGTGCATGTGTTAATTTCGATTGTTGCAATCGAAATCAGCTGTTGCGTTTGTGGAGGTCTTCATATACAATTTATTTCGAAGATAACAGCATTTCAGACGGAAATATTTCTTAGGGCGATTGGTACAAGTATCACCTTTGTAAACATTTAGCTTTCAGATTAAAACTCATCAAACATTTTTGATCATTACCAAAGCTATATCATACCTTTAAAATACCACTGCACTATGTGCCTATTATGTCATGTACAGGTGGCCTTGACAAATACAATCCCTAAAACTTATAACGGTGAAAATGTCAGAATCTTTTTAGAAATAACGTTAAAGGTGCATAGGCTTTATTCTGTTAATACATAATATTTACTCAGTGTAATCGTTTAATAATAATGTGGACTTATATAGCGCACGTCCACCAAACTGGTGCTCAAGGCGCATTATATTATTACCCCTGCTCATCAGGCTCATAAATCATTCCTGAAACCATCTCAGCTCCCTGGGGATTGTACAGCTCAATTGCTGCCATTACAGCGCATATACGGCTAATCAAACACAACAACCAACTCTGCCCTCACAGGTACCCCATTTACCCCTGGGTGGAGAGAAGCAATTATGGTAAAGTGTCTTGCTCGAGGACACAAGCACCATGGTCGCGGTTGGGATTCGAACCCACATTCTGATGACTCAGCCATCAAAACACAAATCCGATGCACTAAACCGCTCCACCATATTTGAACTTTCACAAGTAATTTCACGCAATAGTCGACCGGGGCATAACAAAAGTAATGACAGATGTATCACTCCTGCTTTTCGTTATAATGACAGCAATTTCCGTTATTAAAATTCTTTTCATCGGAATATTGATAATTTCCATTTACTGTATGCGAAAGGAATACAAACACTTTCAAATGAAATATCCCACAGAATGATTAAGTGCCAATATGTATTTATGAAGAGACCCAACCCGATAAATTAATGTTTGCACCTTTTTCTAATTATTACCAATAACAGTGATTACACTAGAGATTACCAATAGTGTATAGTGGTTTAAAAAACCAACAGTTAAAAAACTTGACCCTTTGTTGTAAATATGCTTTAAAATTGCAAAATACACACACACAAAAATAAATAAAAAATAAAAAAGGACATCGTATACAAATGAACTGAGGAAAGAAATACTTGTCAATGATTCGCTGTAAGCGGCAAATATACACTGTTAAAAAACTGTTGTTAATTTACAGTAAGTTGTTTTGTCAATTGGCATTACGGAGACTTCTTTATTATACAGCAGATTCTTTGTTATACAACAGAATTTTCCCTTGTGCATCAACAGCAGAGTATAGGAACGTAACTATTTAGAAACGGCACATTTTTATATATTCACAGGAAAATCTGACAATAACAATTTCAACAAAAAAACACTATGTGAACTCACACAATGTTTTACAGTGAAGGTTTTCCCGGCCAATTTCAAACTTTTTGTGTTCATTTTCGTTAAAGAAACATTCAAATTCACGCCGTTTTAATGATCCGAACATTACGCTTTCTTTTTCTGTATTGTTGTATCCAATTAATTTCTAAGAAATCATTATTTCGTTCCTGTCATTCACAACTGCATTTAGTTAGTTCTATTTCGTTTTTCGGCATTCGACCACGACTTCAATTATCTCTTCCTGAAATTGTGGATGTTTCCCATATTTTCGCAGTAAAATTAATAATCGTCGATGCGCAAATGATTTTGTGAAAGTTGTTATTTTCGCTTTCGTTTACGGGCAATCCTTTTCATCTGAAAAATATTCAGACGTGCCCTTGGCAAATTTCAGTGAGTTTTCCCTTTTTGTGAGTTATGAAAAACACTAAAGCCTATATTTTGTGTCGCTATCCAGTTTCTTTATTTTTAAGTAAAGAAAATTGAAATACCAAACAAATTATGCAAGATGCCATAAACATTTGGACGCATACAGAGCATGCAAACAGCTAGTTTTCCGTTTTTGGAGTTATGAAAAACACCAAGGCCTATATTTTTTCCCCGAGATTTCTTCTTTTGTGCCGCTATATAGTTTCTTGATTTTTAATCCAATGTAAAGAAAATTGAAGTACCAAACAAGTTATGCAAGATGCCATAAACATATACAGCATGTAAAGACTTTTTAAATCGTCAAAACGGTATATTTAACTCAGTCAAAAACATTCAACTCCAGCTTCTATCAACAATATTAATGCTGTACAAAAAATTAATAGGCTTTCCTTAAATTTCTTTGTCAGCCATGTCATCCACTTGGATTGATACATAAATAAGTTATTCTTAGTAACTACATTTACAACGGTACCATGTTTAATGCATCATCAGCTTGCATCTTGAATAATGTTAATACAAAATAGGCTTTCCAAATTTCTTTGTCAACCGTGTCATCCGTTTGGATTGATACATAAATAAGCAATTCTTAACAATGGTGCCATGTTAAATGCATCATTAGCTTGCATCTTCAACGATATTAATACTGTAAAAAAACATGCGTTCCTTTCTTTGTCAGCCATGTCATCTACTCATTCATACATAAGTAATTCTCAACAACGGTGCCGTGCTAACTGCATCATCACTATCTGGCTAAATGGCCGGTGATTCCAGTCAAACCACATGCTTTGAGACAATTATTTTGTATTGCCTTACTCCAACCCAAGATGTTTAAAGGCCAAACATCAGCATTTTTCTTTTTAAATCTCTGGTTAGTGCATCATCTCCATACGCTGGTATCGGCAATTTTTCTGATTTTGTTTAAACAACAACCAAAAATAGACAGAGGTAAACATGTGTGTACTTGATTTGGAATATCTAACCAGACGAGAAATCCATGGAGCGGGTTTTTACTTTCTAAACTGTTTTTTATTTTTTATATTTTTTTATATTTACTGTCAGTCACCCCAAACAAGGCCAAAAAGCCACTAGAGTGTAAGGGGTTACATTTGCGATAACATCCACCATTTAAGCAAGATTACATTTGTTGATATTTTTCTTAAACTTAATTAGATCGTAAGTTGGTGGAAAACAATCAGCAGGAAGGTCGTTCCATTGTAATGCTGTTCTAGGGAAGAAGCTATCCAAATGGAACTTACTCTTGATTTTTGGGAGTCGAAGATAGTGAGGGTGTTCACCTGCTTGTTTAGCAAAACGAGTAACACGAGAGAAATCCCTGCGCTTAGGTACCAACTCATGTAGCTCAGCAGAACAATCCCCATGTAAATGATGCATACCAATTTAAATTTGTCAAGGACATGCAGAATTATAAGACAAGGGGCATACCGTAATAGTCTCTGTTCTAATGATTCCTATAGAGTTCCTTGGCAAATAGCTAGCAGTGTAAATTGTTTGGTTGTTTTGTATTTATACAATTCATTTTCACCATATCATTTAAGGGCCTGAGGAAAGGACATTTTATTTTACTTGAAAGCAACTCCAACGCGATTGTAAACATTTTGTCCTTACTGGGAAATAAACAAGTCGCATTTTTTTCAAGTACAATTTCGTGGTTTTGAATTAAAGGGACAATATCATCACGATCAGAGCAGACTTTCAACAGGGCATGGAATCAGTGTCCTAGTTTAAGATGAACACAGTGACTGAAAATTACTGGCTCATTTATGTAGCAGCAACGGGTAATATGACATCATCGTGTGGGGGTATTATTTTCAGTCACTGAGTTGAGTTAATCTAAAACAAGCACTCCGATTCCATGTCCTGTTGATCGTGACGATAATGTCCCTTTAATAAGTAATTTTTAATAAATTAATTTTCAGTTTTCCCAAAAAAGAAGGCGAACTAAGTAAGGGGTAGCAATTGGCATCCCTTACAAACCTCCTTCATAACAGAACAGAGGTAAATACATAATAATACTATACTGAACAGCAAAAGAAACGCAAGTCCGAGGACAGCAAAAGAAACGCAAGTCCGAGGTCTTGTCAAAGTTTTCAAACAGAAGACAAACCATTTTGATTCTAATCACTCATTTAATGAAAAATGCTTTCAATTTGTGAGCTGAAAGTGACTGTTGAATGTGAAAATCTTGCAATGCAATTTCAACAGTCACTTTCAGCTCACAAATTGAAAGCATTTTTCATTAAATGAGTGATTAGAATAAAAATGGTTTGTCTTCTGTTTGAAAACTTGCCAAGACCTCGGACTTGCATTTCTTTTGCTGTCCTCGGACTTGCGTTTCTTTTGCTGTTCAGTATATATTTATGGAAGCAGTCTTTAAAGATCCTGTATGGGGTGGCAGAACAAAATTACATTTGGTTGCTCCTCAAATAAAACGTTGGTTTTTCAAGATTAAAATGAAGGTTTATTGGCAGAAGTCTTGTGGATGTGAAATGGAATTGAAATTCATTTGAGAATCATTACTTCCAATAAGGACAAAATGTTTCCAATTGCGTTCTCTGTATCCGTATTGTCATCATGCACTTTTCAACCTTTCAATTGCCAATTTTTGGGTGGTGTTTTAATACCTCTTTTGGTACTTTTTGGTAATTATATGCTTATGACAATTTGCATATTCAAGGAAAATCCGTGATGTCACGGCGGGATCAGATGCAACATCATGGGTGATTTGTTGAAAAAAGTGAACTCATTTTCTCATCTTTTCAAAAGCCAATTTTCTTTTCTCACAAGCAGCACCTTCAAGTGTCAAGAATAAAATGAACACTTAAAACAAATGAAACAGTACATTCAATCTTCACTTTACATCCAAAAATAATTTCCATTGTTGTTTTAAACTACCAAGAAGATATTTGGTCAAATATATATATATATATATATATATATATATATATATATATATATATATATATATATATATATATATATATATATATATATAGATATCTTAATAATTTCAAAGGCCTTTGACACAATTTAGGGGACTCAGTGGAGTAGCCATGCATGCCCTCGGGAGACGCCGCGCCGCTCAGAATTTGGATCCTTAAGAGACATAAGGACCTGTTAAAAGTGCCACACAAGAATCCTGGAGCCTTCGCCTGGTGTACCCTCCCCCCCCCCCCCCCCTACTAGAACCAATCCCAGTTACGCAGCTGTTCCTATACTGTTACCATGGAAGTATACCAGTTGGCGCATTTATACTCTGCTGGTCAATACTTGTTGGCAAAATAGTGTCTGTCGGTAAATTCACAAACTTGTTGGTATTTCTGAACTTTCTGAACGTCGGGAATTCGATTTGTATTTTGACATAATTTATCGGTTCATTTGACTTTTGTGCCTGTAAATTTATCTCCCCAAAAATTGCCCCCCCCCGTATCTGAAAATCCTGGCTACGCCCCTGCTGCTGGTAATCTATGTACAGTGTTGTGATTTCTGCCGTGCTGTGTGTTTAAACGACTTTTTTGGAAAAGCTGAAAACTGATTTCTTAAAAACGACTTATTTCAAGGACAAAATGTTTCCAATCATGTTGCACTCAATTTCATTTTCAGGCTATGCGAATTCATGTGGCATTATATTCAATTTAGCAGAAACGTCGTTCTTTTTTAGTAATGCACATTCTTCATTCAATTTAGCAGAGTCACGGTAGTTCGACTGGACATTTTCACTAAAATGTTACTTTCATTTTCGTATAACGGCAATCAATTTCGCAAAATGAGAATTTAAAAAAATACGAGAAACAAATGCAAAAAAGACAATAGAATACGTGTCATATGTTTACTTTAATTCAAACTTAATTTGGGCTCGTACACTTTATATAGGGCCAATCGGTCTTACTTTGTTTTGTTCATTCTCTGATTAGAATCTTTATTGGTTTTCTGACCTGAGCCTAATTCTGTAATGCGTTTGTGAAACATTTATGTTATATTGGACTGTTTCATTATAAGCTGTTTTTATTGTTTGAGTGTGTCTTTATCATGTTTTATCCTGGTTTCTTATTGTCCATTCATTCATTAGTGAACCGTTTTCATACCTTTAAAAATCTATAGGAAATTAAAGTTAAACGAAGTTTAACAAAGTGTCAATTAAGTTGGATAAATTTCACAAATGCCTGTCCAATAATGAATTTGAATGACCAAATACGCGCCGCGAAAAGCTCTTGCGAATTTAAATGCTGTTCGAGTGGATTGTTAAATTGGATGGTTATTTTGTTTAAATCGCATAACGCAAGAGTACTATTGCCTGCTCATAAAACGAAATCGAATGGTGATTTTGAGCAGCATTCGAGTTCGCGCGAAACAGAATGACGCAGTGTTTAAATTGGCTGCTTATTTGCTGAAATTGACCGGGAAAAGCTAAAGTGAATTGATTTAATTTTGCCCTACACCGATGTGTGTATAGCACTACATACTCAGTGCTTTCCGAGTGTCTGTGAAAAAATTCACAGGCGACTCGGGCGGGATTCGAACCCACGACCTCCTGCTTTCTAGTGCAGACATCTTAACCTCTCTTATTTAACCTAACTTATTCAAGTGAAGTTACATGCTTACTCTTTTTAAACAAAGTACAATAAAACAAAACAAGCTAGTAACGTTTCAGCTTAGTACGTTGTTTGTTCACAGGAAAATTGTGAAATTGCATTCATATATATTGCACTCGTTAATTCTAATATGGAATTAAGGAAAGAGTACTCTTTTCTATTTCGATCTTCAGACAAAAATATCTTTATGGAAGATTCAATCAGTTTTATACTAAGAAAGTTTAAAATACAACCATTTTTTGACTTACCAATCCTTTACCTTATTAGCAATGAAAGCCCTAAATCATTTATCAGGAGTAAAGGTATTACCAAGGAGTTTATTAAGTTTTATTTTATTACATTTTACACTGGCAATCAGATTCTCAGTGGTCGAGAGGTTAAGACGTCTGCAGGAGGTTGTGGGTTCGAATCCCGCCCGAGTCGCCTGTGAAGTTTGTTCACAGACACTCGGAAAGCACTGAGTATGCAGAGCTGTACACACGTCGGTGTAGGGCAAAATTATATCAATTGTTTATCGCCCGACGCAAGAATTTCACCAACCTATATTTATTCAGTTTGTTCCGTTTATTTATTTGACTAGACCTATACTATTTGGGGGTACAGGGATGATCTTTATATACCGGTATGTACCATCGTCCTGGTCAAATCAGGGGGTAGGCTCAGGCATATATGTACGCCCCAACCACGGCATTTATACCCGTCACCATCTGAATTGTGCCGTTAACATTACTTTTAGTTTATTTCATATTATTAATTTCAACTGGCAACGCGAGATCGATGAAAATGATGCATAAATTGTTAGAATATATAGGCCTGTTGTATCAAATTGTTGTCATACCACTTTGCACGTTTTGCTTCAATGAACTTAATTTCCTGAAGTCGGGAAGAAACTATTTTCGCGTCGGCGAGATGGCTTTGAAAAGGTTTGATTGGCACCAGCGAGAGTCACTAATGAACGAGCTAAAACAACAGCCACGTTGTAGGCTACAATTTGGCTATCGCCTGCGTAGGAGGTTTGTAAATACAATTTTCTGCCTCCAATTGCTTGTATCACTGCTTCAAGGTTCCTGGTATTGTGTATAGTTTTGTCGTTTTATTTGTTATAAACAACCTCATTAGAGCGCTCAAGATATAAATACGAATAAGGTATTCAACGTGTGCCGCGACATATATTAAGTTTTCTGAGGAAAACTCTAAACGTTTGAGCGGTTGTGAAATCAAAACTAATTATAGAAATGACACAAGACACAAAAGGTCGAATTTTAAGTTTGTCAGAGGCGCTCTCGCTATTTAAGACAGGGTACTATTTCAGGCCAAATTTTAAATTTTCTTTTTTTCCCCTATGAAACGATGTCCAATTGCAGCCAAAATTGCTGGATCAATTGGAATTCTGCCGTGCTATGCTTTAAACGACTTTTCACATTGTGGTATGAAAGTTTGCCCCATTTGTGAGGCCGTCTTAGCCGCCATATTATACTTTGTATATGGGAAATTTCGTCCCCTTGTATACAATGTATCACGTATTTCCCTGTTGGCAAAAAAATAAATAAATAAAAATGACAGAAAAAACGCGTCACCGCACCAATTTTGAAGCCGACCGATCACGAGACTTGTTTGGCCTAATTGCTTGCATTACTGCTTCAAGGTTACTGGTATTGTGTATAGTTTGGTCGTTTTATTTTTTATAAACACTCTCATTAGAGCGCTCAAGATCACGAGAAAAGGGTATATAAATAAGGTATTCAATGTGTGCCGCGACATATATTAAATTTTCTCAGGAAAATTCTAAAGGTTTGAGCGGTTGTGAAAGCAAACTAATTATAGACACAAAAAGGTCGAATTTTAATGTTGTAAAATAGATAAGTTTGTCAGAGGCGGTGTCGCTATATAAGACAGGGTACAACTACTATTTAAGTCACAACTTGTGTCCTTGAGCAAGACACTTAACCATAATTGCTTCTCTCCACCCAGGGGTTAAATGGGTACCTGTGAGGGCAGAATTGGTTGATTAGCCCTATATGCGCTGTAATGGCAGCAATTGAGCTGTATACTCCCCAGGGAGCTGAGATGGTTTCAGGAATGATTTATGAGCCTTATGAGCAGGGGTTATGATATAATGCGCCTTGAGCACCACTTAGTTGGTGGATACGTGCGCTATATAAGTCCACACATTATTGTTATTATTACAACATGGAAACTGCGTATACGAGTATAATTTATGATTACTCTCTTTGAATAAAGATATACATAAATTGAAACCAAGCTGTGAACATTTCAGACGATGTGGCCAATGGCAACACGTGTTTACAAAACAGCTCCAGAGGTCAAACTGCGCTGGGCACAAAATGTACACTCTATGACAAGAAACCATAACATCTGATATGTTGAGATGTCAGTAGAAAAAATTCTTAATTTGATTTATTTTTAATAATGCACTAACATTACATCGCAAATCTTATTCATCTGAAAATTAAAAAAAAAAATCTTGATGTTATGTGGAGAAGTACAAAATGCACAAACTCTGCAGGAAAATCACCTTGGTACTCATAAAGTGTGAACAAGTCACATGGTCTATACTTGTAGTTTTGCATGGTGAAGAGGATAAGTAAAGACTGTTTGCGGTGACACCATGTGAAATTCTCATATGAGTAGTAGGCCCTAATTAGTTCTGAAAGAACTGGAGGTTATAACTCGACGTTTCGATTAGTATGCTCTGATCATCTTCAGGAGAATGCCAGACTCTGGGAGATGCTGCTGCTTAAGTATAGACTGCTGGAGGATCGCGCGAAAACTAGATGCCGTGTTTTAATCCTCAAGTTGCACGTGACCACATAACGTATTGTCTGTAACTAGCCGAGGGCGGAGGCAGTCTTCTGATTGGCCAGCGCGGCTGTCAATCAGAATCAAACGCTCTTGAAATATCGCTTTTATTTACAGTTTCAGACACCCAAATTTCATAATTTGTATCGTTTAACAACGATATTATCTTTCAAAATCCGTTCGCTTTATAAATTATATGTTGTGGGTCGTCTTAGCCAAACATGGGAGATATATCTTTTAGGTTAAAATTCTGAATTACCAATCCTATATCTTTCCTTTTAGAAAAGACACTGATTGCCAATATGTTGTCAGAAATTTACTGTAAAAAAAGACCTTTTCCACGATAAATTGCATAGGCTACATGCAATGTTTGTGTTTGCCGATCTAAAAGCATTTTGTCACATTTACTCGTGAATGTGATGGTATGATCAATTTACACCAATGATTCTGTCTGACGTGATGTAATTTAAATTATTTTAAAAATTATTATTATTGCTAATAATTTCTAGTTCGAATTTAGGTAAGAGTGCTCTTTCTAAAATTCCACATTATTAAGAAAAGTGAAAAAATGTCCAGTTTGAAATCAGGAAAGAGTACTTAGCCTAATCCGCGTTAGAATGAATGCGACAAATCTGACTGCATGTTCACTGTTTTGGAGTTAACGACATTGTGGACTGTATAGAGAGTAAGCATAACTAAGAGGTTTGTTTACACGGGCTTACATTAGCAATGTTGTATATTCCCTTAGAGCAAAGTCAAATGTTACTTCTTAATTATTAACTACGAATTCTGATTACGAACTGTACCAAAGTTCCATCTTAGATTGAATCAAATGTTTGTGTTTTCAATTGCCGGTTTAATTTTCTTAATGCGTTTGTACAATTTGTTTTTATATCATTAGCGGATCCGGGGGAAGGGAGTCAGTGCCCTTCTTTTTTATCGTCATCCTATAAAGGATACAGACAGGCTCCAGGCGCCCCATTCAAGGAATTTGATTGGATACGTCGTGCTGAAAATCTGATGTCACGCTTCGAGACTCGCGTGCTAGCTACCAACTATGGTCGAAGTTGAATCTCAGGGAAAGCATGGCCGGGGAAAGCATGTGAAATGGAATTGAAATTTATTTGAGAATCGTTACATCCAATAAGGACAATTTCCAATTGCGTTTTTTTCTGATTTATATTCAAAGCTGGCGTTGTTTGTGTGGAGAGCAAGATGATGACTCGTTACTTCGGTCCCCCGCCGGATCTGGGTCCTGGTCAGCACGGCAAATACGACTGGGTGACAACAGTCATGCAGCAGATACCCAATAGATGCAAGGGTCAAGGGATCGTACCAAGCGGTAAGGACCTAATTAATGGAAGGTACAACATATTTGGCAAAACTGTTACTATGAACAAGTAGGCCTATGCTTTGTTTTGAAAAATTACTTTATGGTAGACTTGTAGTCGAGTACTTTTGTTGAGTAGGAGTACGAGTACATATAACTTGTATTCGAGTACGAGTACGAGTTCTGCAACTCCATATGTGGAGTACGAGTACAGAAAAAAGTACTCAAGTAATAGTATGAGTACTCCAACTCTATAGTTGTAGTCGATTATTTTTGTCATGAGTACGAGTACGAGTACTAAAGTGTACTCGAGTACGAGTACAAGTATGAGTATATATACTACAACTGCTTTTTGGCAACATTTTGCATAGGCCTAGAGAAAATCAGACAAAATAAGTACTTGTAGTCGAGTATTTTTGTCATGAGTTACGAGTACGAGTACTAAAATGTACACGAGTACGAGTACTGCAACTCCATATGTGTAGTACTTTTTTTCATGAGTGCGAGTACGAGTACAGTAAAAAGTACTCAAGTAATAGTATGAGTACTCCAACTCTATAGTTGTAGTCGAGTATTTTTGTCATGAGTACGAGTACGAGTACTAAAGTGTACTCGAGTACGAGTACGAGTACGAGTATGAGTATATATACTACAACTGCTTTTTGGCAACATTTTGCATAGGCCTAGAGAAAATCGGACAAAATAAGAAATTACCAAAAAATAATAATAATACAAAAATAAACCCACGCTTTTGCCCATGACACACGTGGCCAATAAGGTATAACAAAGTATTACGGCCATTATAAAATTGCTGCTTGAACTTCTTTAGAAACAGGTGAATCTTTTATTTTGTTGACATTTCCTTTGATTTTAGATTGTTCACTTACATGTGAAAACGCAGGCACGCTGGATGCAAGCGCCTGCAAGTGTTTATGTAAGCCGCAGTGGGCTGGCAAAAGATGCACAGGTAAGTGTCTCAAAACATAGTTGTTCTGTTGCAACATATAACAATAATGTTCAGAGCGCACAGATTATTACATTATTCCAATTTGTTTTCTTAGCCTGTCAACATCTTCTCGTGTCCGTATTATTATGCGTCCGATGCCTATAGCACGAAAGTATACATCGAAGCAATAAAACTGTGAAATTCCCGAAGATTTTTCGCGAATGAAAACAAATACTACAAATAAACAAAAACTCAAACTTCCAAAAATGTAGGGACGTATGTTCCGAACCATAATGTCCGCAAGTACCATTATGTCCGCGAACCGATTTGGGCCCATTATGTCCGACCCATTACGTCCGCGGAACCATTACATCCGACCCATTACGTCCGCTGAACTATTACGTCCGCTGAACCATTACGTCCGCGGAACCATTACGTCCGACCCATTACGTCCGCGGAACCATTACGTCCGACCCATTACGTCCGCGGAACCATTACGTCCGACACATTACGT
This sequence comes from Zoroaster sp. YZ-2022, assembly GCA_029582265.1. Taxonomy (NCBI): domain Eukaryota; kingdom Metazoa; phylum Echinodermata; class Asteroidea; order Forcipulatida; family Zoroasteridae; genus Zoroaster; species Zoroaster sp. YZ-2022. The sequence continues at coordinate 19,217,896 of CM055818.1, read as the reverse complement.
CCGCGGGCCTATTATGTCCGACCCATTACGTCCGCGGACCCATTATGTCCGACCCATTACGTCCGCGGGCCCATAACTCAAATAATGTTTGAACACATAACGTTGGGGAAGTTAAAACGTAATGGTTCCGCGGACGTAATGGGTCGGACATAATGGGCCCACGGACGTAATGGGTCGGACATAATAGACCTGCGGACGTAATGGGTCCGACGTAATGGTTCCGCGGACGTAATGGGTCGGACGTAATGGTTCCGCGGACGTAATGGGTCGGACGTAATGGTTCTGCGGACGTAATGGGTCGGACGTAATGGGCCCGCGGACGTAATGGGTCGGACGTAATGGGCCCAAATCGGTTCGCGGACATAATGGTACTTGCGGACATTATGGTCCGGAACAGACGTATCGTGGTGGGGGTACAGTCATGGGAAAGGGAAATGATTGAGAAACGTGTACATTTCCAGTAACTAGTTTCAACCTGTTTAGTGCATCCAAATAAGCTAACCATTCAGTCACATCAACAAACAGCAACAACACACAACAACAAACAACAAACAACAAACAACATCAACAGTCACAACAACAAACAGCCACAACAACAAACAACAACAAACAGCAACAACAACAAACAGCCACAACAACAAACAGCCACAACAGCAAACAACAACAAACAGCCACAACAACAAACAGCAACAACAACAAACAGCCACAACAACAAACAACAACAAACAGCCACAACAACAAACAACAACAAACAGCCACAACAACAAACAACAACAAACAGCCACAACAACAAACAGCCACAACAACAAACAACAACAAACAGCCACAACAACAAACAGCCACAACAAAAACAGCCACAACAACAAACAGCCACAACAAAAACAGCCACAACAACAAACAACAACAAACAGCCACAACAACAAACAGCCACAACAACAAACAGCCACAACAACAAACAACAACAAACAGCCACAACAACAAACAGTCACAACAACAAACAGCCACAACAACAAACAGCCACAACAACAAACAACAACAACAACAAACAACAACAAACAGCCACGACAACAAACAACATCAAACAGCCACAACAACAAACAATAACAAACAGCCACAACAACAAACAGCTTCAACAACAAACAACAACAAACAGCCACAACAACAACAAACAACCACAACAACAAACAACAACAAACAGCCACAACAACAAACAACAACAAACAGCCACAACAGCAAACAACAACAAACAGCCACAACAACAAACCCAGGGCCCTGTTCATTTTTAATACCAACTGTTTATGTCGATATAGTTTCATTTTAATTTGATCTACCCCTTGTATTAGAATTGAGTAACCTGTATTAATATTGGGCAAATTAAATCAATTGTTTCTGTATTAACATAACCTGTTTCTCATTTCTCATTCATAGAAAGAAAATACAAGCACTGCCAGGCACTGTTTACAGCCGGATACTGGCCTAGCGGTGTACACACCATATACCCATCTGACTCTTTTCCAGAAGGCTTGAGGGTCTATTGTGATTTTGATACGCCCCCCGGCTGGATTGTAAGTTCAGTGTTGACTTTAAGATTTACTGAATTAAAAAATTATAGGTCAAACTTGTAGCTTTGCATGGTGAGGAGGATAAGTAAGACTAATTGCGGTGACAACCATGTGAAATTTTCAATTGAGTAGTAATTAGTTCTGAAAAGAACTGGAGGTACAACTCGACGTTTCGATCAGTGTGCTCTGATCAGATGATGATGATGATGTGCGTTACTCCAGCAGTACCATAGGTTGCTATTGGAGGGTACTTTCGTAAGAGTACCAGGTAAGGTTAGCTCTTTGGTTTCGGCTTCGTCTTCTTCAGCTTGGATCTAGGTTTGGGTAAGTCGTGGTACATCATTCCCTTGATCATGACATCTCTGGGTATGTTCTTAGTTTCATAACGTTTAACGACTTGTAATAAGACTGTGCAAGGATGTGGGCCAAGTTTCATCGACTTCGAATTTTCGAAACAGCATTGTTTAATCGCACTATCATTATCCGACCGAATGATATGTGCAATCCACCTTTCCTGCTGATCCTCGATAAATTCTTGGAGGGGTACTGTGTTGCATTTTTCAAGTATACGTTGGTTTGAATGGATATACCTAAAAATCGTCTCGGGAGTGGTTTCAGGGTCACCCTTTTTCGTACGTTGAAAACCGCCTTTGACCATATGTCGAAGATATTTTGACATAAGCAGAATTCATTCTGTCCATCTGAGCAGTCGTTAACGTCCAGGTCTGTACGCCGTAGGTTAGGCGAGAGCGGACAAGTGCGTTGAAGAATGACGTTCGGATGTGGAGGTGGATACTACGGTTAGTGAAGAGTGGTTTCATCTCGTAAAACTTCGATCTCGCGGAGTTAAGTCGGTTTAGGACTTCTTCGTCGCAGGTTCGAGGGTTACCGTAGTTGAAATCTGAACCGAGATAGCGAAAGTTCTCAGCATTGTTCAAATCTGTGTTTGCTAAGGTACACAGAGTGGTCGGGTAGTTCTCGGTTTTGTCGCTTAGGAGCATAGTCTCGGTTTTTGAGATGTTCATTTTCAACCCAAAACTTTTGAAGATTTCTTGGATTATTTCAAGACTACGTTGGAGGTCAGCAAGACTAAGTGCGATGAAGGATTGATGAAGGATTGATTCCCAGATTGAGCTAGACGTCGCTTCAATCGATTGGCACGAGATGTTGCGCTGTTTGGGATAAGAAATTCGAGTTTCATACTAGGGAGTCCTGCTTCGACGCAGCGCTTTTCGAAGATCCTCAGGATGTAGTCCATGAAGAGGTTGAATAGATATTAAGGTGATTCTGGGCCACCTTGGCGGACTCCTGAGGAAGTGCGGAACTGATTTTCTGGGGGATCGCCGGAGATGTGGGCGGCTGAAGACTGATACAGTGATTCGATGATGTCGATTAGGAGGGAAGGCTGACCATCTTTAGCTAAACGCTGTTTGATTGAACGTATGTTCCGGACCATAATGTCCGCAAGTACCATTATGTCCGCGAACCGATTTGGGCCCATTACGTCCGACCTATTACGTCCGCGGAACCATTGCGTCCGACCCATTACGTCCGCGGAACCATTACGTCCGACCCATTGCGTCCGCGGAACCATTACGTCCGACCCATTGCGTCCGCGGAACCATTACGTCCGACCCATTGCGTCCGCGGAACCATTGCGTCCGACCCATTACGTCCGCGGAACCATTGCGTCCGACCCATTACGTCCGCGGAACCATTACGTCCGACCCATTGCGTCCGCGGAACCATTACGTCCGACCCATTGCGTCCGCGGAACCATTGCGTCCGACCCATTACGTCCGCGGAACCATTGCGTCCGACCCATTACGTCCGCGGAACCATTACGTCCGACCCATTGCGTCCGCGGAACCATTACGTCCGACCCATTGCGTCCGCGGAACCATTACGTCCGACCCATTACGTCCGCGGAACCATTACGTCCGACCCATTACGTCCGCGGGGCGCCTCAGTTGTATATGTACTGGCATGTTGCGGGTAGCAGTGCATATGCTGATGAACAGCGACGTGAAAGATGACATCACATACCAGTAAACAAATATGATTTATTTCGCTACATATTTCATGCAAAACCATATTTCTCAAGATAATTTCGAAAAATGTGTCATTTTACTTCATTTGTATTCACAAATAAAATGTCGGTTAAAATAGCAAAAGTTGCCGTTGAAATAGCAAAAAACACGGGCGACACATCTTCAAAGTCAAACATAATTATTGAAATATTCATTTACTCTTCGTCCACAAGTTGCCATGATTTTGTAGCTCCCTTACAGCAACATAACAAAAACTGGATATTCATCGCTTTATTTTAATTTCTTTCAACCCTACGACTGTCGCCTGCTAGACAAAAATGGTGCCGTACTGCCGTCATCTGCAGTGTTCCTTAAAATCTATCCGCGAATATCATTCACGTTTGGTCACATTCATACTGCATGAAGCTACATGCAATAGGCGAGGCGTGTACATGTATACTGCTACTATGTGTACATATACATGTACACACACACGCGTGGCTTGGTGAAGTGTGTGTAGTGTTAGGCTGTCAAACTCAAGAAAAATGAAGCGTTGGTAAGAATTAGGCTTAAAATTAGGTTTTATTTTGTGCTAATGAGTACTGTATACATCCAGACCCATTCAAATCGCTGTATCATTAGTAATATTCCCCTGGTTGTAAAAAAAATAGGCATCTAAACAGTAGGTTAACCGTCGCTATATACAATGTATAACGTTAGGCCTACACTGTTAACACGATAGCTTGTACTTTTACAGTGTTTTATAACAACTGGTATTACAATGACTACTGTAGGCTATAAGGACAGAATTAGGCCGATAAACTACCGTTTGTTTTGGCCTATTTCTACGTTAATGTCGATTTCCGTTGTCAAGTCACAGTGGAGACTATTTATATGTACAATTTTTGTACAGTCATTACAGAGATTCTCTATGCCTATGGTACAGAATTAAATCGGAAGATTGTACGATAGTCTCTCGTGTGTCAAAAGAGGGCGCTTTGTTCAGGTAAAATTTGCCCGCCGTCACACAAATTTAGCTGTAATTTGTATTTTACAAAACAAAATGGTAACTGGACTATTGACTAATGAAAAACTAAAACATGAAACATTTTGATGTCAATGTATGATTGGTAAACATAATTCCAGCTTATCCATGCAACTTTTTGGGAGGACTTTCTGGACAACAATATGTAAACAGTACTTTTGGAAGACTGTATCCACTGCTTAGTAGGCGTTATTTATGGAAATTTAGAGTTTAATGTTTGAAAAGGAACATTTATTCTTAGTTGATGTAGTTGCAGGATGTTGCGAAATGAGGAAACATATGAATAGGGAGAAATCTTATACCACATTAAATTAATTCGAACCTAGACTAAGTACCGACACTTACGGACCAACGTTCCGTTTTACCCAGCACAGTAAGTATGGATACATGTAAAACGTAAACAGAGATAGGGATGGTAACTGATTAAATATATCAATATTTTTATGTTTATTAGGTGTTTGTTTGATTGATGAGTTGGTTTGTTAAGTGTTTTTCTAATATTGTTTTAATGTTTTATCTTTATGGCTTCAGGGCCCAGAACGTTGTGACCATGTTGTTACTGTTAACATGGTACAAGCCAAGTGAAGGAATGCCAAACAAAATAAGAAGTGTTAGTGAAGAACGACACCGTGTACTACTAGGTAAGGTATCCTAGTTAGATTAATGAATAGATGTAGTATTAGTCTAATTTAAAAACACATGTCAGAAACCAGTTTCGCACAAATTATGTACATGTTGCAATAGCAGCTGATCCGTGATATTTTAGTATTATTTGTTCAATGTTTTAGAATGCATAATATTTGCAAAATAAGGGACCAACATTTTTTGGCGTTGTCATTGTCATCGTTGGTGGCGGTCTCGGGCTTGATATCAACCCATGCATGGTCTTTCAGCAACAACGACACTAAATAAACAACAGTAGAAGAGCTAAGGAAAGTTTACATGTCGTTCTTTTGATGTCTATAATGTTTTCACATTGATACAATTTCAACTATTTTCCCCATAGACATCCTTGCTGGCACACGGATTAAGGAACGTTCTGATGAAGCAAATGGACAGGCAGCCTACAGGCAATTAAGAAGATGGAAGGCATCTTTCCACGTTCAAATAAGAGAGCACACCATTATGGGACGAACCGAAAATAGAATATTCCTCAACAACACCATACTGCTAAAAGAAGGGGAAGTCAGAAGTATAGTTAGGAAGGGCTACACTTACAGTAAAGGGGGAAGTATCACAAAGGTTACTAAACGAATAGGGGAACGGTTTCAGGGGGTTTCCGAAAGTAACCTGTAGGAACTTGAAGTCAATGTCGCTACATCAACGATTAGGACCTCTGTTTTCAAACAAAGCACCTCTTACACCTGTCATGGCCAGTGATGTACAGAAAATACATCAAATTGACTTAGTAAGTATGGTGAAATTAGCAGATACGAGTGCAAATGAAACATACAGGTACATTCTCAGTATTATGGATATTTTCAGCAGATACGTTTGGCTTTACCCATTGGCGTCCAAAAATAGTAAAGTAATTGCTAGGACACTTCAGGACCTATATTTGTCCGAAGGTCAGCCAAAGGTTTTACAGAGTGACAGAGGCAAAGAATTCATGGGATATGTCAATACGTTTTGTAAGAAAATGGGAATAATTAGAGTAAGAGGACGACCATACCACCCCCAAAGCCAAGGGAAAATTGAATCGTCGCATCGCACATGGAAAAGAAAACTTATGTTCGATGTGGTGAAATTAAAGAAAAATAACTGGGCACGACAAGTAAAAAGGTATGCTTTTCTGCGAAACACCGAATTTCATGAGGCAATTCAGGCGACACCATTTGAAATTTACCACGGACGAAAGGTCAATACTAAAATTCCTTCATTGCCAAATGATGAATCCCATGGTAATGATAATTCTCGGCTGTGCGAAGTTCAACGTATTCGAGATAAAGCCAATCGTGCCTCTAGGCTGAGCGCAGAAACAATGGTTAAAAGATCAATGGCAAAACGTCCACCCAGTCTGTACTTAGTTGGCGACAAGGTTTTGGTCAGATTAAGTGGGAAAGGCAAAGTGTCAAATAGAATTGTGCATGAGGGAGAAGTTATCAAAACAAATTATAAACTTCATACGTATAAGGTAAAAATCACAGCGGATGGTAAAGTGCTTGAAAAGTGGTTTCGTGTTGCTGACGTAGCCGCGGTGACGCAATCCATGGAAACTGACCGACAGAATTTACACACGAGTCTCTTGAAGAAAGTAATAGAAGTTTGCCAGTGCGATAACGATGCGTGTGATCGGCTTGCCGTTCCCTTGTGTTCCAACAAAATGTCCCAACTTTGTTGCAAAGATTCTCTTTTGAATTGTATAATAAAGAAGCACAAGTTAAGAAGGGTAAGATTTAGGGACTATGTCAAACAAACCAATACAGTCTTCGATTTTTTCAGCAATATTAGTCGGCATAGATTTTTTGAGACTGCTCACGACGACTTAATTACACACGCTATAGAACAGGAATTGGTTCCAGAAGGAGACATACCAAGAGACGGAAATTGTATGTTTCATTCTCTTGCTCAAAGCTTGAGTTGTTTGTTGGGCAATCAGTATGACCAACAAACTATTAGGTCTGATGTAGTATCATGGAGTGTCGTGGCCGAGCGGTCTAGCGCACCGAACTCAAGTTCTGGTGTTGCCAGCAGCAGGGTGTGGGTTCGAGCCCCGGTCGTGACACTTGTGTCCTTGAGCAAGGTACTTAACCATAATTGCTTCGTCCTTCGGATGGGACGTAAAGCCGTAGGTCCCGTGTATTGTATAATGCACGTAAAGTGGATTGTCGTGCGGTCTAGCGCACTGAACTCAAGTTCTGGTGTTGCCAGCAGCAGAGTGTGGGTTCGAGCCCCGGCCGTGACACCTGTGTCCTTGAGCAAGACACTTAACCATAATTGCTTCTCTCCACCCGGGGGTTAAATGGGTACCTGTGAAGGCAGAGATGGTTTGCTCTATATGCGCTAGAAATGGCAGCAATTGAGCTGTATACTCCCCAGGGAGCTGAGATGGTTTCAGGAATGATTTATGAGCCTTATGAGCCTTATGAGCAGGGATAATAATATAATGCGCCTTGAGCGCCACTTAGTTGGTGGATACGTGCGCTATATAAATCTATACATTATTATTATTATTATTATTATGGTTACGTCTAAACCCAGTGTATAGAGGGGATCACCTTTCTGAATTTGTGCCTAATCTAACATGGGATGAATATTTACATAGAATGTCAGGTAATGAGTGGGGAGACCACATCTCCTTACACGCTGCTGCCAATACCTATCACGTTAGAATAGGGGTTGTTTCAACATCGCGGGATAACATTTATTGAGCCAGATAACTCCGATGTAACTATCGGGACAGTCTATCTTGGGCATGAATACGAATTCCATTACATTAGGTTAGAACCAATGACCAGGATCACAGACAGTAATAACATGTGCCCTGAACATTCCAGTCTTGATCATGATAACTCATTTGATGATCCACCGGATCTTTCTATGCACACCATCTCACCTCAATCGCACGAGTGCAAAGAGCCTTATTTGCATCATGTTTCGGACACACGATTTTTGCTTTGCCATTTCCCAAACGAGATATTGCAACATATTCTTCGACACATTGTGTCTTTGTCAGCAGCTCATATTGGCATGTTAAGGATTCTTTTCCCATTAAGTGAACGATTCAATGCCCTCTTGTCGGATATGCCCCTACCGAGGATACACGTTTCCCCAAGTGTAGTGACTTATATGGAGGACAATCCTGATGAGATTCCTGTTGGCCAGCTGCGTGACTGGTCATTAACCAAACTGTATCGGTTTATTGGTAGAAGCAGTGGGCTCGCAGCAGAACTGCGCCGTGTGTTGGTTTTTATAAAGGATGGTTGTATGGCAAGGTTGTAGTTTGTGCGCTCGGTTTTGGTTGGTTTAAGTTATATGATTTTTACCCATCAGGAGGATGGGCCAAGTAGAACTTTCATTGAACATTCATTGTTGGGGGAAGGGATATACACTACACCAAAAAGAAATATTAATAAATATTAATTTTGAACCAGTAACTAATCTTTGCAAGATTTCATTGTTAACATTTATTATAATATTGTCTTTAGGCCTATACGTTTTAGCAGATTGTTCTGTACATTTTCCAGGTTACGAATCTACTGATGAACACTGTAAATAATTTTAATCAAATGTGAAGGAGAGAGAACGTTTGTTTCTGAAGTTTCCGATTTGTTTGCCTGCAGTTTCTAATGCAGAGGAGGACAAATATGTTTTAAATTATTTTTTGGGGTTGGGATGGAGAGAGGTGCCTTGAACATATAGTACTCAATAGTACAATCTTGAAGTTCACAGTTATAGTATTAGCTTTAACTTTACTTGTTAATAAGTGTAGTATTACTATATTTATAGTTATAGTACTCTACATGTTTCAGTTATAGTTATAGTACTTTATAAACAACCTTGAAGTTCACAGTTATATTTGAATTAACTGTTATTTTACTTGTTAATAAGTGTAGTATCACTGTTATGTAGTGTACAAGTTAGTTAATTATAAAAGTTAAGACTAAATTCGGTTTCTGATCCACGCACATATTTATATTTCACTCCGCATCAGTGTTTTGTTTAAATTTATTGTAATATTATTAATATTAATTAAAGCCAAAATTACCTGACTGACATTAACATTCTGCTCTTTGTTATAAATGACTTTTCTTTCCACAGGGATTAAACTTGGCCTTAGGTTTTCCCAAATGGTATATGGTCTGTTATCCAGTATTGTTTTTCACCCTCTATAACCATGTACCATACATAATACATTATTAAAGAAACAGTTATAGACAGAACTTGGTGAAGAGGATAAGTAAAGACTACTTGCGGTGACACCATGTGAAACTCTTTATTGAGTGGTAATTAGTTCTGAAAAGAACTGGAGGTTATGATGACAACAGAGCATACTGATCGAAACGTCGAGTTGTAACCTCTAGTTCTTTTCAGAACTAATTACCACTCAGAGAATTTCACAAGGTGTCACCACAATTAGTCTTTACTTATATTGACAAATTTATTACTTGTAGTGCTCGCAACATTTTGGAAATGACAGACTTGCTATTGGGTTGCACTTTTGTGTATCGTTTGCAAGATGTACACTTTCCAACAGGGAACAAATTATGCCCATCTGGCTGACCAGGGTGTCGAAAAAGGGAGGCAGACGGCAAAAGTGAAGGGGTTGGGCACACATGATCCGCCGATGTGGCTGACTGACTGAAAACAAAACTACCGATGATTATACAAACCCTATTAATTAAACGATAGGCAATTTGATAGAAATTTGAAAGTTAGACTTTTTTGGTTTATGTTATTACATATTTACCAGTGTTGAATAAAACATTAACTGATAGCTGACACACACCTTATCTTTTTGTCTACATTTTATTTATATAAAGTTTATCGTGGGATTAATATTAGGTTACTTAAACTTGGAACCCCTGCTACTTTTCTTGGTGGCTAGACCTATGTATTTTAACTGTTTATTATTGCCCATAATAACATTGTTTGTTTTAGTTAAGAATTGGCTGTTTCAAACTCCTTTTTAAAGAAACATACCAAATCCGTTCAAACGGATTCGAAATCAGATTTGTAATTTATTCTTCAGGGGCATCAATGGGCTTCGTACTTACAGTCCAAAAACTGGTATGTTAAATAGTACACCAGTGGTGCTCATATGAAGCACGATAATTCAGACACTATTAAATTAACACCAGTGGTTTTAACAAGCTAATTTTGCAGTAGAGCGCTGTGACATGAAATTGTTCTAAGTAATTGGTTTTAACTTCCCCAACGTTACGTGTTCAAACATTATTTGAGTTATGGGCCCGCGGACGTAATGGGCCGGACATAATGGGCCCGCGGACGTAATGAGTCGGACGTAATGGACCCGCGGACGTAATGGGTCGGACGTAATGGTTCCGCGAACGCAATGGGTCGGACGTAATGGTTCCGCGGACGCAATGGGTCGGACGTAATGGTTCCGCGGACGTAATGGGTCGGACGCAATGGTTCCGCGGACGTAATGGGTCGGACGCAATGGTTCCGCGGACGCAATGGGTCGGACGTAATGGTTCCGCGGACGCAATGGGTCGGACGTAATGGTTCCGCGGACGTAATGGGTCGGACGCAATGGTTCCGCGGACGTAATGGGTCGGACGCAATGGTTCCGCGGACGTAATGGGTCGGACGCAATGGTTCCGCGGACGTAATGGGTCGGACGTAATGGTTCCGCGGACGTAATAGGTCGGACGTAATGGGCCCAAATCGGTTCGCGGACATAATGGTACTTGCGGACATTATGGTCCGGAACAAACGTAAAAGCCAGTCTCTGTTGACGTGGTCGAAAGTAGCACTGAGATCGATGAACGATGTGAATAAGGGCTGGTTTGATTTATGTTGGACCTTTTTAACTGTGTGTAGGATATATATGAAGCATCAGTGCAGCCGCGGTTACTTCTAAATCCCATCTGGTACTCAAGCAAACTACTTTCATACCAGCCATCAATTCTTTGTAGTAAAATGCACATAAGGACGTCAGAGCACACTGATCGAAACGTCGAGTTGTCACCGCAATTAGTCTTACTTAAAAAATTATCAAAGTGATGATTGCAAAACATATAAACAAATTAACAATAAATAAATAAATACAAAAGGTACAATTTATGCAGAAAGTTAGTGAGAACGCCGACCAGGCATTCACGAGAATTCAATACCTCAGGCGAACCAACATGGTAACCTCCTTAGCACCAATTGTTGTAGTCGAGACCACAAAGTCCAAGACCGAGACCTGGTGGGGGAGACCGAGACCAAGAGAGAGACCGAGACGACCGGGATATGGTGGTCAGAGACCGAGACCGAGACCGACAAAAAGTGATGGGGAGGGGACACACTGTAAGCACCCTTCAGGAGTGACGGCAGCATCCTAGTCCTTCGTTACTTCCCCGCCCGTAGTCGACTATCTAGTAGGGGAGAGCCATGCATCCCCATTGATATCCATGAATTAGGTATGTTGGGTGCGAACCGCCCTCGGTACAACTCTAGAATCCTCGCAATTGAGGAGACCAGTCGCCAGGGTGCATTACAACGCTACCAGGCCATGTTGGTATTTGACCCATTCAAAAGTTACACGTCTTATCTTCCTGACGAACACGTCTGTCACCTTGCTGTTTTAAAACTGTCTAAATATTCTCCACTGTCATATTGTTCAATTAAACAATATAATAAAATGTGCATCCTTGTTCCGTTGTCATGGTAACAGGGCCGTAGCGAAGGCATCATTTTTGTGGGGTGGGGGTGGGGTGGAAAAGTCGATATGGAGAGGGGTATCATATGGCTACAGCCCTACTTGGTAATGACAACAAACAGTTTGACACTGCTTAGTTTTTTCGAAGCTGAAGAAAACTGAAAAGTATTTTGTTATCAAGTCAAGACAAGTCGCAATTAAAACAAAGTATGACTTGAAGTCATATTCAAGTCACTGACTCGATCGAGTCGGGACCTCTGTAGGGAGGGGTGGGTTAATCAGTTAGAGCCTGCTAAAGTATGATGCTGTTTTATTTTGGGGTTTTAAAACACTGCCTACTCGGCATACTTCAAAGCAAACAAAAGCTCACGTGTACAAAAAGGAACTTAGGCAACCTGATTTATTTTACTGCACACTCGGCTAGACAAAGCTGCATAGTGAATTATGAGGAGGGAGTTTTAACATATAACCACACAAGAAAAGGTAAAGATGAACATAATGGTTTGAAATGGAAATGGAACGTACAAATGAGTTCCAGGCAGGAAAAGCAGTTAAAATCTTAATAATTATGAATTGTTGAGGGCTGATTTGCTTTTGCTTGCGACATTATAGACCTTCATCACCCCGCAACCATCTTTGTCATGTTCCCTTTGCTTAACAGTGTTTTCTACAAAAGGTGACAGCCTAGTTCCCAGTCTAATCAGCCTCGGTTCGTCGCATGTATTGGTACGAAATATAGTGCGCCCTCTGTTGAATTTTTTTTCAATACCATTGATTTGATGATACTAGGTTATTCAGAGGCGCCTGGACGGTTCTGTGAATTTCACTCGTTCCTGGAACGAGTACACAAACGGCTTTGGAAATCTGTTTGCTGAATTCTGGCTTGGCAATGAACACGTTCGTCAGCTAACCGACGTGAAGGCTGATTGGGGGCTACGTGTGGAACTGAAGGATGGAACTGACAAAAGTGGCATATTGGTGATGAGGAATTTCCGCATCTCTGGCGACAACTACACCATGACGAGTGACTCCAATAACATCCTCCTTTCAGGCAGCAACATTGGTATGAACAAACTTACTTTAGGCGTCGTGTCCATAATAACACCATAGAGCAAGAACAGAACTGATTGCTAAACCATTAAGCTGCATGCTTAAGGCGTTATGGCGGCAATCGTATTGTGAAATAATTGAAGCACAATAACTATAACTCCTTTCGCTCTACTTGACCTTGCAAAACGCTTCACACAAGCTCTGGAGATAACTAGATAATCACCGGTATAAGCCCACCTCAACCGTAGCTAGTCTTAGTCCCCTTGAGACCCCAGCAATACCCACATAATGTCCCCAACCCCTGTGCGCAACATTATTTAAGCCTCTCGTAACAAAATGCAACAGGGAAATTACAACTGAGGAGAATTCAGGGTGGCAACAAATTGGGGCACATGGAAAAAGGGGTTCTCTACATTTTGACTGATGCCTGCTAGCCCCATTCTAGGGTCAATATACTGAATTCCCTCTGTAGCCTATCCCTGGCCCTATCTCCACATGTACAAAAAGGGGCGATTTTTTCAACTTTTGATCTGCTAAATATAGGTTTTCCCGGTTATTTTAACACTTATTTCACATGAATTCCCTATATCGATATTTTAATTTCGTCCCCCAAAATCGTCGAGCTCAATTCTCAATTTGAATTTCAAAAAGTCACCACAGAATTTCATTTAAGGTGCAGTATAATTCGAATTTTTAGCATTCTGATTCGTCCGAAATTCGTGAAATTCGTCTTGTGTGGCATTCGGCGTTGAATTGACAAAGCAAATTCGTTTTTTGTCATTAATTTAAATGCTGTTATCATCACATTTCGTTTCTTGTGATCTGAAATGTTACGATTAGAAAATGTGCACAATCTTTTGACGACTTGAAGAGTTTCGCGCATTTGTGAAAATTATAATTTATACACCTCTGTTCTTATATGTTAACAAAATGTGTTGGGTGTAAGTTAGGAATTTTATTTGCTGTGTTTCACAATTGACATTAAAATCGGAAATATAGCCATTTCACAATATGATCTTTATTCATGACATGTACACTAGGGCATTTTAAGATTAAACACTTTCGTAATGTTCTTCTGTGGTTTTATTTACAAACAAAGGGACGCAGAAAAAATGTAAAAGTCTTTATTGTTCATGATTTTGTGCATGTGTATCAAGAAACTGAACGTGGCGTCAAACGTTTGCTTCATACTGTCATTTTCAGCCTTCAATCTCCTCTCTGGCCATGCATCTGGGTAGGTAGGTCTGTGAATGGTTGTACCATCTCTGACACTTGTCGGCTGTTATCTCATCCACATTATGTTCAGCTGCTTCCACTAGTAGGCGTGCCCTCCAACCCTGCATGGTCAAGCCTTCTCTTGCAGCAGCCTGGTGGTCAGATACCCTTGCTTGCCATTCGGGAAGTCCTAGGAGTCTTTTTACACCAGCTTTAAAGCAGGAGTGTGCATTTTCGACAGGGTTCAGAAATGGGGAGTATGGAGGGAGCCGCTTCAATTCAATGTTCTCATTCCCTGGTGGTAGTTCAGCACGAACATGTGGTCTTGCGTTGTCGAAGATGAAGTACAGGTGCTCTTCGTGAGGAAACATTTCCTGGCAGGCTTCAGCTGTTTCTTGCAGAAAGTTTTCAAATGACGCACGTGTTGTGGTATGCAGGTATATGGCATGATGAACAAGTCCAAGCTCATGAGATGTGGCAAATGCTACATTACAGTTGTTTCCACGCTGGTTGTTCACAACTCTGCGAACGGGTTGCCCTCTAACTGCTCTCCCGTATGAACGCCGCGTCCAAATGTTATATCCGCATTCATCGATAAAGATGCAGTGACCAACGACGCCGTGTCTTAAGAACCAGTTGGCATATTCTTGCCGTTGTCGGAGGACTCTGTCAGCATTGCGGGCTTGAGGTACATCCTGAGCAAGCTTGAGTGTGATCAGCATGCCGTCTATACTCCGAGCAAGTGTGCTTACAGCAATATGTGGCTTGTCAGGGAGCTGCTGTTGTAGTCTTTCATTTAGTTGCTTTAATGTTAATAAGGCGTTTTCATCCAGGAAGTGTCGAAGACAATCCTTCATTTCTTGATCCGTTTTTAAACGTCTTCTCCCTCCTCTTGGTAGAGCATCTCTTCTGTTCTCACGAAGATAAGTTAAGACGATGCTGCGAGCAGTTTGTCGCTTCACACCAAGAGTGTCGGCAACCACCAGATAATCGAGTTGTTCTCCTTCGAAGGCATCTATGAGACGATTTCTGTCCGCGTTTGAAACTTTATTGTATCGGCCTCTTTGAACTCCTGCATTGGCAGCCATCTTTTCTGTGATCGAGTCTCAACAACGAGTGACAAGAAAACTCTGAAATAACCCGACATTTATAGACCTGTATGGGCTAAAAAATGCAAAACATGCACCATCTGAATTTAAATGACCAAAACGTTAAAGCGAATGACAACAAACGAAATTGCTTTTTCAATTCATTGCCGATTGCCACACGAGACGAATTTGACTAATTTCGGATGAATCAGAATGCTAAAAATTCCAATTATGCTGCACCTTAAATGAAATCCATTGGTGACTTTTTGAAATTCAAATTGAGAATTGAGCTCGACGATGTTCGGGGACGAAATTAAAACATCGATATAGGGAATTCATGTGACATAAGTGTTAAAATAACTGGGAAAACCTATATTACAATCTAAAATTTTGTGATTAGGTAAGCTTGCCCAAGTAGACACTTTTGGCATGAAGTTTGCTAATGTTTCGAACATTTCATGAAAGTGATCGTGAGCTATCCCAGAATAACAGATTTTATGCCAAATGCTAGGTTACGTAATTACTAAGTTTTAGGTTGTAATAATTAGCAGATCAAAAGTTGAAAAAGGGAGAAAAATCGCTCCATTTCTGTACATGCAGGGTTAGGGCCAAGGATACGGAGGGAGTCCAGTGTATTGGCCCTAGAATGGGGCTACATCCCTGCATACAGAGCTGTGACTTTTAATCATGCAATGTAGTACTCTGACTTTTAACATGGCGAGTAATGTTCCATGTATTGTTTTTCAGGTAATGCTCTTGTGTCGGCAATCAACCAGTCATTCTCAACGTATGACAATGATCACGATGGTGATGACGTCAATTGTGCCAAACAGCTGCAGGGAGGATGGTGGTTTGATCGTTGTACAGATACGCCCGTCGAGAGTCACCTGAATGGTGATTATTTTCATACAGTCGATTATATGAATGACGATTATCGTGGCATTAGGTGGAGCACAGCTAGTTGGAATACGATTGCGGTTAGCGAAATGAAAATTGTCCGTTGCACTGGAAGTATTAAAAAAGATGGTAAAGCTTTCTGTTGAGCGCATAATATGCCGTGTAAGGTGTCTTGTTTGGAGGATTTTAAAACTTTAAATTAATAGTGCCATTTTAAATACTTTTAATATAGTTTGTGTATTGTAATAAATACGTCATATTAAGTGATATTGGATGGTAATTTATCTGTCTTAATTACATTTTGAAAACAAACCGATGCAAACGATTGTTTGTGTAGGTATGCTGACTCGTTCAGAAACATGAATTTGCCTAGTAGTTCGTGGTTTTTGCTGTAGGGCGTAAGTAGGGCTGTAAGTTGGAACCATGTTTTTGTTTTTGATGTTAATTATTGTTTCGTTTGCAGGCTTAATCAAACGTATCGCTCAAACATATCGCTCAAATCATCTAGTTGAAATAATAGCCTAACTGAAGAGAATTTATTCAATTCACTCAGAAAGATACATAGTCTGAGTTATTAGCTTTTTTAATGGACATTTTTTATTTGATCAGATCATTGATAATTCCCTTTTAGAAAGAAAGGACAACGAATAATTTGAAATGACATAATTTAATTTCAAAATAAATAAATAAATTGTCAGATGCTTGGATTAATTAAGAGATCAAGAGCCTCAATAAATTTATGACAGGACACATATCCACTACGGGGGAGAGTCACCGTACAAGCATGCTTCTCACAATTATTCTGTTAAATGGATTTTTTATTTCCTTTCCTCAAGTATACAATAACTTTGTTCTGAAAACCAAAATGCCAGAAATGGCCGGTAAAATATCGCTTTTTGTGCAATGAGCCTAGCCTGCATTTGACGAGACAACTTTCATGTCCAGATCCTTCAAAAGGTAGAATAGGCCTATTTTTAATACAGAGACAAATCTAAAAACAGCAGGATGTGACCCCTTAGTGTTTGGGCTGTCAAATTGTTTTAATATACAAAATAGCAAAATAAAGCAATGTTAAAAAATCTTGTGCGCCCCGGGGTTCGGAAAGGTGCACCCCTGGCCCCGACACATTTTAGCCCCATTAAATTGTTGGGTCCAGAACCGGTCCAGATCTTTCGAATCATGAGACCGAACACCATCAAAGTCCGTGACTTTTGCTAACAATTGTATGTGGTCCTTTTGACGCACTTGTGACCAATATTTACATTACGAAACTGTATTATGAATATGACTAATTCATTTTGTTGATAGCAGACAATACCATACTTGTAGTCAAGTACTTTTCCATGAGTACGAGTACTCGAGTATGAGTACGAGTACTCGAGTACGAGTACTCGAGTATGAGTACGAGTACTCGAGTATGAGTACGAGTACTCGAGTATGAGTACGAGAACTCGAGTATGAGTACGAGTACTCGAGTATGAGTACGAGTACTCGAGTATGAGTACGAGTACTCGAGTATGAGTACGAGTACTCGAGTATGAGTACGAGTACTCGGGTATGAGTACGAGTACTCGGGTACGAGTACGAGTACTCGGGTACGAGTACGAGTACTCGGGTATGAGTACGAGTACTCGGGTACGAGTACGAGTACTCGAGTACGAGTACGAGTACTCGGGTACGAGTACGAGTACGAGTACTCGAGTACGAGTGTACGAGTACGAGTACACGAGTGCGAGTACCCGAGTACCCGAGTATGAATACAATAATCCAACTCTTAAGTTGTAGTCGAATACTTTTTCATGAGTACAAGTACGAATACTAGTACTCCAGAAAAATGTACTCGAATACGAGTACTCTTATACCATAGCCATCTCACACGTTTACAACTGCGATGGATGCAACGTTCTGCCTATCTGGTATTATAATTACCACTAATTGTTAAACCCATTTGGCGCAATGTTGTTTTGAGTAGCCTATATAGTTATGGCAAGAACTTCTGAATGGTACATACATTTTGATCATAGTATATTGCCATAGCAACTACCACATACATGTAAGCTACAATCAGTAAAAATCACACAAAATTTAATTGTTTTGGTATCCTCTCCGGACCCTTTCCTATTGATCCATTCTCAGCGGCCCAGGTGCTTTTAGAGTGTGTTTAACCCTATCAAGACTATGACATTTGTTTTTATAATATCTCCAGAACGCTTCGTCCGATCACAGAAAATACGGAGGGGGCACAATGATCCCCCACCCCCCAGGTCTGAGAACGAAAAAATCGCCCAGCCTTGATAGGGTTATGAGGTTTTTCTTTCATTTAAAAGGAAAGTACAACATTGGTATGTTGTAATAATGTATTCGTTCATTTCAACCCTCTGGTTGTCAAGAAATATACCATGACAAAATAGCCTGTGAAAGTTTTATCACAGTAGGTGATCACGTGTTTCAGAAAACAACGAAAACATTCTTTTAATATTTTACTTAACGATTCTTTTTTTTACCAAAATGAAAGTATTTCAGAAAAAATAATTTCCCAGAATTATTGCTACTTTACACCAAGAATTTTTTTAGATCATCCTTTGGCAGTTTAGTAATCTGGTAATCGCCAGTATTGTACTCTCTCTTTAATTATATCGCGTATAATATATTTTGTGAATATTGCAGTTTGTATCATATTAAAATATTACTGTTATAAATTCCTGCGATACATTGTTATAACATGTGGCAGATGTGTAACGTTATAGATTGGTAGAAATAAAGCATTAAATTCAATTATAAGTATAGTTTTAACTTTAAATGTATGAGATTTTAATGATAATTTATATCAGAACAAGTACACCCTGAAAATTACATGAACAATTAATTAACATTTTCGCCGATGGCTGCCACGCCCATATCTACTTTTCCCGCAAACAGAGAACGATGACGCTATTCTACATTAAATGGAAGGTACAACATGTCATGTTGACAAAACTGCTTCTATGAGCAGACTATGTTTTCTTTCTTTGAATAAGGATTTTTGACCAAAAATGAGGAAAATTACCGAAAATGGGTATAGCGCCACCTAACGGTGACCTATGAAAGTTTTCCTAGCCTCATTCGATAGATCGCGTCAAACCGAACATGCCTACGAAGTTTCATGAAAATCGGCTGTTGAATACAGAAAATATGGAGGGGGCACAATGAGCCCCTCCCCCAGGTCTGAGAACGAAAAAATCTTGATAGGGTTAAGAGGTTTTTCTTTCATTTAAAGGGCTGCCACGCCCATATATTTTCCCGTAACAGAGAACGATGACGCTATTCTTCATTAAATGGAACGCACAACATGTGATGTTGACAAAACTAACATGTGAAAGTTTCAGATTAATGCGGATTGTAAATCATGAGAAAGATATAAAAGAGCATCCACAATTTGAACAGGAAAAACAATTGCTTTGGTAACTTTTTAGAGAAAGTTTTATATGATGTATACTCACATATGGACATAACTAACAATACAAATAAACCAGATATACATATTGATTGTGTAAGAGCCATTTTCAATTTTACCATTTGATGTATGTAATGTATGTATATTATAATGTTGTAGATTAAATAATGAATCGAAATAAAAGGAACTGTAAAGTTCCATCTAGATTTTAAAAATGTTTCAGCTTAATGCAGAGTCTAAATCATGAGAAAGGTGTGCAAAAACATCCACAATTTGAGAAGAACATAACTTTTTGTAAAGGTGCATATTTGTTTGTGTTTTCTTTTAAATGAGAGAACATCAGGCAGAATCATTTTGGGAGATGATTGGTACCCTCACCATCTTCACAGCGATTTTGAGATATCAGCAGAAAAAATTCTTAATTTGAATTTTTGTGTAATAAGGCAATAACATTACATTTCAAATCTTACAAAATGTACAGAGTCTGCAAATAAATATACACACATTTGCCCGGTGGGAAATCACCCTGGTATACTCGAAAGGTCACACAAAGTCTAAACAAGTCACACGGTGTATAGTGATTCCTAGACTCCAAATTTCCTACGTTCAGCATCGTAACATGGGGGTGTAATTATACATCCTGTATGGTAACCTGTACGACATGGGTTAAAGGGGCAATATCGTCACGACCAAGAGGGCATGGAATCAGAGTGCTCGTTTTAGATTAACTCAGTGATTGAAAATAATACCCCACATGATAAGGTCATATTACCGTTGCTGCTACATAAATGAACCAGTAATTTTCAGTCACTGTGTTCATCTTAAAGTGTACCTAGAACCAGAATTTAGACAGTAGAAACAATTATCACATTGCAGACATTATATCAGACTACTGTTTTATGAGTTAAATAAGCAATTTGGATTTACAGACTTTTTGCAACATCGCATCAAAGAAAATGGTCATTTTAGGGGATTTGGCGAAACTTACTAGCATTTGGCCGCTAAGGGCGTTTGATTGGTTAAAAAAAAATCATGACGTCAAAACGTGTAAGAGGTTGCTGATGTTATTGCGCAATCGATTCCATGCGCTGCTCTGATCGTGACGATACTGCCCCTTTAACATGGAGGTTCAACATTGGTTTTGTTAACAAACGTTCATTTCAAAAATTGTGCTCACGTTTTTGAGAAAAGGAAAAAAATGCTAATGTTTTTTTTAATCATGCTTTTATGTTTGATTGCCAGACAGTAACTTACTGTAAATTCGACAACACAATTCCTTGTTTCTCTAAGATGAAATGACTTCAGACAAAAACAACTATCCAAATGCTTGATACGTGTGGGGGTGTGATACCCCCAATACATTTTCTCAGTCGGCATTTAGAGCCTCAGTCGGCAAATGAAGTATCAAATGTACTAGAACAAGGGTTCGTCCACAATAAATTTTTAGTCGGCAAACCTAGAGCTATGTCTTTGACCCCCCCCCCTCCCCCGTTGAGTGACTTTACAAAGGTGTCCATTGGGGGGGGGGGGGGAACCAAGTAAGTTTGTCTGGTCATATTAGTGCTGTGTCGGTAAATTTATCAACAACAAAAATTTGCGCCCCCAACTCTGATGTCAGTCGGTAAATTGGCTTCCACACCCCCAAAGAAAATGCCTTCGTTACGCCCCTG
Source organism: Zoroaster sp. YZ-2022 (assembly GCA_029582265.1). Classification (NCBI taxonomy): domain Eukaryota; kingdom Metazoa; phylum Echinodermata; class Asteroidea; order Forcipulatida; family Zoroasteridae; genus Zoroaster; species Zoroaster sp. YZ-2022. The sequence continues at coordinate 19,196,576 of CM055818.1, read as the reverse complement.
AACACGAAGTAATATTTTAGATAATAGTTCGTTATTTTTGATAATCTGACAAAACCAATGTTGTACCTTCCCTTTATATGACCATGTTTAGAGCCCCCATAACAAAAACATTTATAAAATAGGGAGGCAGCCAACTAACTGGTGGACATCTTAGTTACGAGAGCGCCAGTGTGGACGGATATTCTGTGTCCCCCCCCCCCGGATATTCTGTCCCTGACGTTTCTCCTTCGAAATAGCCTCCCCCTCTAGGATATCATGTACCCCCCAACATATTGTGTCTTCAATGGAAATGTTACCCCACGTACGCGTTAGACGACACTCTGACGAGTTTTTGCCCAGTTTCCAGACGTCGGCAGGGACTTGACGTAAATCTCCCAAAGCCAGACCGACAGCCACTGGTATTCAAAAGCCGCGTACATGTTTAAATAGTCCTAATTAGTATTCACAATATCCTTGCCCATACATATAAAGTAGTTCTATAATATCCTTGCCCATAACAATCTTTCATACATTCTACATCATCATGACAATTTACTACTTAATCAAAGGATTATAATATTTAATTTTATCCATAATTCATGTTTTTTTGAACATAATGCTCAACCAAAATGAATATATTTAATGTTTTACACACAAACCTAAAGATGAATTACCGAACAAACGTTCCCCACGCTACTGCCCGTTGTTCACACTATGAGAATATGGACTTCTCGATCAGCTCTACGTCAGCAGTGACGTAATGACCTCGATAAAGGAACTATCATGATGGAGCCCGTCCCCACCAGGTTGAGTAATGCGTCAAGTATAATTATCGACTGTCGTAGAACCATTCCTCCCCGAAAGACTGGTCCGATGAAGTAGAAGAAAGATATTTCCTGAATTATGTTGGCGGCTAGCAAAAGCATCATGCGGAACCTGTACCGTTCAGGGCCTGGGGACATCTACGTCTTATATTTGATGATTCAGTTGTGTGGCTTTCAATGTGCTCACTGTGGTCTTACAGGTAAGTAGTTTTGATTGAAATTTAAGGCAGACTTGCAGTGGAGTCTTTTTCATGAGTATATACAAGAGTACAGGATACAAGCAGTGGTGTAGCCAAGGGTGGGGGGGGGCGGGGCGGCCGCCCCCGCTTGTTGGCAATATATTTGTCGGTAAATTCACATTTTTGGGGTATGTAGGAGTGTTGGAAATAACCTCCACCCGGGCATGCATGCAAAAACTGAGTGCGAAAAAATTAATTGGCACACCTATCCCAGGGAACGATTTCGTTCAAAAATTTTGCATAGCAAAACTGCGATGCAAAAAATGAATTTGCATAGCAAAATAATTTTTTGTATAGCAATCTGTGAATTTGTTGTATAGCAAATTTAAAATGCTTAAAATTACAGTGTGTAGTGTGCATGAGGTAAAGGCGTTATTTTTCAAGGCTTTAGGCCCTACTGTCGTTGGGTTCATAATATGAATGTCCAGAAATAATCATCTTTAGTGTCCGGAAATTGAGCCACATGTGTTAAAACAATTCACGTGTTTCTTTCTTCTAGGCCAATTTCTCAATTTTCGCCAAATTGCAGTCATTCATGAAAGTTAGTCCTCCGTCCATTTTCTTTTTTGTTTACATTGTTATAGGCCTATCGATCGCTAAAACAGAGGCAATATCACGAAAACAAATTACCGACTGCGACATGTTTGGGTGCTTTTCAAAGTGAACTTCACCGAGTGTAACGTTACTTTGTGGTATGATCAACTAAGTTTGATTTTGATTATTAAAAATTCGTCAGGAAAATGAGTGGCTCACCTTGGTTGAAAGTGCGATCATACTGTGTGCCGAAATGATTCTAAATCTCACCACTACATACATAAATGAATGCTCATTTTGTTAAATGTTCAAAAACTTTTACTATAAAACGAAGTTGTAACGTTTCAATACGGCCGTAGTGATCGTATGAAAGCGCACGTGTGAACTGAACATGGTACTATTGTGTATAAGGGGTGGCTCAATGTTCCAACCCCCAAACTCAGCAGAAGCTAAAAAAAAAGGGGGGAGCGCGGTTGTTGCGTGTTTTCCATTTCGGGAATTTCGCCCGTAGTTAATTCATCAGCAGAAAAATAACGCATGCACGTAGAATTTTAGGCATTGCGGATAAAATCCTTACGGACTGCTGGGAAATAAAGTTGTATGTACGGATACACATAGGTAAAACCAGTGCACGTGTTCATTGTTGCATCAACACTGTTGCGTCGTGAAGTCATCGTTGACCACGTACGTCGTACGGACGTACCCCCAGTGTGGTCTGGACACACGGAAACAAATCCAGTCGGGACGGACCCCTTGATATTTTTTGGTCGGAAATATACATGTAAACGTTATTTAGGGAAAGGTTTGTGAATATCGTCGCAGTTTTCACGAAGTGACGGATTGCTAAAAAATCGTATTTTTTTCTGGAAAATGAGTTTAGTCAATATTGGACTTCAAATACTGTTATCTTTCATTTCACCAAGTTTTAATCCTCAAAACTATCTAGTTTTCTAATTAAAGTAATGAAGTTTTTGTAAAATTGAAGTAAACTGTGGTTTTAAGTTTTCACGAAGTGACCGATCGCAGCCTTGTGCATGTATTACTGCATGTATTTTATGCGAACGGCATGTTTTTAAGTTTTCACGAAGTGACACAATTCGATCACGCCACACGTGTGTTCCTCGAAGTTGACGCGTGTCCCTATACAAATGCACGGAAACGTCAGTTCGTGAAAACTTGACAACAGCATGTGCAGTTTTCACGAAGTGACTGTTTGGTTGATAAGTTTGTTACTCATTTATAGTTATTTTCCTCTACAAAATGAATACAGTTATGTATCATTTGAGATTTCAGCTTTCTAACAAAGTAAAAATGAATGATCTTTGAGATTAAAATGATATCAAAACTGCATGCAGTTTTAAAACTTGACCAACTTCAATCGCTTATATCAGGCAAAGCGATTTTACCATGACGTGGATGAATATGTCACTTCGTAAAAACTGCGACGATATGAATTCAAAAATGTTTATTATTAAACCACAGTAGTTAAAAAAAATCAGTTGCAATTTGTATCGCAAAATCTGCGATGTATTGTTTGAAATTCCATCGCAGATTGTCCAAATTACGTCGCATTTTGCGATGCGATACAGGGGAAATCGTTCACTGTATCCCCCCCCCCCCCCGTTGAGCGACTTTTAATAAAGATCGTCCATTTTTAGGGGGTACAACAAAGTAAATTTGTCTGTTCATATGTGTTGGCAAAATTACCCCCAAAAATGTTTCCCCCCCTCCACTCTGAAAATCCTGGCTAAACTGAGAAAAGTACGAAGAAAATGTACTCGAGTATGCAATACAACAACTCTGTTTAAAGGGGCAGTATCGTCACGATCAGAGCAGACTTTCAACGGGGCATGGAATCGTTGCCCTAGTCCTAGTTTAATATTAACAAAGTGACTGAAAATTACTGGCTCATTTTATGCAGCAGCAATACCCAGTAATATGACCTTATCATATGGGGTATTATTTTTCAGTCACTGAGTTCAATTCCATGCCCTGTTGATCATGACGATATTGTCTCTTTAAGGTATAAGATTGGTAATTCAAAATATTCGAATCGATGAACTGATGATGGTATCAAGCCTCTCTCAATTCAAAATAATGTTGTCACAGGTGCTCTCACGTTTATGTAACAACTTAACAACGCATTTTCACTATTTTCATGTTAACGCGACACACATGTTGGTTGGTGTAGATCTTGATTCAAAGAGAGTAAACATTCCCGTCAAAGCCAACCTCGTCAATATACCATTCCCTTATAAAATGCATGTTATCTTTCCCAACGTCGGGTATGATCTGCACAGAAAGTGGATATTTAGAATGCTGTGGGTGGGTTACGTATATATTTATAGCCATTGTTGGTTTTAGACAAATAAACGACAAATAAAACATATTTAAAACTTGTAGCTTTGCATGGTGAGGAGGATAAGTAAGACTAATTGCGGTGACACCGTGTGAAATTCTCAATTGAGTAGTAATTAGTTCTGTGCAGTGTGCTCTGATCGTCCTCAGGACGATCAGAGCACACTGATCGAAACGTCGAGTTGTACCTATAGTTCTTTTCAGTCCTAATTACTACTCAATTGAGAATTTCACATGGTGTCACCGCAATTAGTCTTACTTAAATAAAACATATTATTCTTTTTTTTAAATGACAAAAGCTACAGCGTGGTGCTATTTTTTCAGTCCGTTTGTAAACAATTGTTGTTTAGTACGTCATGGAAAACTCAAATTCAGCCACTTTGCATATTAGTTCTCTATTGATACAGTGTCTGATAACATGGTAAAAAAAACTTCAAGCTGGGGTGAACCATTGACCTGGTAAGCAGCTTTCAAAGTAAATAAACCACCCTGCCAGCAGACAACCCATTGAAACTGTACAGCTGTTGTTAGTCATTGATGTTTGCCGCACTATACATTCAGTCATCCAGTCACTTGGTCCAGATCCAGACATAGAGGCACCCTGAGTCATCAGATGTGTATTTTGAGGTCTGGTTGTGGGTATTAGAATGGCCAGACAATTAGAATCTGTTAGTTTCTCTGTAGAATGTCAGCAGTGCAAAAAATGTGCCAAAAATTGGATTTGGGTAACAATTTTTTTTAAGGGATTGTGGTGCTGGCACCCATATGAACTTTTTTGTTTGGCTTGAAATTGTTTTCTTGGGTCTAGAGGGTCTCTATTACTCTGTTTACACCATTTGAGAAGGGATTGTGTGCCCCTATATGAACGTTTTACACGCTATTCAAACCATGGAGGAAGAAAACAGAAGGAGTCACAACGAAGGCATATCAAAGGTTCAATGTCTTTTGCCGCGGTCGTAAAACTTCCAAGCCAGCGCTAATCGTTTAATCCGATTATCGAGGAGAACTACAGCCTCTTATCTCATAACCAATTAGCACTTCACAGTGGCCCATTGAAAATACGTTACGGCCGCCCGCTACGCTTACCAGTTTTACGACCGCGATAATCCCCTTGTGTACAATGTCTTTTGCCGCTCGGCCTGCTCGCGACCAGCATACATAATTGGAGGGTAGAAATCTGTAGCAAACGAATAAACACAAAACGTATGCGCACTACTTTTCGCGGGCTTTTTATATTGCGCAGTTCATTGTCTTTAATAGCGATTTTTCCACCGAGTATTTTGGTGTTTTGATCGTCGAATTTGGCGAATCCGAAGCTGACTTACGGTAAATATAACATTCAGATGTTACAATAAAGTGTCTTTTTAGCAACTTATTTTAAGGATATTTCCGGTGATCTCCGGAAGCCAACAAATTGTCAAATTCAAAGACGTGTTGTTTAGCTTTTTATCATTTCAATCCTCATATATGTACGATGCTGTACACTGAAGATATTGCAGTGTTGGATTCGTAGGTCGAGTTGGATCGGGAGCCAGCCTTCCGTGTAGTGCAATAGGACAACGCGTCAGCAATGCGCGCAATGCGCGCAATGCGCATGTGCAAAGAAAGCCTGGCTGTAGTTCTCCTCGATAATCGGATTAAACGATTAGCGCTGGCTTAGAAATTTTACGACCGCGGCAAAAGACATTGAACCTTTGATATGCCTTCGTTGTGACTCCTTCTGTTTTCTTCCTCCATGTTCAAACGTACTAAATGATTTAGTCCCTTCAAGCGCGCGTGTTTCTATATTGCGACCACGCACCGCAGGGTTTTAATTAAACAGTAAACTATCATCATCACACTCTGCACAAAACCAAGTGGTTGTTTTGATACTGCTGCATGGTTTGCTAAATTATTGTTGGTAATTCTAAGTGCGATGGTCTGGAATTTCACAAAATTAAAAATCATTACGGTAACAAGTTCCTTCAAATTATGCAGGCGAGTAACCAGAAATTTGTCAAGAGAGGGGCGGCGAACAGTTTTGTGATAAAATAAGCGCCGGGGTGCATGGGGGTGAGGGTAGGGGTGGGGAGGACCGCCCCTTCGCCAATCCCGTTGGCTACGTGCCTGAAACTGTGTACCCCAAAAAACATTCAAATATGCCGTTCCGAACTGCGAAACCGTTTGTACCGACAAGTACGGTGTGCGTTTGGGTGGGGAGATTTCCCATTACCCTGTTTATCGTTATTTTCTTGCATGGCATTTTCTGGATTTGTTTTTGTTTTTCTCACAAAATAGTTGTTGGAAGCTCCACTGGCGTAAATTCGTGATGAAAAGTGGGAGGGGGGGGGGGATTTTTTTGAAATTTGGGTGCACGGTATATATATATTTTTTTTTTCAACGAATGGAAAATTTTTGGGGGATGATCCTATGGACCATCTCCCCGGTCCAAAAAGTGTGCGGGAGGGGGATATATCCCCCATCCCCCGGCCGGGATTTACGCCCGTGGGAAGCTCAGTTTAATAATAATTATGTGTCCAAATGAATTGGCGACGGGATCACAACAAATTAATTTCAGGACGCATTTACTTTAAAACAATGAAAAAAGACAATTTCCACAAACTGCCGGTAACACTTCTCCTATACGGTCTCTGTGGTCTCTTGTTATTATAGGCTATGCACGTAAACTGTATACACGTAATTTTCTACACAACACAAATTCTTATTTGTCAATGAGGTGCCGATGACGTCATACTATCTCTCAACTGTATAGTATATTATGGTGTAGTGTTGTTCCCATGCCATCAATCAAAAATACAACAATTACACTATTAAAACATAAGTGTTGAATCAACATTTTAAAGAGTTCGGTCAGTGACAACTCAAGTTTAACTTAACTTTTAAGAAGTGTTGAATTAACATTAATAAAGTTAGACTTAACTTGACTCTGTGTTAATTCAACACTTTCTTTGAGTTAAACTGTATAAAGTGTTGTCATGTCACTCACCGCACTCTTAAAAGGTTGATTCAACAAGAGTATACACGTGAAAACCTAGCAAATTATGATGCATGGAAGTGCCTATAGTATTAAGCCAAGGCTCTTACGAGACAAGGCCCCTGTTTCACTCTTTACACATTCATCGTGTACATGTATGTACCAAATGTCCATGTACTTTTGCGGCCCTAGTCCATTCTTAATATACACCAACATAATTAAAGATTTATCGCCCGTCTAACAATTTTTCATCGTTTTATAAAATCCTTTGTGATACGTTCTGTGATATATTTCTTGAAAAATAAATGACCGTATACGTTTAGTCTAGGAGCTAAGTTCTGAAAACTAGAGGGTTGAAATGACCGTATACGTTTAGTCTAGGAGCTAGGTTCTGAAAACTAGAGGGTTGAAATGACCGTATACGTTTAGTCTAGGAGCTAGGTTCTGAAAACTAGAGGGTTGAAATGACCGTATACGTTTAGTCTAGGAGCTAAGTTCTGAAAACTAGAGGGTTGAAATGACCGTATACGTTTAGTCTAGGAGCTAGGTTCTGAAAACTAGAGGGTTGAAATGACCGTGTACGTTTAGTCTAGGAGCTAGGTTCTGAAAACTAGAGGGTTGAAATGACCGTATACGTTTAGTCTAGGAGCTAGGTTCTGAAAACTAGAGGGTTGAAATGACCGTATACGTTTAGTCTAGGAGCTAAGTTCTGAAAATCCTCTAAATAAGGAGTTGGCACAACACTCACTGTATCTAAAGGTTTGACTGCACATGATGGTAGAACATATCCTCTAGACAAACTGTAGGTAGTATGTGGTCTCAAATTATGGTATAAAAGTCGATTTTTTGCATGTCAAAGATTACCTAATTGTGCAATTGTTGTTGTTATCGGCATTGTTTATATACAGCAGCCACTTTCATACATGTGTTTATTTTTGTGATTATGTTCAATTTTTTAATTTTCTAAAACATATTTAATAGAAATAAGTATGTGCTTGTAATTTTGTGTGTACCTCATTTGAAAACTGTAATAAAAATGAGATACTACAAGACAATTATGCTGAATTATGCATCATACGTCATTACACAAAAATTCCATGGATGTCAGTTGGGGGGAGGGGACATTCCCCAGCTCCTACTTTTAGAACGGTTGATTTATGGTAAACCAAAGACTTAAAACAAAAGGGAACAAGGGTTCACAATGGGTGGCTAGTGTTTGCAAATGTCCGTGTTTGAAAAACAATCAAGTTGGAAGATGCCTTACAGAGGTTAAGGTCCAACGACAAAGATAATAAAAGAGGGGAACAATAGGAGATCATCGGTTGAAACCACAAACAAACGTGATTGATCAGCTGGCCCATATTGCCAAATACCATTATTATTATACAATTTCATTTTAATTTTATTTCAATTTTATTATACAAATTCTTTCCCTGTAAAAACGTTGAAGAAGTTCTCATAAAGCATTCAGAACCAACCCCACAGAGTATTTAGAGCAATATTTAACGCTGCAACTTCACAATGCGCACGCTCATTTGTGTCGCCTCCCCTCCCCACTTAGAAGCAATCCACACTGAGTGTGTACATACTTCATATCAGGGGTAATATAGGTTTTCCCTGCCAATTTCAACAAAAAATCATTCAATTTCATCAACACGCTTTCAAATTCACGCGATTTTGATAATTCAATCAAACTGGGGTTTCTCTTTCGATATTATTGCATTCAATTTCGTTTTCGTGCACACATGATTTCTTTCTTTTCATTCTATTACGTTTATAGGCATTCAAAACTACAAGATCACCATTCTTATGTTGAATATCTACCACATTTTCGCAATAGGTGCAATCAAATTCAGAGTCATCGAAGCGCACCAGCCTGTTGCTGCTGGCTTTGACGAAATTGAATGAACTTAGCGACCATGTGAAATTGAATGATCTTATTTGTCGAGTGAATGCTCAGGCGTTGAAATTGAATGACTCTTTTTAACTGTTGAATGCTGATGTAGCTGAGCATTTATTTTCAAACGAAATTGAATGAGCCGGGTATCAAATTGAATGATTTTTTTCCGAAATTGGCCGGGAAAACCTATAATATAATGCGCCTTGAGCACCACTCAGTTGGTGGATACGTGCGCTATATAAGTCCACACATTATTATTATTATTATTATTATTATTATTATTATTATTATTATTATTATTATTATTATTATTATTATTATTATTATTATTATTATTATTATTATTATATCTCGATCAAATCAATAACGTGCCTGCCGCGTTGGCCTTCAGCGACGGATGTTGAAATTACCCTTCTAAAGATTGGTATCTATATTTAGACGAGTGATGAATGCTTCATTTACCTTTAATAATTAGAACAATTGTGAATTCAATTGTGAAAACCTAGCAAATGCCCGTGTGCTTTTGCGGCCCTTCGTCCATTCTTAATATACACCAACACAGTTATAAAAGATGTATCCCCCGTCTAACAATTTTTCATCGTTTTATAAACACCTTTTATGATACGTTCTGTGATATATTTCTTGAGTGTTGAAATGACCGTATACGTTTAGTCTAGGAGCTAAGTTCTGAAAACTAGAGGGTTGAAATGACGGTATACGTTTAGTCTAGGAGCTAGGTTCTGAAAACTAGAGGGTTGAAATGACCGTATACGTTTAGTCTAGGAGCTAGGTTCTGAAAACTAGAGGGTTGAAATGACCGTATACGTTTAGTCTAGGAGCTAGGTTCTGAAAACTAGAGGGTTGAAATGACCGTATACGTTTAGTCTAGGAGCTAGGTTCTGAAAACTAGAGGTGTGAAATGACCGTATACGTTTAGTCTAGGAGCTAGGTTCTGAAAACTAGAGGGTTGAAATGACCGTATACGTTTAGTCTAGGAGCTGGGTTCTGAGAACTAGAGGGTTGTAATGACCGTATACGTTTAGTCTAGGAGCTAGGTTCTGAAAACTAGAGGGTTGAAATGACCGTATACGTTTAGTCTAGGAGCTAGGTTCTGAAAACTAGAGGGTTGAAATGACCGTATACGTTTAGTCTAGGAGCTAGGTTCTGAAAACTAGAGGGTTGAAATGACCGTATACGTTTAGTCTAGGAGCTAGGTTCTGAAAACTAGAGGGTTGAAATGACCGTATACGTTTAGTCTAGGAGCTAGGTTCTGAAAACTAGAGGGTTGAAATGACCGTATACGTTTAGTCTAGGAGCTGGGTTCTGAAAACTAGAGGGTTGAAATGACCGTATACGTTTAGTCTAGGAGCTAGGTTCTGAAAACTAGAGGGTTGTAATGACCGTATACGTTTAGTCTAGGAGCTAGGTTCTGAAAACTAGAGGGTTGAAATGACCGTATACGTTTAGTCTAGGAGCTGGGTTCTGAAAACTAGAGGGTTGAAATGACCGTATACGTTTAGTCTAGGAGCTAGGTTCTGAAAACTAGAGGGTTGAAATGACCGTATACGTTTAGTCTAGGAGCTAGGTTCTGAAAACTAGAGGGTTGAAATGACCGTATACGTTTAGTCTAGGAGCTGGGTTCTGAAAACTAGAGGGTTGAAATGACCGTATACGTTTAGTCTAGGAGCTAGGTTCTGAAAACTAGAGGGTTGAAATGACCGTATACGTTTAGTCTAGGAGCTAGGTTCTGAAAACTAGAGGGTTGAAATGACCGTATACGTTTAGTCTAGGAGCTAGGTTCTGAAAACTAGAGGGTTGAAATGACCGTATACGTTTAGTCTAGGAGCTAGGTTCTGAAAACTAGAGGGTTGAAATGACCGTATACGTTTAGTCTAGGAGCTAGGTTCTGAAAATCCTCTAAATAAGGAGTTGGTACAACACTCACTGTATCGCAAGGTTTGACTGCACAGGATGGTAGAACATATCCTCTAGACAAACTGTAGGTAGTATGTGGTCTCAAATTATGGTATAAAAGTCGATTTTTTTAGTGTCAAAGATTACCTAATTGTGCAATTGTTGTTGTTATCGGCATTGTTTATATACAGCAGCCACTTTCATACATGTGTTTATTTTTGTGATTATGTTCAATTATTTTTAAATTTTCCAAAACATATTTAATAGAAAAAAGTATGTGCTTGTAATTTTTTGTGTACCTCATTTGAGAACTGTAATAAAAATGAGATACTACATCACAATTATTCTGAATTATGCATCGTACGTCACAAAGATTCCATGGATGGCGGTCGGAGGGGGAGATTCCCCCAGCCCCCACTTTTAGAACGGTTGGTTTATGGTGTAAACCAAGGACTTAAAACAAAAGGGAACAATGGGTTCACAATGGGCGGCTAGTGTTTTGCAAATGTCCGTGTTTAAAAAACAATCAAGTTGGAAGATGCCTTACGGAGGTTAAGGTCCAACGACAAAGATAATAAAAGAGGGGAACAATAGGAGATCATCGGTTGAAACCACAAACAAACGTGATTGATCAGCTGGCCCATATTGCCAAATACCATTATTATTATACAATTTCATTTTAATTTTATTTCAATTTTATTATACAAATTCTTTCCCTGTAAAAACGTTGAAGAAGTTCTCATAAAGCATTCAGAACCAACCCCACAGAGTATTTAGAGCAATATTTAACGCTGCAACTTCACAATGCGCACGCTCATTTGTGTCGCCTCCCCTCCCCACTGAGAAACAATCCACACTGAGTGTGTACATACTTCATATCAGGGGTAATATAGGTTTTCCCTGCCAATTTCAACAAAAAATCATTCAATTTCATCAACACGCTTTCAAATTCACGCGATTTTGATAATTCAATCAAACTGGGGTTTCTCTTTCGATATTATTGCATTCAATTTCGTTTTCGTGCACACATGATTTCTTTCTTTTCATTCTATTACGTTTATAGGCATTCAAAACTACAAGATCACCATTCTTATGTTGAATATCTACCACATTTTCGCAATAGGTGCAATCAAATTCAGAGTCATCGAAGCGCACCAGTCTGTTGCTGCTGGCTTTGACGAAATTGAATGAACTTAGCGACCATTTGAAATTGAATGATCTTATTTGTCGAGTGAATGCTCAGGTGTTGAAATTGAATGACTCTTTTTAACTGTTGAATGCTGATGTAGCTGAGCATTTATTTTCAAACGAAATTGAATGAGCCGGGTATCAAATTGAATGATTTTTTTCCGAAATTGGCCGGGAAAACCTATAATATAATGCGCCTTGAGCACCACTCAGTTGGTGGATACGTGCGCTATATAAGTCCACACATTATTATTATTATTATTATTATTATTATTATTATTATTATTATTATTATTATTATTATTATATCTCGATCAAATCAATAACGTGCCTGCCGCGTTGGCCTTCAGCGACGGATGTTGAAATTACCCTTCTAAAGATTGGTATCTATATTTAGACGAGTGATGAATGCTTCATTTACCTTTAATAATTAGAACAATTGTGAATTCAATTGTGAAAACCTAGCAAATGCCCGTGTGCTTTTGCGGCCCTTCGTCCATTCTTAATATACACCAACACAGTTATAAAAGATGTATCCCCCGTCTAACAATTTTTCATCGTTTTATAAACACCTTTTATGATACGTTCTGTGATATATTTCTTGAGTGTTGAAATGACCGTATACGTTTAGTCTAGGAGCTAAGTTCTGAAAACTAGAGGGTTGAAATAATAATAATAATAATAATAATAATGTGTGGATTTATATAGCGCACGTATCCACCAACTAAGTGGTGCTCAAGGCGCATTATATTATTATCCCTGCTCATAAGGCTCATAAGGCTCATAAATCATTCCTGAAACCATCTCAGCTCCCTGGGGAGTATACAGCTCAATTGCTGCCATTTCTAGCGCATATAGAGCAAACCAACTCTGCCTTCACAGGTACCCATTTAACCCCTGGGTGGAGAGAAGCAATTATGATTAAGTGTCTTGCTCAAGGACACAAGTGTCACGGCCGTGATTCGAACCCACATTATGTTGCTAACACCAGAACTTGAATCCGGTAAGCTAGACCGCTCGGCCACGACACCCCATACGTATAGTCTAGGAGCTAGGTTCTGAAAACTAGAGGGTTGAAATGACCGTATACGTTTAGTCTAGGAGCTGGGTTCTGAAAACTAGAGGGTTCAAATGAGCGTATACGTTTAGTCTAGGAGCTAGGTTCTGAAAACTAGAGGGTTGAAATGACCGTATACGTTTAGTCTAGGAGCTGGGTTCTGAAAACTAGAGGGTTGAAATGACCGTATACGTTTAGTCTAGGAGCTAGGTTCTGAAAACTAGAGGGTTGAAATGACCGTATACGTTTAGTCTAGGAGCTGGGTTCTGAAAACTAGAGGGTTGAAATGACCGTATACGTTTAGTCTAGGAGCTAGGTTCTGAAAACTAGAGGGTTGAAATGACCGTATACGTTTAGTCTAGGAGCTGGGTTCTGAAAACTAGAGGGTTGAAATGACCGTATACGTTTAGTCTAGGAGCTAGGTTCTGAAAACTAGAGGGTTGAAATGACCGTATACGTTTAGTCTAGGAGCTACGTTCTGAAAACTAGAGGGTTGTAATGACCGTATACGTTTAGTCTAGGAGCTAGGTTCTGAAAACTAGAGGGTTGAAATGACCGTATACGTTTAGTCTAGGAGCTAGGTTCTGAAAACTAGAGGGTTAAAATGACCGTATACGTTTAGTCTAGGAGCTAGGTTCTGAAAACTAGAGGGTTGTAATGACCGTATACGTTTAGTCTAGGAGCTAGGTTCTGAAAACTAGAGGGTTGAAATGACCGTATACGTTTAGTCTAGGAGCTAGGTTCTGAAAACTAGAGGGTTGTAATGACCGTATACGTTTAGTCTAGGAGCTAGGTTCTGAAAACTAGAGGGTTGAAATGACCGTATACGTTTAGTCTAGGAGCTAGGTTCTGAAAACTAGAGGGTTGAAATGACCGTATACGTTTAGTCTAGGAGCTAGGTTCTGAAAACTAGAGGGTTGTAATGACCGTATACGTTTAGTCTAGGAGCTAGGTTCTGAAAACTAGAGGGTTGAAATGACCGTATACGTTTAGTCTAGGAGCTAGGTTCTGAAAACTAGAGGGTTGAAATGACCGTATACGTTTAGTCTAGGAGCTAGGTTCTGAAAACTACAGGTTGAAATGACCGTATACGTTTAGTCTAGGAGCTAGGTTCTGAAAACTACAGGGTTGTAATGACCGTATACGTTTAGTCTAGGAGCTAGGTTCTGAAAACTAGAGGGTTGAAATGACCGTATACGTTTAGTCTAGGAGCTAGGTTCTGAAAACTAGAGGGTTGAAATGACCGTATACGTTTAGTCTAGGAGCTAGGTTCTGAAAACTACAGGGTTGAAATGACCGTATACGTTTAGTCTAGGAGCTAGGTTCTGAAAACTACAGGGTTGTAATGACCGTATACGTTTAGTCTAGGAGCTAGGTTCTGAAAACTAGAGGGTTGAAATGACCGTATACGTTTAGTCTAGGAGCTAGGTTCTGAAAACTAGAGGGTTGTAATGACCGTATACGTTTAGTCTAGGAGCTAGGTTCTGAAAACTAGAGGGTTGAAATGACCGTATACGTTTAGTCTAGGAGCTAGGTTCTTAAAACTACAGGGTTGAAATGACCGTATACGTTTAGTCTAGGAGCTAGGTTCTGAAAACTACAGGGTTGTAATGACCGTATACGTTTAGTCTAGGAGCTAGGTTCTGAAAACTAGAGGGTTGAAATGACCGTATACGTTTAGTCTAGGAGCTAGGTTCTGAAAACTAGAGGGTTGAAATGACCGTATACGTTTAGTCTAGGAGCTGGGTTCTGAAAACTAGAGGGTTGAAATGACCGTATACGTTTAGTCTAGGAGCTAGGTTCTGAAAACTAGAGGGTTGAAATGACCGTATACGTTTAGTCTAGGAGCTATGTTCTGAAAACTAGAGGGTTGAAATGACCGTATACGTTTAGTCTAGGAGCTAGGTTCTGAAAACTAGAGGGTTGTAATGACCGTATACGTTTAGTCTAGGAGCTAGGTTCTGAAAACTAGAGGGTTGAAATGACCGTATACGTTTAGTCTAGGAGCTATGTTCTGAAAACTAGAGGGTTGAAATGACCGTATACGTTTAGTCTAGGAGCTATGTTCTGAAAACTAGAGGGTTGTAATGACCGTATACGTTTAGTCTAGGAGCTAGGTTCTGAAAACTAGAGGGTTGAAATGACCGTATACGTTTAGTCTAGGAGCTAGGTTCTGAAAACTAGAGGGTTGAAATGACCGTGTACGTTTAGTCTAGGAGCTAGGTTCTGAAAACTAGAGGGTTGAAATGACCGTATACGTTTAGTCTAGGAGCTAGGTTCTGAAAACTAGAGGGTTGAAATGACCGTATACGTTTAGTCTAGGAGCTAGGTTCTGAAAACTAGAGGGTTGAAATGACCGTATACGTTTAGTCTAGGAGCTAGGTTCTGAAAACTAGAGGGTTGAAATGACCGTATACGTTTAGTCTAGGAGCTGGGTTCTGAAAACTAGAGGGTTGAAATGACCGTATACGTTTAGTCTAGGAGCTAGGTTCTGAAAACTAGAGGGTTGAAATGACCGTATACGTTTAGTCTAGGAGCTAGGTTCTGAAAACCCTCTAAATAAGGAGTTGGCACAACACTCACTGTATCGCAAGGTTTGACTGCACAGGATGGTAGAACATATCCTCTAGACAAACTGTAGGTAGTATGTGGTCTCAAATTATGGTATAAAAGTCGATTTTTTTAGTGTCAAAGATTACCTAATTGTGCAATTGTTGTTGTTATCGGCATTGTTTATATACAGCAGCCACTTTCATACATGTGTTTATTTTTGTGATTATGTTCAATTATTTTTAAATTTTCTAAAACATATTTAATAGAAAAAAGTATGTGCTTGTAATTTTTTGTGTACCTCATTTGAGAACTCTAATAAAAATGAGATACTACATCACAATTATTCTGAATTATGCATCGTACGTCACAAAGACTCCATGGATGGCGGTCGGAGGGGGAGATTCCCCCAGCCCCCACTTTTAGAACAGTTGGTTTATGGTGTAAACCAAGGACTTAAAACAAAAGGGAACAATGGGTTCACAATGGGCGGCTAGTGTTTTGCAAATGTACGGTACGTGTTTAAAAAACAATCAAGTTGGAAGATGCCTTACGGAGGTTAAGGTCCAACGACAAAGATAACAAAAGAGGGGAACAATAGGAGATCATCGGTTGAAACCACAAACAAACGTGATTGATCAGCTGGCCCATATTGCCAAATACCATTATTATTATACAATTTCATGTTAATTTTATTTCAATTTTATTATACAAATTCTTTCCCTGTAAAAACGTTGAAGAAGTTCTCATAAAGCATTCAGAACCAACCCCACAGAGTATTTAGAGCAATATTTAACGCTGCAACTTCACAATGCGCACGCTCATTTGTGTCGCCTCCCCTCCCCACTTAGAAGCAATCCACACTGAGTGTGTACATACTTCATATCAGGGGTAATATAGGTTTTCCCTGCCAATTTCAACAAAAAATCATTCAATTTCATCCACACGCTTTCAAATTCACGCGATTTTGATAATTCAATCAAACTGGGGTTTCTCTTTCGATATTATTTTATTCAATTTCGTTTTCGTGCACACATGATTTCTTTCTTTTCATTCTATTACGTTTATAGGCATTCAAAACTACAAGATCACCATTCTTATGTTGAATATCTACCACATTTTCGCAATAGGTGCAATCAAATTCAGAGTCATCGAAGCGCACCAGCCTGTTGCTGCTGGCTTTGACGAAATTGAATGAACTTAGCGACCATTTGAAATTGAATGATCTTATTTGTCGAGTGAATGCTCAGGTGTTGAAATTGAATGACTCTTTTTAACTGTTGAATGCTGATGTAGCTGAGCATTTATTTTCAAACGAAATTGAATGAGCCGGGTATCAAATTGAATGATTTTTTTCCGAAATTGGCCGGGAAAACCTATAATATAATGCGCCTTGAGCACCACTCAGTTGGTGGATACGTGCGCTATATAAGTCCACACATTATTATTATTATTATTATTATTATTATTATTATTATTATTATTATTATTATTATTATTATTATTATTATTATTATTATTATTATTATTATTATTATTATTATTATTATTATTATTATTATTATTATTATTATTATTATTATTATTATTATTATTATTATTATTATTATTATTATTATTATTATTATTATTATTATTATTATTATTATTATTATTATTATATCTCGATCAAATCAATAACGTGCCTGCCGCGTTGGCCTTCAGCGACGGATGTTGAAATTACCCTTCTAAAGATTGGTATCTATATTTAGACGAGTGATGAATGCTTCATTTACCTTTAATAATTAGAACAATTAGAATTCAATTGTGAAAACCTAGCAAATGCCCGTGTGCTTTTGCGGCCCTTCGTCCATTCTTAATATACACCAACACAGTTATAAAAGATGTATCCCCCGTCTAACAATTTTTCATCGTTGTATAAACACCTTTTATGATACGTTCTGTGATATATTTCTTGAGTGTTGAAATGACCGTATACGTTTAGTCTAGGAGCTAAGTTCTGAAAACTAGAGGGTTGAAATGACGGTATACGTTTAGTCTAGGAGCTAGGTTCTGAAAACTAGAGGGTTGAAATGACCGTATACGTTTAGTCTAGGAGCTAGGTTCTGAAAATCCTCTAAATAAGGAGTTGGCACAACACTCACTGTATCTCAAGGTTTGACTGCACAGGATGGTAGAACATATCCTCTAGACAAACTGTAGGTAGTATGTGGTCTCAAATTATGGTATAAAAGTCGATTTTTTTAGTGTCAAAGATTACCTAATTGTGCAATTGTTGTTGTTATCGGCATTGTTTATATACAGCAGCCACTTTCATACATGTGTTTATTTTTGTGATTATGTTCAATTATTTTTAAATTTTCTAAAACATATTTAATAGAAAAAAGTATGTGCTTGTAATTTTTTGTGTACCTCATTTGAGAACTCTAATAAAAATGAGATACTACATCACAATTATTCTGAATTATGCATCGTACGTCACAAAGATTCCATGGATGGCGGTCGGAGGGGGAGATTCCCCCAGCCCCCACTTTTAGAACGGTTGGTTTATGGTGTAAACCAAGGACTTAAAACAAAAGGGAACAATGGGTTCACAATGGGCGGCTAGTGTTTTGCAAATGTACGGTACGTGTTTAAAAAACAATCAAGTTGGAAGATGCCTTACGGAGGTTAAGGTCCAACGACAAAGATAACAAAAGAGGGGAACAATAGGAGATCATCGGTTGAAACCACAAACAAACGTGATTGATCAGCTGGCCCATATTGCCAAATACCATTATTATTATACAATTTCATTTTAATTTTATTTCAATTTTATTATAGAAATTCTTTCCCTGTAAAAACGTTGAAGAAGTTCTCATAAAGCATTCAGAACCAACCCCACAGAGTATTTAGAGCAATATTTAACGCTGCAACTTCACAATGCGCACGCTCATTTGTGTCGCCTCCCCTCCCCACTTAGAAGCAATCCACACTGAGTGTGTACATACTTCATATCAGGGGTAATATAGGTTTTCCCTGCCAATTTCAACAAAAAATCATTCAATTTCATCAACACGCTTTCAAATTCACGCGATTTTGATAATTCAATCAAACTGGGGTTTCTCTTTCGATATTATTGCATTCAATTTCGTTTTCGTGCACACATGATTTCTTTCTTTTCATTCTATTACGTTTATAGGCATTCAAAACTACAAGATCACCATTCTTATGTTGAATATCTACCACATTTTCGCAATAGGTGCAATCAAATTCAGAGTCATCGAAGCGCACCAGCCTGTTGTTGCTGCTGGCTTTGACGAAATTGAATGAACTTAGCGACCATTTGAAATTGAATGATCTTATTTGTCGAGTGAATGCTCAGGTGTTGAAATTGAATGACTCTTTTTAACTGTTGAATGCTGATGTAGCTGAGCATTTATTTTCAAACGAAATTGAATGAGCCGGGTATCAAATTGAATGATTTTTTTCCGAAATTGGCCGGGAAAACCTATAATATAATGCGCCTTGAGCACCACTCAGTTGGTGGATACGTGCGCTATATAAGTCCACACATTATTATTATTATTATTATTATTATTATTATTATTATTATTATTATTATTATTATTATTATTATTATTATTATTATTATTATTATTATTATTATTATTATTATTATTATTATTATTATTATTATTATTATTATTATTATTATTATTATTATTATTATTATTATTATTATTATTATTATTATTATTATTATTATTATTATTATTATTATTATTATTATTATTATTATTATTATTATTATTATTATTATTATTATTATTATTATTATTATTATTATTATTATTATTATTATATCTCGATCAAATCAATAACGTGCCTGCCGCGTTGGCCTTCAGCGACGGATGTTGAAATTACCCTTTTAAAGATTGGTATCTATATTTAGACGAGTGATGAATGCTTCATTTACCTTTAATAATTAGAACAATTGTGAATTCAATTGTGAAAACCTAGCAAATGCCCGTGTTTTTTTGCGGCCCTTCGTCCATTCTTAATATACACCAACATCAGTTATAAAAGATGTATCCCCCGTCTAACAATTTTTCATCGTTTTATAAACACCTTTTATGATACGTTCTGTGATATATTTCTTGAGTGTTGAAATGACCGTATACGTTTAGTCTAGGAGCTAAGTTCTGAAAACTAGAGGGTTGAAATGACGGTATACGTTTAGTCTAGGAGCTAGGTTCTGAAAACTAGAGGGTTGAAATGACCGTATACGTTTAGTCTAGGAGCTAGGTTCTGAAAACTAGAGGGTTGAAATGACCGTATACGTTTAGTCTAGGAGCTAGGTTCTGAAAACTAGAGGGTTGTAATGACCGTATACGTTTAGTCTAGGAGCTAGGTTCTGAAAACTAGAGGGTTGTAATGACCGTATACGTTTAGTCTAGGAGCTAGGTTCTGAAAACTAGAGGGTTGAAATGACCGTATACGTTTAGTCTAGGAGCTAGGTTCTGAAAACTAGAGGGTTGAAATGACCGTATACGTTTAGTCTAGGAGCTAGGTTCTGAAAACTAGAAGGTTGAAATGACCGTATACGTTTAGTCTAGGAGCTAGGTTCTGAAAACTAGAGGGTTGAAATGACCGTATACGTTTAGTCTAGGAGCTAGGTTCTGAAAACTAGAGGGTTGAAATGACCGTATACGTTTAGTCTAGGAGCTAGGTTCTGAAAACTAGAAGGTTGAAATGACCGTATACGTTTAGTCTAGGAGCTAGGTTCTGAAAACTAGAGGGTTGAAATGACCGTATACGTTTAGTCTAGGAGCTAGGTTCTGAAAACTAGAAGGTTGAAATGACCGTATACGTTTAGTCTAGGAGCTAGGTTCTGAAAACTAGAGGGTTGAAATGACCGTATACGTTTAGTCTAGGAGCTAGGTTCTGAAAATCCTCTAAATAAGGAGTTGGCACAACACTCACTGTATCTCAAGGTTTGACTGCACAGGATGGTAGAACATATCCTCTAGACAAACTGTAGGTAGTATGTGGTCTCAAATTATGGTATAAAAGTCGATTTTTTTTAGTGTCAAAGATTACCTAATTGTGCAATTGTTGTTGTTATCGGCATTGTTTATATACAGCAGCCACTTTCATACATGTGTTTATTTTTGTGATTATGTTCAATTATTTTTAAATTTTCTAAAACATATTTAATAGAGAAAAGTATGTGCTTGTAATTTTTTGTGTACCTCATTTGAGAACTGTAATAAAAATGAGATACTACATCACAATTATTCTGAATTATGCATCGTACGTCACAAAGACTCCATGGATGGCGGTCGGAGGGGGAGATTCCCCCAGCCCCCACTTTTAGAACGGTTGGTTTATGGTGTAAACCAAGGACTTAAAACAAAAGGGAACAATGGGTTCACAATGGGCGGCTAGTGTTTTGCAAATGTCCGTGTTTAAAAAACAATCAAGTTGGAAGATGCCTTACGGAGGTTAAGGTCCAACGACAAAGATAATAAAAGAGGGGAACAATAGGAGATCATCGGTTGAAACCACAAACAAACGTGATTGATCAGCTGGCCCATATTGCCAAATACCATTATTATTATACAATTTCATTTTAATTTTATTTCAATTTTATTATACAAATTCTTCCCTGTAAAAACGTTGAAGAAGTTCTCATAAAGCATTCAGAACCAACCCCACAGAGTATTTAGAGCAATATTTAACGCTGCAACTTCACAATGCGCACGCTCATTTGTGTCGCCTCCCCTCCCCACTTAGAAGCAATCCACACTGAGTGTGTACATACTTCATATCAGGGGTAATATAGGTTCTCCCTGCCAATTTCAACAAAAAATCATTCAATTTCATCAACACGCTTTCAAATTCACGCGATTTTGATAATTCAATCAAACTGGGGTTTCTCTTTCGATATTATTGCATTCAATTTCGTTTTTGTGCACACATGATTTCTTTCTTTTCATTCTATTACGTTTATAGGCATTCAAAACTACAAGATCACCATTCTTATGTTGAATATCTACCACATTTTCGCAATAGGTGCAATCAAATTCAGAGTCATCGAAGCGCACCAGCCTGTTGCTGCTGGCTTTGACGAAATTGAATGAACTTAGCGACCATTTGAAATTGAATGATCTTATTTGTCGAGTGAATGCTCAGGTGTTGAAATTGAATGACTCTTTTTAACTGTTGAATGCTGATGTAGCTGAGCATTTATTTTCAAACGAAATTGAATGAGCCGGGTATCAATTTGAATGATTTTTTTCCGAAATTGGCCGGGAAAACCTATAATATGATGCGCCTTGAGCACCACTCAGTTGGTGGATACGTGCGCTATATAAGTCCACACATTATTATTATTATTATTATTATTATTATTATTATTATTATTATTATTATTATATCTCGATCAAATCAATAACGTGCCTGCCGCGTTGGCCTTCAGCGACGGATGTTGAAATTACCCTTCTAAAGATTGGTATCTATATTTAGACGAGTGATGAATGCTTCATTTACCTTTAATAATTAGAAAAATTGTGAATTCAATTGTGAAAACCTAGCCAAATGCCCGTGTGCTTTTGCGGCCCTTCGTCCATTCTTAATATACACCAACACAGTTATAAAAGATGTATCCCCCGTCTAACAATTTTTCATCGTTGTATAAACACCTTTTATGATACGTTCTGTGATATATTTCTTGAGTGTTGAAATGACCGTATACGTTTAGTCTAGGAGCTAAGTTCTGAAAATCCTCTAAATAAGGAGTTGGCACAACAACTCGCTATAGCTAAGGTTTGACTGCACAGGATGGTAGAATATAATCCTCTAGACCAACTGTAGGTAGTATGTGGTCTCAAATTATGGTATAAAAGTCGATTTTTTGCGTGTCAAAGGTTACCTAATTGTGCAATTGTTGTTATCGGCATTGTTTATATACACCAAATAACCATCCAAATAATTTTGTCTGAGAAAGATGGGTGGAACTTTGCGCGCATGCGCCTTGATTGTTCTTTGGTCGGTCAAACTGCTTTGCTCGTGCCCACTGGTATATCCAATACTGCTGGTACACGCGAATTCCTTTCACAAGATCGCAAAGTCGCAACATATCATGGGTCAACACATATCCTTAAAGGTACTGTGAAGAGTGTATTTACCAAACGTTATTTCTTGGTGCTGTTATATTGATTGGTATGAATTAAAAACAATTTTAAATGTTTTTTTGTAATCAAGTGGATTATTAATGGTTTATCTAATAATCAAAAATTGACCCCCCGAATTGTCGAAGTTTTAACGAAACGTTCGTGACGTACACAAAGGCAGAGAATTTCTATAAATTTTCGCGGAGCGAGGCGGTATGTGGTTATGGTACCAGAGTTTGATTGGGTAATAAACACTAAGCCCCATTGTATCATAGATTGTATGGAAATGAGACTTAACTCATATTGACCTAAAGGATTTAAGCTTTACAACATGCTGGCAACGTGTTTACCGAGGACTTACGTAATATAAACACGCGCTGGAACAGCGATAACTCAGCCACGGATGTACCGTGAAACGCAGCGCAAGCCCCTATCATGCGGTCAGAACACACACCGAAGGCAATGCTAACATTACGGTGTTATTTTATGAAATAACAGAAACAGTTGAGTCAAAGTTCTGATCATTTAAAAAAACTCAAAACAAGCGCAGGCTTCATGAGAAAGGTTGAATGTTTTTATGTTTGTCTTGCCAGGATATAAAATCAGACACGATGTTTTTATTAATGCAGAAAATCGGCATGTTTTCATGCCGTGAACACTGAAACGGTTAGCATGGTTTGAACATGTCGTTTTGCACGAAAGTGGGCTGGGTTATGCATGGGAGTATTACTAAATGGCCACTTACCCTGAGTCTTTCTCGCTTTAAATAAAAAAAACCTCTCTTCTTTGTTGGAGCCTTCACAGCCTTCTTACTTAGCGGGAATATCGTTGGAATTGCATCTGGTAGCAGCATGGCCTTATAAGCCATATCGAACTGGCTGTGAAGGCCCCGTTCAAAGCATGTCTGCTCGAAGTGTGCACTACATTTATAAGAATGAGTGTTACGACGGTCCCGACCACTTCGCTCTGGTCAGCTTGACTTTAGCAGTCCAAATACGTCTGTATTTTGGATCAGACGGAAATCGGTGTAGACTAACACCGTCTTTGGTGGTGTTGCTGCAACCTGCAGCGACACACCACGATGGCATTATCGAAAATAATAAGTTTCAAACCTGACAGAAAACTTTAGGAAACTTTTTCTCTGGCAATACTCTGCATGCAGTGGTGCACTGTATAGGCTACGACGCATACTTGGGCAATTGCTGTGGATTGCGGATCGGGAATCGCCTCAGTGTACGTCACGAATTTTATGTTAATGAGGGGATATGGGCGTGTCGAAAAGCACCCCCTAAATTTAAAAATTAATATTTTTATGGTATAAACGTGAGGGGAAAAAATTACAAATGACAAATATATGTTCCAGTAGGCATACTTTATTGTATACAATGAAAAAAACCCTATTTCATAGGACCTTTAATTATGCATGCAAGCCCTACTTACTCACTAATCATGTACGTACACTTATATAGTCTAGTAGCTAAGGCCAGAGACTAGCCTCAGACTCGCGCATCGGCATTTTTATTTATTTATTTATTTATTTTTGCTATGAAATGATGTCCAATTGCAGCCAAACTTGCTGGATCGATTGGAATTCTGCCGTGCTGTTTTAAACGACTTTTTCACATAGGGGTATGAACGTCTGCCCGATTTGTGCAGCCTCTCTTACTTGGTCTCTGTGTATACAATGCAACACAAGATGTGTTTCCCTATTGGCAAAAAAAGAAGGCAGGTCGAGCGTAAAAAACAAATAAAAA
Organism: Zoroaster sp. YZ-2022; assembly: GCA_029582265.1. Lineage (NCBI taxonomy): Eukaryota > Metazoa > Echinodermata > Asteroidea > Forcipulatida > Zoroasteridae > Zoroaster > Zoroaster sp. YZ-2022. The sequence continues at coordinate 19,172,148 of CM055818.1, read as the reverse complement.
CAATAAAAAATCTTTTAAAATAATGAATTAAAAAAAATAATAAATCAATCAATCAATAAAAAATTGCTGGCACCCGAAAAAACAAACCATTATGAAATAATTAAAATAAAATAAAGTGCTAGTTGAGACAAGAACAGTTATGTTATCAGGAAGCTACTGTCTTATTATTTATTACCGTGTATTATTTTGGGACCGTCTGATATTACCGCATGTTCCCCGATCGTAGATTGATGGGATCACTGCCCATCAGAACATAAATGAGACTTGCCTGTTTTAATCCCCACGTGTGAAATATTGTATAAATTATAGCTTTTGTCAAACGCCAATAAATTTTTGTTCCTACCACTAATCAGATTGTAGGCCTATACAAAGTAATAACAATTGAATATTAGGAACGTATAAAAAGGGCAAGTGGCACGTACAAAGGCATCGATTTCTCCATTTTACCATCCTTTAATTTACATGCAATATATATTTTTTGTCGATGGGGAGAATATTTCTTTAAAAAATTATGTTCCGAAAAGCTTCTCGGCCGTTAGCAGTGATCGAGTTTGCCTAAAAAGTACATTGCAAATCCTGTTCATGACGAGCAAATTAGAATATAACTGTCCTCCAGAAACCAGCTGAGAAATCCTCCATTTGCGTGGTTTCTGGGAATAAATTTTTTTTATTTTCTTAATTATACAAATGTTCTGTAATTTAACTAATTCTTAATATTTTTCTCCATAATTTCGCTATAATACGTAAAAAACGTCAGTTTTCTAAGCGACCACCTTTCTCATCAATTGACTTTGTGCATAAACGTTTGCATTTGTTTACAACTTTTTTCCTAAACCCAACTCCCACTGATTGAGGCAAACATTTTTATAATCTTATTCTACTTCCTTGTAATATCACTCTTGCCATTAACAAAACCCACTCCTCTTTGTTGGATGTAGAAAACTGTCTTGCTCATAGACACAAATACAATTTTTTTTTTACCATGGTAAAAGTAATTTGTAATTTCCATTAGTATCAAACATATTCACAAGAGAAGTGCTTTTACCACTCAACCACTGCACTTGGTAGCCTGCTTTTTTCACAAAATGGGCGTGGCCACGCCCCTTTTTTGCATCCCTTAGACCCACACATGTGTTTACCACATGTTGAGTTATGACTTTTAATTTGTTTTGAAAAAAAAAAGACACCAACTATCCAAAATAAATGAAAACTTGACACATTTCATACTACGTTGTGGTTGTTAACGTTTTAAATATTTAAACATAATATACGCTTGACATGACAATATTTAAACATAAAATACGCTTTTTGGACTTTAATGCAAAACTGATACCACAATTTGAGACCACAAACTACCTAGAAGTGTTCCACTAGGCATATTCTACCAATTTGTGCAGTCAAACCTTAGATGTAGTTACAGTTGAGCACCCACATTTTTTCCGTTCTGGCCAGTGCTCTTAGTCTACTTAACTAATACCAATGTTTAACCTTCCCTTAATTGACTCTTTATTCATGCCTGATGAATTTTTTTGTGAAGGAACCTGAGAAATTAATTTCTTTATTTCTTCTAGGTAAAAAGCAATGTGCATGTTAATCAAAAAATGACGGCTATTATGGAATCATGATTTTTTTCAAATACTTTATATCCATGACATGGTTCACTGAACCAGAAAATGTGTTTATACCGAACCCAGTGAAGGATTGCAGTTTATCACAGTTTATCACAGAAGTATTTCTACAAAATGTCATAATTCCTTTTGAATGAATTTCATTTATTTAATATTCAAAATACCTATCCTATTTCAACCTAGGTTTCTTGAAGGCCTAGTACATGACTTGTTGGGACATTTTGTCTTTGAGTGGGTGACATGTACATTCAAAGTACATGGCTGGGTAGGTCTTAAAGTATAGAATACAAAGTTATAAAGAGTGTACATAACGTTTGGTACAATCAATCACATAATTTAGCCTGCTTGGTTCTTCGTTGCGAGTTGTACAAATTTAATTTAATTTGCTTGCCAGAGTGTAGATGGAGTCTGATGCAAAAGACCTTCACAGTTTCAACGAATGTATTGTTTGTTTACACGTAGCCTACATATAATTAGCCCTACTATATATAGAGATCCGCCTGTGCGTTATAAGCAGTGGTTCAAAGTGGCTGCGTACGTGTCAAGCTTACAAGGTTATTTGTGTTTTTAAGATGAATTGTTATTGTTTTATTCACGAACTGGATGTCCGCCGTGAAACAACCCAATTAATACACCGAACTAATGTCATAGCCGGTTGGTTCTACGACACAGCGCGCGTATAAACCTGTTCAAACGCACAGCGGTCTATTTTTGGCGTGATGCCAAGTCTTCCCCATCTTAGGGTCACGGACGATGTAATTTTTGTTGAAACCGTAAAGGGGCAAATACCGTTACGATCAGGGCAGACTTTCAACAGGGCATGGAATCGGTGTCCTAGTTTAAGATGGCTCATTTATGCAGCAGCAACAGTAATGACCTTATCATGTGGGGAATTATTTTCAGTAACTGAGTTAATCTAAAACAAGCACTCCGATTCCATGCCCTGTTGATCGTGACGATATTGTACCTTTAAAGGTTATATCCTTTGGCAAACCTTAAAGTGCAATTGGGTGGGACGGAAAATTGTTTTATATTATCATATTTACAAGAACATTACTGTGCTTAATTATCTCTATTATGAGGCGGTATTTTAGGGGTGTCAATGCAGCGGCGTAGCCAGGACTTTTTCAGTGGGGGGGGGGGGGATTTGTGGGGGTCGAACGTCCCCCCAGGCCCCCCCCCCGTGGCTGCGCTGCTGTGTCAATGTAGTTTTGTCTACATTGATAATACGTGGACGGTTGTATGTATAATGACTTCTTTTTCATATGCCATATTAGGTTTTTACGAGGGAAAATATTTATATAATTATTTCGAGGGAAATATTATTTCGTTCCCTCTAATTATGATTTTGTCCCCCGAAATGATTTCGTCTATCGAAATAATATTTCGTTCCCTCGAAAAAATTTTTCCGCATATGGACTCCGTAGGTTAATTGTACTAGTTTGAAGTTTGGTTATGATTTCAGTGTTATCATGAAAGAAATCCTTGAAACGTGTTATTTGTTTCTTAGCAAAAAGTACAACATCAGCATGCAGTGAGCCGTTAACGCACGTGAGACCCCCTGTTTAATGAGGATATGTTTAATTTCCTTTTAATTAATGAATACGAAGTCTGTTTTGTCGTTATTCAAATGAAGTACGACGCAGCTGTAGAGAAGTAATTTATCAACTGTAGGCCTATATTTTCCCTTTAAGTCAAGCTCAATTTGGGTCTCGCAGCCTCTTTGTTTGGGGCGTGTTTTCGCGACCTTAACCAGAAACATGTTTGGGCTTCGGTCATTAAAGCTTCGGTCATTGTTCTGACCAAACGTCAACCGAAGTTTGTGATCGGTTACGCTTGGTTTCAAGATGGCGGATTGTAAAAAGTAACGAAAGTTTTGTTATTATTTGTTAAAACATGAGTGAATGATTGTTCGTGTACCTTTCAAGTTTATTACTAGCACTCACGAGTAAGTTCTATTTTGCAAAAAATTGAATTACACCGATTAGAAGCATTGATGATTGAACACGACACAAACTGAAAACATTTTTCTTGTTACGTTCGCGTTTTCGCGTAGCTATGCCGTCTTGTTTCTGGTCAAGAATATGACGTCAGAAACAAGTTTCTGTTAGTGCTCGCCAAAACACGCCCCTGGTCTCCGTCTGAACATCTGTTTTTCTATTTAATGTGTATCCCAATCTCTCCTCTTTGTTTAAGCACTGTCTGTCACTGGAAAACCTGCATCACAAAACACGACTCACGATTCATATGTTGCAGAGAATGCTATTGATGGCAATATCGATACATGCGCAATTAATGGTAAGTCCACCGAGACATTAATTTTAGTCGAAATTTGATAAAATTGTCAATACAACTACATACACCGGCTGTATAAGATGTTCTTACATCCATAGGACGTTTATTTGGAAAATATCCAATTGAACATATTTTGGTTAAAAAATACTACTTTTAATACTGTAAGACATTTAAAATGTGTTTTTGGGTTTCAAGCCTGAGCACAAAGGCCATTTGTTATAAAGCTGTAGTTTTGTCCATGTTCACCCTCCATACCCAAGCTTACAATGGTTGGAAAGAGCAAGATCGGATCTTTCCATTGATGGTGAAATAGAATAAGGTTGCTATTATGCAATCCCTTCAAATTGGAGTTGAAAGATCCGAAATGCCAAACACCTACGGAGCGCCATGTGTTTGTGTACAAAAAAGTGTTTGAGTTTACAGATCGCACTGAGGAAACAAAGACCAAGAACTTGGACATTTATTGACCAATCTTAATGTTTTTTGGATTTTATGAAAGGGAATTCAATAAGTAAGATATTTTTTATTATTTATTTTGCTGTAAAACGATATCTTCAAGGTGATAATAGAGTTTGTAAAATTGGTCTTTGAACACAAGCTTTCTGTTGTGTAAGAATGTATGCTTCACGCTTGAGTGGTCAAACAATTCGGTACTGAGAGGGTTAAAATGTGTTTTTGGGTTTCAAACGCTGAACTGTGCAAAATTGAGTCATGTCACCATAATAATGCATTCTGGAAATCCAATATCTTTTGGGCAATTTTCATGATTTTTTAAAGGTTTTTAAAATTTGTTTGCTCAATATTTGAATTGTTGACATGAATAGAACTATTGTTGTGATCTTCAAAAATCTTGTTTTGGTATCATCATTACCCAAAATGTTGGTTATAGCGGCCTTAAGCAGTGACCTCAGTGACGTCAAAATGTCGCTTTTACTACGAACAACATTTGTGCCAAGCTTCATGGCCAACAGATGAAAATTAAGGAACTTATGGGGAAAATACTGTTTTTGACCAAAAACCTGTGAAATCATTCGATATAATGTTGAACCTACCTTCAAAGTTTCATGAAAATCGGCTGAACAATACAGAAAATACGGAGCCCCTCCCCAGATTTGAGAACGAAAAAACCAAAGACTTGATAGGGTTAATATATCGAGTGAAAAAAACGCGGACAACCCTAAGATAAAACATAAAAACATAAAAACTATGGACATTGTAAACTAGCCCTGTGATAAAAACAGTACCGGTAAAAGACATAAAATTATAGAAAAGTCACCAAGTCACTATCAATAATAAACTCACTTGGTGTAAAGTTGATGATAGTATTAAATGTCTTTATTTCATATTTCAAACTGTCTGAGGTGCTATCCTTAAAGTTAAGTTTTATGAAAATTAAAAAAAAATCCAAGACTTTAAAGAGCGACAAAATTTAAGACTTGCGGATAATAATAATAATAATAATAATTATATAGCGCACGTATCCACCAACTAAGTGGTGCTCAAGGCGCATTACATTATTACCCCCTGCTCATCAGGCTCATAAATCATTCCTGAAACCATCTCAGCTCCCTGGGGAGTATACAGCTCAATTGCTGCCATTACAGCGCATATAGGGCTAATCAACCAACTCAACAGGTACCCATTTAACCCCTGGGTGGAGAGAAGCAATTATGGTTAAGTGTCTTGCTCAAGGACACAAGTGTCACGTCCGGGATTCGAACCCACATTCTGCTGCTAACACCTGAACTTGAGTCCGGTAAGCTAGACCGCTCGGCCACGACACTCCACTACACCAAACAATGAGAATATAGAAATCTATAAGTATATTAACACTGCCTGGCCATCTTTAGAAACAAAATTGCGATTGCGAAATTGCATTCACCATTCGACATTCTGTCACTCAAATTCCCTTATTGACCAATCAGATTAGTTGAGCGGCCGTGTGCGCACTGGGGCCGTCGTGAAATACGCCCACAAGTATATAAATTCAACGGCATTTAAGTCTGAAATGCGAGATACGCACGAGTGTCTTATTGTACATGTTTTTACAGGGGGCGTGGCGTCGGTATGCCAATTAAACTGAAACATGAAAGGTGTGCAAATTTCGATTCTCATAACGACCTTTACTAAATTTGTCACGTTGGGCTTGAATGATTAATAATTCTTATTTGTGCGTTTCCTCCCTTATGTTGTAGCTTTTTTAGACGAAACACCAGCTTGGTGGCGACTGAACTTGGAAGACGAACACTGCTTGGGTAAAATCAGAGTCAAACCGTGTGCAGAACAAGAAATATCTGATTACTTCGGCCTATGTAAGCGATATTTTAAAACACAGTCAATGCAGTCATAAAAATAACGTCCATGATGCACTGGATATATGATACGAACTTTAATAAAAAACGCAACCGAAGAAAAAAATCCTGCAAAAAGGATTTATTTTTCGTTTTGGTTCAGAACCTTATTTTCGTTGTAGGGTAACCTTTTCTGAGAAGCCGCGTTCCCGCCCTGTGACCGCATACCTAATGACTAATCGATATAAATTAAAAGACTGGCGCAAAGTTTAGCACACGTTGTCATACCAACGACAGAGAAACACTAGGAACAAATCCCGTACATGCAGTGAAGATCAGAGATATTGTTTCAGCATTTATTGTTCTTTCAAAATTTCTTTTTGCAGTACAAATGTACTTTGGCAACTTCGAATTTGGTAACTTCGAGGTCCGAGCTGGCGTCAGCCAAAACCACGTCGATAATCAAATGTGTGGCTCACCGGCCACATATGCCGAGACCGGGCTCGTCGATTACGAATTCCTCTGTGATCCACCGGTGATGGCCAAGTATGTGAGCATAGCCACGCACTCTCTCATCATAAGTGTGGAAGATTATACTCTTTATGCAGCTCTGGCAATAGCTGAGGTGACTGTCGAGGAGTATACGTATGGAGTATGCACGAACTCCTCTAACCCAGGTACCACACAAGCATTTCAGCAGACAACGAAGTCGATGGTTGAAGTACAATCAACCGAAGATAGTACTGATGAAGGTAAGGCTACAGAGGCATTTGTTCTGTTTTGTATATAAGTATCGTCAAATTATTGTTTTCCTTGAAAGGCAAACAAAACATTAAAATTACAAATTTCACCTTTAAACAATCACCACTATTATGCACGTACGTGTTAACATTCACTTAAGAATTCATTTTAAGCGGGTCCCGTCATAATGATTCATTTTGACACTCAATACTGTTAAAGGAATAGTACATTATTGATAATGTTCGTGAAACTGCTTCTATGAGTACGGTATGCTTACTCTCTTTGAATCAAGATATACATTGAAGGGAAGGTACAACATTGGTAATGTTGGCAAAACTGCTTCTATGAGTATGCTTACTCTCTTTGAATCAAGATATACATTGAAGGGAAGGTACAACATTGGTAATATTGGCAAAACTGCTTCTATGAGTATGCTTACTCTCTTTGAATCAAGATATACATTGAAGGGAAGGTACAACATTGGTCATGTTGGCAAAACTGCTTCTATGAGTATGCTTACTCTCTTTGAATCAAGATATACATTGAAGGGAAGGTACAACATTGGTCATGTTGGCAAAACTGCTTCTATGAGTATGCTTACTCTCTTTGAATCAAGATATACATTGAAGGGAAGGTACAACATTGGTAATATTGGCAAAACTGCTTCTATGAGTATGCTTACTCTCTTTGAATCAAGATATACACTGAAGGGAAGGTACAACATTGGTCATGTTGGCAAAACTGCTTCTATGAGTATGCTTACTCTCTTTGAATCAAGATGTACATTGAAGGGAAGGTACAACATTGGTCATGTTGGCAAAACTGCTTCTATGAGTATGCTTACTCTCTTTGAATCAAGATGTACATTGAAGGAAGGTACAACATTGGTCATGTTGGCAAAACTGCTTCTATGAGTATGCTTACTCTCTTTGAATCAAGATGTACATTGAAGGGAAGGTACAACATTGGTCATGTTGGCAAAACTGCTTCTATGAGTATGCTTACTCTCTTTGAATCAAGATGTACATTGAAGGGAAGGTACAACATTGGTCATGTTGGCAAAACTGCTTCTATGAGTATGCTTACTCTCTTTGAATCAAGATATACATTAACCAACCAACATTTGAAAGTTTCACCTCAATGCCGAGTCTAAGGCATGAGTTAAGTGTGAAAAAGCATTCAAAATGGTTACGTACAAAGGAGTAAAACACCTACATGCTGTCTACTAACTAACTTATTGTAAATGTGCATATTTTGTTTTTGTGTTTTCTCTGAACTGAGAGCGTTTTAGACATAATAATTTTTCAGGATGACTGGTACCATCAACAACTTCACAACGAGTTTGCTTCCGGATGTTAATTTCGTAATCGGGCACCAATGTTGTACCTTCCCTTTAAACCTTGATCGTTAAGCATCTGCTCAGCATCTTTGTGCGCAGCTCTTGAGTGACGTAACCATCCGTGTAGCACTTCTTGGCTCATTATTTTATAGGGGTACTTTGCTACACTTTAAAATGGAAACCTTTTCTTCTTGTAAACTATAATTTTCTGCGGGTGCACCTGGGAGAATTATCCTGTGGTGGCACGTCACCCACACCAGACAACCATACAGGCCAATCAAACAGCAATAAATAAAAAATAATAACGTCGTGATTGATGCTTGATACCATTGTCAAAAACTAAGAGCACATAAGTAATAATTATTTTACAATATGCTCAGTCTGGGGGTTTCGCAGTAGTGTAGGCCTACACTTCCTTTGATGCCGGGTGATTGTGAACTTTCAGGGACAGTACGATGAGGGCCTGCCCCTTTTTGCCCTTAATTTAGAGGGGCCAACTTTATTTATCATGATTTTTCTGAAATCTCTTCACAGGAGGCTTAAACGTTCACACTTTTTTTTTTTCCAGCTACGGAAATGCAACCAGCTGCAGCTACCGACGCTCAAATCATTATCACACCTACCGCTGAATTCAAGTTAATCTACGAGGGAATCTGCGTAGCGAATCCAGGCCCTCTATCGACCATTACTGCCAGTGCCCTAATGCACTGTACCATGCGATGCAAGCGGAGTGCACAGTGCACGTTCTTTGACTACGTCACGACAACTCGCCGGTGCAGGCTTTATGGTGAACGGGTGGAAACCCTGCAACCAGTTAATGAGCCCGGCTGTTTAGTGTACAAGAAAAAATCCCAGAATAAAGCAGAGTTATAGAATACTCCGGATACACTGTAAAAACGGTGTTTAGAATTTAAACACATTTCTAAACACTTAGCTTGTACTCACTTTTTTCACATGTTTAGCCAAACATGTTCAGATTGTGCTTTTCTGTGATGGGTGTTTTAATGCTAAATACCATATGAACAGGCGTCAAAACGCCAAGCACGTTTAGCTTTGTGATGTGTACAGAGGATGGCCGTTTAGTATTTAAACGCATTATAAACGCATTATAAACGCGTTTCTTTTGCGTGTTTTTACAGTGTATGATTATCAGGTATTATTTTCTTGTACTCGATGCAGGTATGTTATGACGGCTGTCCGTAGAAACAAGTAAAGCTTTGAAGTCTGGCTTATAATTATAATAAAATCAAACTTAAGAATTGTTTCACATTACTTTACGAATAGAAAAACAAAATAGCCGCAACTAATATAGAATTGTATTTTAAAATAATTGACGGTTGTACAGGTTTATTAAACATCTGTGTGGATAATCATTATTATTGTTTTCCTGTTATAAGGTCTATTGCTAGGTGTGTGTAATAAGGCAAAATAGTCTCAGACGCGCGCATCGGCATAGTTTACTTTTCTTTTTGTGTGTGCTATGAAACGATGTCCCAATTGCAGCCATAATTGCTGGATTGATTGGAATTCTGCTGCGCTGTGTTTTAATACACTTAATTTTTTACATAGGGTATGAACGTTTGCCCGAATTGATTGACCTCTCTTAATCACCAACCATACTTTGTCTATGTGAAATTTGATCTGTTCCAAACTCTCCTATGGTTTGACCTTTCAAAACCTTTCAAAATCTGCTTACTGGCAAAATGGCTATCAATAATTATGAACCCTTTAAAACACTCCAGAATTTGTTGCTACTGAACTACCACACCTTTCAATACCCTTTGAAAGGTATTGAAACATTTCAACACCAGTTTGTTCAGAGAGTTGTTTCACCTTTCGAAACCTTTCATAGGTCCCTTTTGTCAGACAGTTTTCTCACCTTTCAAAACCCTTCAGTCCAGCAAACTTGAAAAGGTTTTGAAAGGTCTGACAATTCTATGGCAACTGCACTGTACATAGGAGGGTTAACTGCGTATGCATGTATCATTTAAAAAAAAATTAAATACATAAAAAGCGCGTTACCGCACCGGTTTTGAATCCGGCCTAGGACCAGAAACCGGACTTTTTTTGGCCAAATTAGCAAAGTCTTAACTAAAAGGACCATCACAATGCGTTATTGAGTTCATCAGCAACCATCAGCGCGACTCGGACATAGCTCCACATAGCCATAGAGCCAATCATCACGAGTGTCATAAACATTACATTATTTTGTTCCTAGTACTTGTACAATGATTTGTGTATCCCTGACAATGATACTGGTTGTGGGCAATCACTAATAGAAATAGATCATAAATGACTAAATACAGTGTATGGGGTAATTTTCTGTTACGATTGGGAAAGGGAAGTGGGGAACCACAAGTCCATGGCCATAAATCCCCTTAATATTGTAGTTGTTTTTACGTTTGATATTGACTTTGATTAATTATTGTTCTATCCTATTACTACAATATTCATAAATTAATTTTGATGTTTTTGGGGGTGTTAGTTTGGAAAAGTTGTAGTTACCTGTGACCTAGACCTTATGATTGTAGCCTGCCACTGCTATAGCTCATGACTTTGATAATCGCCCGTACCACGAAGTGACGTACCGGTATCGGATATTTTAGTGAAAATCAGTTTTGCGTTATCTTAAATTTTGACAAATTTTAAATACTTTCGATGTTATTCACAAAAATAAATAAATAAATAAATAAAATAAATAAATAAAAACACCTAATTGGGAGGGACGGTTTATACACGCGTATATGTATGGCGAAAATATGTACCACCAAGTGACGGACGGATACATCAGATACGCCATTTGTGAAAATTAATATGCATGCTATTTCCCATAGTGACGTCACGCGCGCGCCCAACGATAGCTGCAAAACAGAAATTGCTGCACCACAAAGTGACGTAGGCCTATATGAAAAGTACTACACGTAATTTAACACATTAAATAAGTCTCATTATTATGGACTATACAATTAACAAATCGATCATTCAAAATAGGCCCCAACTTAGTTCAAACGCGTTAGTCTCAAAAATCATCAAAATCCATACTATTCTGGACAATTATGGTCACCTTCACATTGTGGCCACCCAAACATTAACAATACCTGGATTTTGTGTTGGCCACCAACACATAAAAACTGGGGCATTGTGTGGGCAGCTTTCCTTGGGTGGGCAAGGGTAACAATCGATGTACATACACGTGCACTACTAAATTGATAGCTGCCCTAAAGCCCCTTTCCCACTTACACGATTTTTGCTACGGTAGAGCACGATTTTTCAATTATTTACAATCGCAACGGCGTCGTGGCCATGTTCGTGGTCAATCGTGGTCCACCGTTGCGCACCGTAGTAGATCTTGATGGCACCGTGGATCATGGAGTAGCACGATTTTTTTGGAATGTTCAAAAAAATCTTGCTCTACTGTAGCGGTGGAAAAAATCGTGGTCCACCGCAGCAGCATCGTATTAGAGTCGTAACGTTGTCGTGGTATGTCGTGACGGCGTCTTGTTCATTCGTACTCATTCGTGGTGGCCGCAACACCTACGGTAGGCCAAGACTTCGCTACGATGCCGCTACGACCTAGCAAGACGCCAACAAGACGCCAACAAGAACATTATTTTTTTATCACGTGTCTCTTGCTGATAGTGTGTGCTTTTTATCACATGTCTCTTGTTTAAAAGTGCACACAAGATGCCACGTCGCACTGGCGTCTTGTGAAATCGTAGTGACGTCGTAGTACAATCTTGGCATTTCTTGGTACGCCGTGACAAATCTTGACGTTGTCGTAACTCTACCGTAACACTGTCGTGGCACTATCGCACTACTGCCGTACCACATCTTGACGGCGTCTTGATAGCATCTTGACAAGACGTAGAATTCGATAGACCTTGAACTTTGAGTGTGAATTGCTACGGTACAGCACGACTGAGCACGATTTTTCAACTTTGAAAAATCGTGCTCTACCGTAGCAAAAATCGTGTAAGTGGGAAAGGGTCTTAAGAAAATTAAAGGACATGACACGCACAAATATATCACAGTAACTATGATCAACCGAGAATGTCTGAATCTCTTTTTGGTTGGGGCAGAATGTCTAACTTGACAATGGGGACGCGGAGGTTTCAGACAAATTATGACTAAAATTTCTGAATACTATTATCGTTTTCAGACATAAAATGTATGAACATTTTAGGATTTATGCTGACATTTAATGACTGAAACCTAATCCCCATTGTGTGAAGTTTCAGACAATGCGAACAAGAGATATTCGGCATTCTCAGTTCTAGTGTTTTGTATTTATTACAACGCCTTTTTAGCAGACATATAGCCGTCCTTCACTGCAGTAGAACATATAGATATATATATTAAAAACAAATACAAATATTGAAATGGTAATTCTGTGCATGAATAGAGAAGGCATAACATAATAAACATTATAACACTATCGCATTGGAAGTTACTGATTTTTACCTCTTAAATGCAAAATGCTGCTTCATGTGTCGCCTAAAGTAAATGCACTGGCGGTGACTGGGTATTGGCTTTGTTATTGTACTGATCATCAGTTGGCAAATGGCCACCGACTATTACATGTCCTCAGTGTTTCCTCAGTGTACAAACAATCAAAATTTACCATCTATTTCAAAATCTAAGGTCTTTGTGCCCCCCCCCCCCACGCCTTTAACTGTGCCACCTTTTCTGCGACCCTGGATCTACCACTGTTAAGGATGGAATGCAATTTTATGTAGATCCACTGAGCAAAATATCCATGTTTCTTGATAGTGGGAACAAAATGGGAAGTCTATTTATTGATGCCAAGTGAAGATCGAGTTTTCTGTTTTAAATTTTCTAAAATGTTCATGCTTATCCTCGATACTAGAGGGCGCCGTTTTGTGAGAACGCAACACGCGGCATTGAAAGTGCTCAAATTTAAAGGCCCAAATCTTGCGCAAGAAAACAGTGGTTACCTCAACAAGTTTACTGATTGATAAACAAACACTATTCAGTGAACCGACTTTTGAACAAATTGTGACCCGCTTTGGCAAAACCCGAATTTTCTCGACATTTACCAGTTTGGGGGACCAGTTTGGGGGACCAGTTTGAGGGACCAGTTTGAGGGACCAGTTTTCATGTCACCATATAGAGCATTGTGACCCGCTTTGGCAAAACCCGAATTTTCTCGACATTTACCAGTTTGGGGGGCCAGTTTGGGGGACCAGTTTGGGGGACCAGTTTGGGGGACCAGTTTGAGGGACCAGTTTTCATGTCACCATATAGAGCATTTTCTCTAGATTATGATGGAAAAGAAATTTTCACGATAAATTTGGGAGGTCCCTTTTGAAAATTGGGTCCAAATTTAAGGGTTTTGCCAGAGCCAGTCACAATTAGGAATTCAGTCCACTTGTATGCACAAATCAACCATGATGTTGCATCTCACATTATTTGCTCATGAATATGCATATTCATTACCATACAGACCAAAAAAGTATAAACGCCCACTAAATGGTATAACCACAATTAAAATATATAAAAAGTTATTTCAACATGGATACAGAGGGGTGCAAAAATATTTTCATGTTAAACAGTTCCTATTTTTCTAGGCCCTTTTAATGGTTATACCCTGGGTTTAAGATCCTCCATCAAATGTTGAGTAGGCCTACAGTACTTTAAATGCAAGTTGCACTCTGAGTAATAACAATAAGTATTACAAATAAAAATCAAACATTCACAGAAATAACCAAATACATGGAAAATTATTAAAATTATCAAATACATATTTCAATTTTAAGCAAAATATCACTCAAGAAAATATTAAAATAGCTTACTGCGTGCATACTGGTTTAAAGCATATACTGCAATATAACTGCATCTATATCTTGTAAACTGCACGCACTGTACACTAAACAGATTGAACCAGCAACCTTTTAAATTCGAAACTCCTCCTTATCTACAAACAAATATAAAAACAAATAAACAAAACGGAAACAGAAACTTGCTATACAGTCACACAATAAAACACTTGCTCATTAACACCGAGACCAAATAACTTGGTTTTAGCTTCTTTAAAAAACTAAATAATACACCAATTACTCTTGTGTGCATACATCATTGTGTGCATCCATCATCATGACCATTACGTTTACACCAAGATTCAGGCTGTAACCGATATTTCTATTAGGCCTAATGCAACTAGTTTATACAGAAAAACCCCCAGTGATATACTCCTTTAAAGGGGCAGTATAGTCATGATCAGAGCAGACTTTCGACAGGGCATGGACTCAGTGTCCTAAGATGGACTCAGTGTCCCAAGATGGACTCAGTGTCCCAAGATGGACTCAGTGTCCCAAGATGGACTCAGTGTCCCAAGATGGACTGTGTCCCAAGATGGACTCAGTGTCCCAAGATGGACTCAGTGTCCTAAGGTGGACTCAGTGTCCTAAGTTGGACTCAGTGTCCTAAGATGGAGTCAGTGTCCTAAGATGGAATCAGTGTCCTAAGATGGACTGTGTCCTAAGATGGACTCAGTGACCTAAGATGGACTCGGTGTCCTAACATGGACTTGGTGTCCTAAGATGGACTCAGTGATTGAAAACCACGAGCGCGCGCTGGCCTATAAACCGGGTGTAATATGATCATATTATCGTGACTGCATAAATTTCATTATTAATTATATGCAGCCACTGACTGATATATTGAAGTATCAGTCATGGTAACATGAGTGTGCTCATAGGTTTTACTTTCAGTCACTGAGTTCATATACCATATATGGACACTGAACAATGTTTTATTATCTCAATCCAAGGTAAAACATTGCAAATGTCATTTTGTCTGAACCCACTTTGTCTCGAATTCAGAACAGCCTAAAATTTGTTAATGTATTTTTTGTTACTTCGAGTTTAGATATACAACTTAAGTTGTTCATAGTTTCCTAAATTATGAGATAAACTCTCAAAATGGGGAAATGTCACATATTAATATTTGCATGTGACTGTACACTGATTACTTTAAATACTGTCAATGTAATTGTGATACTGCTTAAAATAATAAAAACTAATTATTTCTTCATTTCAAGTTTGTATGACTGACATATTCTTACACAAGCCTAAAAATCTAGTATGTTCTTTGCATGATAAGGGAGCAATGTATTAGGAAGTTGAATATAGCATATTGATGAAGCCTCAGATTTGTTTTATCTCTCACGAGCCATCTACTTCACTTCAAGTATTGCTTTATTATCAGGTGTAGGGTATACAAAAGATGTATCGGAGACAGCCGAGACTGGACGGTCAGAGTAGGCCGGAGGCTGCTCTCCGATATAAGCCGGGTTGGCATAGCCTGCTTCCAGTCCCTTGTCATCAGGGCCATAACCAAGAGCCACATCATTTGGCATCTCATAGGGGTTCTCGGACACCGGACGTCCATGTTGCTCGTTTTTCCCTGCAGCGCCCCCTGTTGGTATGCCATGAACAGTATTGTCGCGGGCATTGAACGCCAAGCCCGGTTGAGCAGCACCGAAGAGAGAGAAGCGCGAGTTGTAGATATGGTCAGGCGTGCCAACTGCATTGGGGTTTTGCTGGGCACCTGTTGCTGGTTGGGTCTGTGGCCTGAACATTGGGGAAAAATAATGAGTCATATAAATAATGCTAATGCTGAAATGATTCAGACAAATTAAATCACATAGGTAAAAAGGAAAAGTAAGAGTAATTGCGGTGACACCATGTGAAATTCTCTATTGAGTAGTAATTAGTTCTGAAAAGAACTGGAGGTTACAACTCGACATTTCGATCAGTATATGCTCTGATCGTCTTCAGAAATTAAATCACATGTTTAAATTGAACAGTGGTAGGCTAAAGAGGTCTCAATAATAGCATGCATCATAAATACTATTTTATAACATTTGTATGCAAAACGTTTGTTGTAATTATTAAAGCTATGCATTTGGTTTCAAATTTAATTTATGTTAAGTTTTACAATACTCATAGTTACTCATGTAATACTGAACTTATAAAAATCCATGATGCAGTGTAATTATATCAATAACAATAATAAAAGAATTTAACCCTCCTCCAATCAGTGCAATTTTTTAAACAACCCATTCAGGCCACTCCAAGCCATTAGCTGTTGCCAGTGGTCTCCTGTGGTTACCCTTCTGTGCACTGTCACACCACTGAGATTGCAGGGTAAGGTGGTCTCCCATTGATGCATTGCAGGCCATACTAATATGTTCAAACATTTACAGTGGCCTTGGGTGGCACACAGTTGATTTTGTAAGATTACTTGGAAAGGACAGCAGGCTTGTACATGTATGTACTGAAACAGAATTTAGTGGTTGGGAGTGGCCTCCATGTGTAGGAGGGTTTTAAAGAACGCATAAATATGATTACAAAAAACATATCCATGCACTGTACACAAAATTAAGAAACTTTAAATATCATTACTTTAAGAGAAAACTATCCATGGTATGCATAAAACAAACACACAAAGGGTGAACAATTGAAATGAGATTATAAAGATACCATTTACAAATATTCCTATTACACAGTGTGTGCTCTAAACATGTGTAACACTGTCATATATGGCATGGCCAACAAACATTCAAAGTATATAGCAAAGGAATTGAATTAAAGTGGGTCCATATTTCAGGGCCAATATTATAATCCAGTCTAGGGGTAATTAGTTTGACTGCAAAATATGGTTGAAGTGGTTGGACTGACTTGACCCAAACCCTCTGTCAAATCAAAGATGGTTCGACTACTCTCTGATATACTGAGATGCAATAGAAACTTACCACTTTTTCGACCTTAAATTATCAGTAATCACAATGCACAAATGTAATATGTGCACTTATTTTGGCAACGTGACCCTCTGACGTTTCGCGGTGAAGTGGATATACAGATGGGATCAAGTACAGTGGACAAAACGTGGACATTTCCTCAATAAAATGCCAACATTTCTAATCCAAATTGTTGTGTTGTCTTATTTTGAACCATTTCAATTTTATGCTATTCCAAAACAAGTGGTAAGTTTCTATTGCATCTCAGTATACTTAGAACGAGCCTACAGATTAGGCCATTTTTATTATTATTTTTTTTTTTAAATTACTTGGATTACAGAATTTTTTCGCCTGAAGCTGGGCGGGTAAAGGGGGGAGGGGTTCTCGGTCTAGGTGTTGCATGGGACTGTAAGTCTTGGTCCCTTGCTGTTGGACCAGTAAGTCCCCGTCTTGGTCTTATAGTTTCAGAACTCCAGGTCTCCGTCTCAGTTTTGGTCTCAACTAAAACAATGATAATTTATGAAGGATGACATTTTTGGGGACTCGAATCCATACCTTCGTTTTTTAACAATCTTGTAGATGAAGAAGAACACAATGATAATTAGGACTATAAAGAGAAGTAAACCACCCACAATTCCTCCGACAATCTTGCCTGTTGGCGA
Organism: Zoroaster sp. YZ-2022; assembly: GCA_029582265.1. Taxonomy (NCBI): domain Eukaryota; kingdom Metazoa; phylum Echinodermata; class Asteroidea; order Forcipulatida; family Zoroasteridae; genus Zoroaster; species Zoroaster sp. YZ-2022. Next base: position 19,154,431 of record CM055818.1, on the reverse strand, counting down.
GTCGTTTCCAATCTGCCCAGCTATAAAAAATAAAAAAACACAATAACAGTATAAGCCAAAATGTTATTGACCATTACATACACTATTTGTTTCTTCCTGAAAACTACCCAGCTTCCACAAAACAACCGAATCCACAGGTAGTGGATAATTAGTAATAGAGTCCGCAGAGGCTGGTGGGAAAAAACAGACAGATGGTCTGGGAATTGTCTAAAGACTTTTGAAATGTACATTAAGCGCATATAAAAATTGCTGATTTAAGCTAACTCACTGAAAAGACATTAAGTTTTGATAGAAGTCAGTGAGTGTCAATACAATTTAATTAGCATGTATTACACATACAATATCAACACTAAGGACAACACAAGAACAAAATGGTTGTTATATATACATGTATATATCATTTTAAGCTGCAAAAGCAAACGTAGCATGTGTGCGACAAGGATTTTTCAGGGGTAATTTTGAGGACATTTCTGGAGTAAAGCAAGCACGTACGTATGTGGTGTCCTCTAGTGGGGTTCAAGGGGCGAATCCCCAACTTATGGGATTTTAACGATTTGGGAGATCCAAAATATGGGTCACAGTAAAGAGGATGTAAATAACTTGGAAATGATTGAAACAAATAAAAAATTCAATTTTACAAAAAAGTTCCTACTCCCTCCGCCCTGTGCCCTTCAACCCCCCTCCAACCCCCCTCCAGCCCCCCCCCCATCCCCCCGACCACCCACCCCTGTGTGACACTCATGAGTAATATCACACGTTATCAATTGTCATGACAAAATGTTGAAAAACAACGGCAAAGATGAACATTGCTCTGCCATTTTGCCTATACCACATTTGTGATCCGTTTCATCGAAATGAGGAATGTCCCCCAAATTTCACATGTGTTGGGGGACATAATAATAATAATAATGTATAGATTTATATAGCGCACGTATCCACCAACTAAGTGGCGCTCAAGGCGCATTATATTATTATCCCTGCTCATAAGGCTCATAAGGCTCATAAATCATTCCTGAAACCATCTCAGCTCCCTGGGGAGTATACAGCTCAATTGCTGCCATTTCTAGCGCATATAGAGCAGACCATCTCTGCCTTCACAGGTACCCATTTAACCCCTGGGTGGAGAGAAGCAATTATGGTTAAGTGTCTTGCTCAAGGACACAGGTGTCACGGCCGGGGCTCGAACCCACACTCTGCTGCTGGCAACACCAGAACTTGAGTTCAGTGCGCTAGACCGCACGACAATCCACTTTACGTGCATTATACAACACACGGGACCTACGGCTTTACGTCCCATCCGAAGGACGAAGCAATTATGGTTAAGTACCTTGCTCAAGGACACAAGTGTCACGACCGGGGCTCGAACCCACACCCTGCTGCTGGCAACACCAGAACTTGAGTTCGGTGCGCTAGACCGCTCGGCCACGACACTCCATACACGACATTCCTCATTTCGATGGAGCAGGTCACCTTTGAGACATAATGAGCCAAATCTTTTGAGACATACTGAGCCAAGTTGCTCATCAATCAGTACATATCTTTTCTTCAAGATATGGTATACAATTGTAAATTTAAAAATTTAACCAAAAAAAACAAAAACAAAAAAAACAAAACAAAAATGGATGCGAAACTCAAAGTTGTAAAGCTCCTGATGGTATCAACCAATATTCATTATAAATAATTTGGAAATGATTTGAGGTGCACTTTTTTTATAGAAAAAAAGTATTGCCAATAAGTAGGATTTGAAGTTTTGGATGGTGGAACTCCACAGTTGGAGTATGTTCTGTGGTAGAACCATTACATGGTGATACCACAAACCGATCCCTTCCTAAATTTCATGTAAAAATAAGTGACAATTGTAATCTCATTGTCTAATATACATCTTGATTCAAGGAAAGTAAACATACTCTTATCGTACAAAAAAAGTATGGTTCATTTCTTCTTGCCATATAAAACTCACCTGTATTTGCATCATTCACTGGAGAAAAGAAATAAATACAAGAACAGGAAAGAATGATAAATGTTTTTGCAATATTTGACAGAAAATGCATAAACATATTGGGAAGATTAAGGAGAAATTTGAACCCTTAAAAAAATAACCAACAAAAACAGGAAAAGATAATTAATAGTTCAAGCACCTTAGCCCCCCCCCCCCCAGTCCCCTTGTGTGCACCAATGATTTTGGTGGCCGTACCCAAATTTAACTGTTAAAAGCACAATATCGTCACAATCAAAGCAAGCAATTTGTAGATATCAATTTTGCACAAACAATAACAATTAACCCTCCTACTTCTACAAGGGTCAAAATCAGTCAAAATGTTGATATACTTGCCAAGGTATATCTAGTGCACTTAAAAGTCAAACGCTGTCAAATCTCATGCGTAGTAAGTACATTTACAGGTCAAAATGAGTCAACTGTTTTTGAATGGTGAAAGCATTGTCTTGTATTGTTCAGGGTGGTCAAAATGACAGCAAAACCCAGTTAAAAATGTCCCTGTGTGCACATTTGGGTTAACAGTCAAAACGGTTGATACAATCAAAATAGGCACACAATAGTAAAATTGAGACAACATTATGTAATACAAAGGAAATAAACGAAGGAATACAATCATCACAATCACAGCAGACTTTCAACAGGGCATGGAATCGATTTTCTTAGTTCAAGATGAACACAGTGCCTGGAAATTACTTGCTGATTTATGCAGCAGCAACGGTAACATGACCTTATCATGTGGGGTATTATTTTCAGTCACTGACTTAATCTAAAACTAACACTCCGATTCCATGCCCTGTTGATCGTGATGATATTGTCCCGTAATAATTCCAAGTACACAGTTGTGGCTGCAAATCGATAGTAATGAGAGACACTTATTGTACTCACAAATCTTTCTTCAAAGCAGCTCAATAAAAAATTGAAAAAGCTGTTTGGTAAAGGCTTTGCAACTTTATAACAAAGTTAATGAAGAGAAACTAATATATTCATGAAGTAATTGAAATTATATTTTCATAAACAAACAATTATATTAATGTATGGTAATTTTCAATTGCTTCTACATACTTTTGGTTTTTTGGATGTTAAAAGGGCCCTGTTGAAATGAACACGACCTTTGGACTTACGTTTTTTGCAATAGTCTCCAATCCAGCCTTGCTCACATTGACAGATTGCATTCCCGTTGTCATCATTTAAACACTGTCCATGTATTCCACAAAGATCTTTTGTGCCAGTGCAACCCTTTTCTGAAATCATAAAACATTTTATAAAGCTTTAATGTTGTCATCTAATACTGGATCTAAGTATGGATGCATTGACCGACGTTTTACTGATGGTGTGCAATTCCTTTAAATAAGTCAAAAGTACAGATCACTTTTTCATATCTTTTCCTGCAATTCACTCCACAGGTACACGTAAACATGGCATCCACACTGTGCTACCTGCTTGAAGTTGATTACTAAAAGAGTATGTGACATAAAACACAATAAAGGGGGCCACTTTGCATCCATCACGTTAGCAGTTTTTCCAATGGTTGTTATTTATTTTTAAGTACCTGAAACCGACCAAAAAGTGTTTGAACATGTGAATGGACATGCAGGCTTATACTAGAATTAATTTGAGTTGATTTATTTCATTTTTTTATTTTTTTATTTATTTTTTTACCCTCAAATTTCCATAAAAATTGGACGGAAAAAGTTACCTCACTTTTCCGTCCATTTGTTGATGGAAATTTTAGGGTAATTAAAAAAATAATAGTAATAATCAACTCAAATTATCTTTAGGATAAGCATGCATGTCTATTCAAATGTTTAAATTCTTTTTGGGTGGTTTCAGATATTTAAAAAAAAATTACAACCATTAGAAAAACTAACGTGACGGTAGGAAAGTGGCCCCCTTTATTGTGTTTTATGTCATGTTGCGGTTGCAAACCACGGCAACACAATTGTATTGCACTGCAAAGTGTTCAAACATAACGTTTAATGACTTGCGGATGCAACTCAATCCGGCATAAAAAAAGAGTTTCATCATCCACTTTGAAAAACAATTTTTACATTTGAATGGAACAAATTATTGCTTTGCTAAATGGCGCCCTCTTTAGGTCTCTTTAAGCCTGTGTGCTATAGCGTAAGTGTTTTTCATTGGAAGACTGAACCTTTTGGTTATAGGAATTGAAACATTTCTCCTGAATCATTTATAAATTTTAATGATTTTTAGTCTTTGATGTATTTTCTGTGTGCTTTTCGATTTGTTGTGGAGAGAAATAAAATAATAATAACAATAAAGCAAGTACTGTCATGATCAAAGCTAGCATCAAGTAAATTACACGCATGTAAGGCGATATGATTAATGGGTTGTTTACCTGTCTCGCAGTTGGCACCAGTGAATTCTGGCAGACAATTGCATTTTGACTGGCCATTCCCTATGGTATAGCACGTTCCACCATTCAGGCATGTTACATCGGCGCAATCCACATCTATGGTTGGGGAAAAAACAAACTGACAATTCAATTCTTCCTGCATGGTCTCGGATCAAACTAATTCTTATTCATATAAATGCAATCTGAAACCCGCTTCTTGAAATGTGTTCAACTTTTGTGTATCAATGTCACAAATCTCAGGTTTGTCACATTTCGATTCAAATTTTGCTTACGTGAAGTATGAAACAACCTATAGGTATGATACGGTTTGGCAATTCCCCCCACCCCAAAAAAAATAAATTACTAAAATAATATTAATTATATAATATATAATTATAATACTACACGATAATTATTGATAAATTAGATTTAAAATGGATTACAAAAGCACAGGAAACATGGTATTATTTATAGTCAATGTAGATAGAAAATTTAGGAAAAGATATATATAACTGCATTGATTTTCAAGTCAAATATAATGTATGGACATAAGTGGCACAGCAATAATAAGGTCAAAAATGGAGTTAAAACTGCACTCATATAAAACCTATGTAGTTAGATCGGGGGGGGGGGGGGTGGTAAAACAGGCAAAGTTACATATTAATATGAAACACAGGATATTATTTAAAGATATTATTGCAATAAAAATTCAAGTTTAGGTAATCAAATACAACATATGTTCATACAATATTAAACAGCAAAACATAATATTCAATTCAGACAATAGAGATGAGATTGCACTCATAACAGTTTCAAAGAATAAGACGCAGCTACAAATGGGATGAAAAAGAAGGCAAAATTAAATATTTGTGAAACAATTTTAGGCATCAATTTAGCACAAACAACAATTAATGAAATATATTCTCATCAGGAAAGCATGAATGATATAATCAAAATAGGCATACAATAATAACAGAAACAAACATTATATATTAATACATAGGGACAGTATCGTCAGGACCAGAGCAGACTTTCAACAGGGCATGGAATCAGTGTCCTAGTTTAAGATGAACACAGTGACTGAAAATTACTGGCTCATTTATGCAGCAGCAAAGGAAATATGACCTTATCATGTGAGGTATTATCTTTCAGCTCGCACTCCGATTTGCCCTAGCCGTTGATCGTGACGATATTGTCCCTTTAAAAACCACACTTGAGTATTTAGGTCTTGTCTGCAAAATGATAAATTTGGCCGGCAATCGACAGCTGGCAATCAAAATCTCATCTTAACCAACTCGTCAATGCCAACTTTTGAAATATAATTCTTCTCTCCCAAATTACTAGTACATGTATATATGCTGGCATACAAACAGTACAAATCTCCCATGTATCCGCAAGGTTGAATGTAACACAAAAATCATGTAAGTTCGTACATGCATTCTTGAGTACTTGATAAAACCTGTGGAAATTATTTCATATTGATGGCTTTCAGTTTTAACTAAATGGCCCTATAACACTACAAATCAAAAAGGCTTTAAAAGTTAGTGAAATTCTACACATTCACAGAATCTTCACACATAAATACTCAAGCACTATAAGCCGCCATAAGTGTTATCTATTAACAGGAAACAAAAACTGAAATACATACGCGTTTCACATCTTGGGCCGACATAATTTGCGCGGCATGTGCATTGGACATCGTGTGGGGATGCAATGAAAACCCGACATGTTCCTCCGTGAAGACAAGGGGAGGACAGGCACAGATTGTCTGAAACAAAAGCGTGGAATTAGAAACTGTATAAGAAGTCTGTTGTACAGACTATTTCAGAAAAATACATCTTGGTATAGCGATCACCATTCACATTTCCCATAATAATAATTATAAGGAGAAGGAGAAGGTGAAGGAGGAGGAGGAGGAGGAGAAGAAGGAGAAGGAGAAGGAGAAGGAGAAGGAGGAGAAGGAGAAGGAGGAGAAGGAGAAGGAGAAGGAGAAGGAGAAGGAGAAGGAGAAGGAGAAGGAGAAGGAGAAGGAGAAGGAGAAGGAGAAGGAGAAGGAGAAGGAGAAGGAGAAGGAGAAGGAGAAGGAGAAGGAGAAGGAGAAGGAGAAGGAGAAGAAGGAGAAGGAGGAGAAGGAGGAGAAGGAGGAGGAGGAGGAGAAGGAGGAGAAGGAGAAGAAGGGCACAGGTCATGGCCAGGATTCGAACTCACATTCTGACTACTCGGCCATCAGAACATAAGTTTGATGTTCAAGACCGCTCAGCCATGCCACCCCATTGTGTAGTTTGTAATCAAACGATCTACATAGTTGCATTAATAAACTACGTACCAAAAAATACCAATGGCTTAACTGTTGTTCAGTGTGGTTGTAACATTCATAGACATTTATCTAGGGATGTAGGATCCGTTTTTGCAGAATGTTTTATCATTAGCTATATATAGCTAGGCCAGGATACATAATGCAAATCGGTATCTGTGGTATATGCAATGAAGTCTATGGTATATTTCTATATTACTGAAGGGTAGCTTACCTCTCTCGCAGTTTTTACCAGTGAATTCAGGTGGACAATGGCAATTTGATTGGCCATCCCCTGTGGAGTAGCAGGTTCCACCATTCAAGCATGTTACGCCTGCACAATCCACATCTAATATGGGAGATTAAAAATTGTAAAAACAAACTTGAAAGGTATTAACTATACTTCATTGATAATTACTGATTGCACATATTTTCTAATATTATTATTATCTGAAAGTTGGTGAAAGCACCCATCATCCTGAAATATTACTCTGTCTGATATGCTATCATTTCCAGAGAAATTATCATTAAATTTGCTTATTTTCAAAACTGTAAATTGAAAGACTGTTCACACTTTTCTCATGGTTTATATTGTAGACTCTTCTTTGAGCTGAAACTTTCACAGGTAGGTTGTTTAACCCTAACTCCCTAGGCCCATTTGCTTACACATAACCTGAATCCTTCCTAACTCCCTAGGCCCATTTGCTTACACATAACCTGAATCCTTCCTAACCCCCTAGGCCCATTTGCTTACACATAACCTGAATCCTTCCTAACTCCCTAGGCCCATTTGCTTACACATAACCTGAATCCTTCCTAACTCCCTAGGCCCATTTGCTTACACATAACCTGAATCCTTCCTAACTCCCTAGGCCCATTTGCTTACACATAACCTGAATCCTTCCTAACTCCCTAGGCCCATTTGCTTACACATAACCTGAATCCTTCCTAACTCCCTAGGCCCATTTGCTTACACATAACCTGAATCCTTCCTAACTCCCTAGGCCCATTTGCTTACACATAACCTGAATCCTTCCTAACTCCCTAGGCCCATTTGCTTACACATAACCTGAATCCTTCCTAACTTAGGCCCATTTGCTTACACATAACCTGAATCCTTCCTAACTCCCTAGGCCCATTTGCTTACACATAACCTGAATCCTTCCTAACTCCCTAGGCCCATTTGCTTACACATAACCTGAATCCTTCCTAACTCCCTAGGCCCATTTGCTTACACATAACCTGAATCCTTCCTAACTCCCTAGGCCCATTTGCTTACACATAACCTGAATCCTTCCTAACTCCCTAGGCCCATTTGCTTACACATAACCTGAATCCTTCTAACTCCCTAGGCCCATTTGCTTACACATAACCTGAATCCTTCCTAACTCCCTAGGCCCATTTGCTTACACATAACCTGAATCCTTCCTAACTCCCTAGGCCCATTTGCTTACACATAACCTGAATCCTTCCTAACTCCCTAGGCCCATTTGCTTACACATAACCTGAATCCTTCCTAACTCCCTAGGCCCATTTGCTTACACATAACCTGAATCCTTCCTAACTCCCTAGGTCCATTTGCTTACACATAACCTGAATCCTTCCTAACTCCCTAGGCCCATTTGCTTACACATAACCTGAATCCTTCCTAACTCCCTAGGCCCATTTGCTTACACATAACCTGAATCCTTCCTAACTCCCTAGGCCCATTTGCTTACGCATAACCTGAATCCTTCCTAACTCCCTAGGTCCATTTGCTTACACATAACCTGAATCCTTCCTAACTCCCTAGGCCCATTTGCTTACACATAACCTGAATCCTTCCTAACCCCCTAGGCCCATTTGCTTACACATAATCTGAATCCTTCCTAACTCCCTAGGCCCATTTGCTTACACATAACCTGAATCCTCCAAAATCCTTCAGTAGTAAAGCAAGCACATGACATGTATGCACACATGTGTTTCTAATCTGTGATACATGTACATGGCCAGGGACCCTCCCTGCAGGCATGGAGCAATAAACAGTGTCCACTGACCCAAGCACTGACCTTCACTACAACAAACATGGATGTACATGTACCATGGAAAGGCAAGTATGCCTAATAACCTCAATCCTCCAAAATCCTTCACTTTAGCAAAGAGCATGTAGTATGTAACCTCAAACCTTCAAAATCCTTCACTTTGGCAAAGAGGACTTTGGAGGATTTGGGAAGGTTAGGGATAATGTATTTAACCAAAGATAAGCATGCAGTATCAAAGAAGCAATTTTGCTTGGTTGGTAGATAACGCCTTTGTTGGGCTAGATTTTTTTATTGACATATATATTGCAGCATGAAGAATTAGCCATGAGACAAAGACGCAGTCCTCCCTCCAACCGGAAATCCGTCGGACCGCCACTCAGTTTGAGAAAAAAAGAGAACAAAATTTGCAGGAGGTCAGTTCAAACCTAATGTCAACGTGAAGTAGGTAGTGAATCCTGACGTCAACATCATGCCACGCTCTGAAACCAGTGGCAGCACGAAGCATGAACCGGTCTTCGGTATGTTGCTTGTGTCAACCACAAGCATAAAATGGTTAAATAGAGGCCACCTGTTGAATGTAATTCATTTGACAAAAGATGGCAGTCAATACGTACGTGTTTCACATCTTGAACCAGTGTAAGACGCTTGGCATTCACAGTGAAAATCAGATGTTAATATGAAACTGGGCAAACAAGTGCCACCATTGAGACAAGGTGATGATGACACACACAGGTTTTCTGAAACAGTAAAATAAAACACAGGATGATATTGGGAAGGATATTAAGGAGCACAAAATTGCCCTACTTCAGGTATTCTGGTATGAAAAGATACAAGAATGGGAGATAAATGCTGGAGAAAGGATGCAGGAATAATAATGAAGGGAGAATTAGGAAGGAGGCTGGAAGGAAGTTATGTGTGAAGGAATTGTAAACTAATGATGTGGAAAGAATTAAGGAATGCATGATAATGTACTATCCTGTGAGACTTACTTCCAACATAAACCACACCCACTTCACAACTGCTGGCTCCAACGATCATCAGAGGCCCATTGCAAATGCATTTAACATACTACTCAAAACAATTTAGGGAACACCGGATTTTTAACATCAAATAGGTTTGAAATGTTCCATGAACCGGGATTTTCATTTGCAACCCCCTCTCTCTTTCAGTAATCATGTCATGAAATGTGTAATGACCTTTATCATCTGTTTCATTGTGCAGTTGTTTCTCATCAATTCTGCGAAACATTGTGTTTATCTGAAATAAATGATCTTGCTTTAACTGAGATTATTCCGGTGTTCCCTAAATTGTTTTGAGTAGTATACATTAATAATTAATCACCCTTTTCTTTAGGAATTTACTCAAGAAATTTACCCAAGCTTGTTGGGACTGGCATTTAACGTATGTGTTGTAAATATTCAAAATCTAAGTAACAAAGTCAATTTCTGCCTCAAGAATCGCTTTTGAACGTTAAAAATCAATAAATCTCGGTTAAATTACATAGAACAGTATGCCAGCTTTGGAACTGAAAGTAGCAAAAAAAATGCACATACTACCAATGCGTGTACTACTAATGTGCACGCGTATTACGTATCGACTTACAAACTGGACAGAGAAGGACATCATTGTGGAAATTAAGAGGAATAATGAAGGACAGAAATGCAGTATAACTGTACTTCAGGATTTCAAGTGAACAAATACAGGAGGGTATGACGAATGCTGGTTAGAAGAAATGCAGGAGTGAATGAATGGGGGAAAGGGGTGGGAAGGCCACAGCAGGAGAGTTATGTGGGAAATATTTTAACAATCCCGGAAGTTGAGGAATGCAGGAAGAAATTTAGGAATGCAGTAGGCTTGGGCAATATCTATTTTTTTCATCCACGATAGGCCTATATATCCTCAAACATCTATCACAATTTTAAAAAGTATCACAATTATTTTTTCATTAATGCACGATTGCTTATAAGGAGCTGATAACCACAGTTATGTACCCCTCTTCAAGTTTAACAATAAATCTCCAGTGCTTAGCTGAGAGGTATGAAGAAACAAAGTAGAAATAACCACTCACCATATTCACAAAATAATCCTGTCCATTCTGTAGAACAAGTGCAGAAAGCAAATCCTGCATCAATGCAAGTACCTCCGTGTTGACATGGGGTTGGATCACAGCTATCATCTGTCAAAGATTAGGAAACAAGTACATTTAACACAGGAAATATACAAATCTTGTGTCGGTAAACTCAAGAGTCTCTATATATCAGCACCTGCACTATCTGCTAGTTTTCTGTCTGGTCCCAAACCTGGACATTGCTAAAAGAGGTTGGGCAAAAGCTTCAAGCCTTTCACCCGAGCTGCCATCAACATCGGATCCTCGGAGTCCAATGGTTTGACTTCACTACCAATGAGACAACCTTACAAAGTACCAGTTTCAAGGACATCCGCAACACATCTCACACAGGAATGCACTGCCAGACAACACATCTGCACTGCCGCATTGTCGCTCTCAAATGAAGTGAAACATGTTAACATGTATACCACTCTTATTGGAACCAGACCAAGTTTCCCATACGAAAAATATGGTGACTAAAAGAGGCCATCTATATCGGGCAAACGTTCATACCCCTATATGAAAAAGTTGTTTAAAACACTGCACGGCAGAATTCCAATCGATCCAACAATTTTGGCTGAAATTGGACATTGTTTCATAGCAAAATAAAGACTCCAAACTAAAAATGCTGATCTGAGATCTGAGTCTGTATGAGACTTTTTTGTCCTTATAGTTTTCAGCATTAATAAGAGTGGGCAAGGACTGTGGCCGTAACTGGATAGCTGTATTCAAGGGATACAGAAAATGAAATAACTACATGTGGGGATGTTAGTTTGATGGGGGAATACATATATGTGACGGGCTCTGCGAAAATGAGTCGCTTCTCGCACAGCCTATTTCCACGTACAGTGTTGATGAATGTTTGGAAGGTGAAAAAAAAAATTGGAAATTGATTTTCTGATTATCCATTATTTCGGTTCTTTAGTATCTGTATTTTCATATTTATAATCAAAAAAGCGTTTACGTTGATTGTGCTTGGCAAAAAAATAAACCCCGCTAGCATTAAATTTGAAGGAACACATTGGTAACTACGCACATTTTATTAGTAACCTTCTGAAGTCATGGGTTTTTACAGTTTTGTTTTAATAGGCAATTTATCCTATACGGGTTTACTCGATTGTTGACATAATCCATATTTTCAAAAGGTGATAACTTTTGAACCGGACATGCCACAGTTGTTTAACAGGTATCAAAATGAAGCTTATTGCATGCTCTTTTCAGCCATGTATATAACTAAAAAATTATGTTCACCCCCATGTGACTCATTTTCGCAGAGCCCGTCACATATATATTTTTTCGTTATCTCAGTGTATATTTACCCAGTGCTGTCTCACAGTTGATTCCAGTGTAGCCAGGCAAACAAGCACAGTATGAATTACCATGGTAGACATCAATCAAACAATAGCCTCCATGCTGGCATACCATACTGTCACATGGATCGGAAATTTCTGAAACCAATCAATAAGCGTAACTTTAACATTACAAATATCAACTGGTCAATAGATGACTTGTTTTAAAGAGTAACAACAATGGTCATTACCTGATTACAAAACTGCTCTTATCTCAGAGGGGAAAAAACTAAAAAATTGACAAACAGCTGCCAGACAAGAACTTTTATCGTCAAGGGTTATCTGTAAAAATACAGGCTTTTCAACCCTCTTGTTTTCAAGAAATATATCCTAAAAACTAACCTGTGTAAGTACCATCACAATAGGTGCTCACGTTTTTGAGACAAAAAATTCAAACAGTTGTGTTGTTATATTTTACAAAAACTAAATTGTATAAATTTGACATGTATGTATTAATTGCTATTTTCTCCAAGATGAAAGCACTTTTTTTAGTCGAAATTTTCAGTAACTGTGTTCATTTTAAACTAGGACACGGATTCCATGCCCCGTTGAAAGTCTGTTCTGACTGACGATACTGTCCCTTTAATTAATTTTGGCACTTATTTTCTGTTAAACCAAGCTTCTATCTATTTTGTGAAAGATCTCATCTTGAAGTATTTGTAATTCCTTTCTAATAGGAAATTATCAATGTTCCAATGAAAACAAAAATTGTGGTCAAACACGGACGATCTTTAGAGTAAATAACTCGACAAAATCCATAATTTGTCCCTAATTTGCCATAGTGACCAATCCTGAATTAAGTAGGCATAGTGACCAATGCAGTATTGGTCACTTTTAATTACCAAATTACAAAAATGGCCAGTTAGAGCATTCGTCATTTGAATGCATGCTCTATCTCCAAAACTATAAGGAATACATGCATGTGGATTAGATACAATGGTAGGTCTCTTCCTGAATGTACTAATGGGCGGGAAAACTTAAAATTGAAAAAAAAGTCGGATTGGTCACTATGGCAAATTAGGGACGAATTTGCTAATCACAATTCAAGATTTGCTTTTCAAATTATTTTAGCGTTACATACACACACGCAACTATTTCTGCCTACAGCACACAATTTGTTTTACGAAATCGTTCCAGGAAATATTGAAGATCAATCAATGTTCTCATACCTGTCTCACATCGATCACCTGTCCATTGTCTCTCACAGCGACATAAAGCTGTATCCAAGCGTGTGTAACACTGCCCTCCATTCAAGCACTCGGCGTTATCACATGGGTCAATTGTTGCTGTATTAAGTAAATAACATCCATTGCTTCATTTAAATCAGCAGTCAACAGTTTTCTTCTTGAACTCGAAGTTAGGGGTTAGGATAAAAAAGTGGGCAGTTCCGTGGTTACTCACGTTACATTTTTGAGGTTTTGGGCGCACTCTTAATGCCGTAATATATATTTCACTCATCAGTTTCATTTCATTTTCATTTCATTTATTATTTCTCAGGGAACAACAATAGACTCAATTCAATAACATAGAGCAAAGATTACAAAACAAAATTTAAAACAAAACACAATTTACAGGAGACAAAACAAATATTGATGATGACAGCACCCCTGAAGGATTGCCAAAATGCGAACTAAATCACAGTCAAGTGGCTCTCCAAAATACTGACAATCGTAGCACAACAACATACATGCAACACAAAGAATAAAATACTGACAATCGTAGCACAACAACATACATGCAACACAAAGAATAAAATACTGACAATCATAGCACAACAACATACATGCAACACAAAGAATAAAATACTGACAATCGTAGCACAACAACATACATGCAACACAAAGAATAAAATACTGACAATCGTAGCACAACAACATACATGCAACACAAAGAATAAAATACTGACAATCGTAGCACAACAACATACATGCAACACAAAGAATAAAATACTGACAATCGTAGCACAACAACATACATGCAACACAAAGAATAAAATACTGACAATCGTAGCACAACAACATACATGCAACACAAAGAATAAAATACTGACAATCGTAGCACAACAACATACATGCAACACAAAGAATAAAATACTGACAATCGTAGCACAACAACATACATGCAACACAAAGAATAAAATACTGACAATCGTAGCACAACAACATACATGCAACACAAAGAATAAAATACTGACAATCGTAGCACAACAACATACATGCAACACAAAGAATAAAATACTGACAATCGTAGCACAACAACATACATGCAACACAAAGAATAAAATACTGACAATCGTAGCACAACAACATACATGCAACACAAAGAATAAAATACTGACAATCGTAGCACAACAACATACATGCAACACAAAGAATAAAATACTGACAATCGTAGCACAACAACATACATGCAACACAAAGAATAAAATACTGACAATCGTAGCACAACAACATACATGCAACACAAAGAATAAAATACTGACAATCGTAGCACAACAACATACATGCAACACAAAGAATAAAATACTGACAATCGTAGCACAACAACATACATGCAACACAAAGAATAAAATACTGACAATCGTAGCACAACAACATACATGCAACACAAAGAATAAAATACTGACAATCGTAGCACAACAACATACATGCAACACAAAGAATAAAATACTGACAATCGTAGCACAACAACATACATGCAACACAAAGAATAAAATACTGACAATCGTAGCACAACAACATACATGCAACACAAAGAATAAAATACTGACAATCGTAGCACAACAACATACATGCAACACAAAGAATAAAATACTGACAATCGTAGCACAACAACATACATGCAACACAAAGAATAAAATACTGACAATCGTAGCACAACAACATACATGCAACACAAAGAATAAAATACTGACAATCGTAGCACAACAACATACATGCAACACAAAGAATAAAATACTGACAATCGTAGCACAACATACATGCAACACAAAGAATAAAATACTGACAATCGTAGCACAACAACATACATGCAACACAAAGAATAAAATACTGACAATCGTAGCACAACAACATACATGCAACACAAAGAATAAAATACTGACAATCGTAGCACAACAACATACATGCAACACAAAGAATAAAATACTGACAATCGTAGCACAACAACATACATGCAACACAAAGAATAAAATACTGACAATCGTAGCACAACAACATACATGCAACACAAAGAATAAAATACTGACAATCGTAGCACAACAACATACATGCAACACAAAGAATAAAATACTGACAATCGTAGCACAACAACATACATGCAACACAAAAAATAAAATACCATTTCTTACAAATTTCTACATATATTAAAATCTATTTAAATAATGAAATATAACCATTATGTATTGTCTTACAACGATAAAACTGTAAAATCTAGCATTTAACCAGATTATAAAAGGCTTAATTAGGTTATAACAGAAATTACATTGGAAATTCGACACAAACCCCTGGAGACAAGATATGCTTACGTAACTTTTTTATGAAAGTACTTAAACTTAATAGGATCTCCTCTTTAATGTCAGATGGCAGTTATTTCACAGTAGTTGCATTATACCCAAATCTTACTCAGCACAAAATAATAATTTCAGAAATTTCTTATATATGTACGCAATATATGAGAATAAGCAACATTTTATGCATATCTGAAAAATATAACGTGAATAACCAGCGTTTGTCTCTTATGTAGCGTGCATATAACAAATTTCTGAAATTATTTTGTTTTGCTGAGTAATGTCTGGGTAAAATGCAGTGAAAAAAAAGGGATAAAGGGAAATGTACAGTATAAGTCAGGAAGGCATTAAGAGTGGGCCCAAAATACCTCAAATATTTTTTGTCTCGTTTTGGAATTTCTAGCTTTGCATGATGGAAGTACAATAATGCGGAGGCTAACTGTGACACTGGTGATGTCTCTGGTTGGTTGTGGTAGCCTTTCAATGTTTTTAATTGAATGCTGGTCATGTGTTTAGATTTTAATTCATATATTTCTTGTTGCACGATCAGCAGGCTTCATACAGCGGATGGATGTTGTTGCAGGGTGTCCATAGCTAGTTACTGAAGGGGGTTTGGGCAGCTTCACACTTGGACAACTGATGGATGTTGTTGAACTGAGAAGGGTGTCTAGCCAGTTATTGAAGGGGGTTAGGGCAGCTTCACTCTTGGACAACTGATGGATGTTGTTGAACTGAGAAGGGTGTCTAGCCAGTTATTGAAGGGGGTTAGGGCAGCTTCACTCTTGGACAACTGATGGATGTTGTTGCACTGAGTAGGGTGTCTAGCCAGTTATTGAAGGGGGTTAGGGCAGCTTCACACTCGGACAACTGATGGATGTTGTTGCATTGAGCAGGGTGTCTAGCCAGTTATTGAAGGGGGTTAGGGCAGCTTCACTCTTGGACAACTGATGGATGTTGTTGCACTGAGCAGGGTGTCTAGCCAGTTATTGAAGGGGGTTAGGGCAGCTTCACTCTTGGACAACTGATGGATGTTGTTGCACTGAGCAGGGTGTCTAGCCAGTTATTGAAGGGGGTTAGGGCAGCTTCACACTTTGACAACTGATGGATTTTGTTGCATTGAGCAGGGTGTCTAGCCAGTTATTGAAGGGGGTTAGGGAAGCTTCACACTTGGACAACTGATGGATGTTGTTACACTGAGCAGGGTGTCTAGCCAGTTATTGAAGGGGGTTAGGGCAGCTTCACACTTGGACAACTGATGGATGTTGTTGCATTGAGCAGGGTGTGTGGCCGGTTATTGAAGGGGGTTAGGGCAGCTTCACACTTGGACAAATGATGGATGTTGTTGCTTTGAGCAGGGTGTCTAGCCAGTTATTGAAGGGGTTAGGGCAGCTTCACTCTTGGGACAACTGATGGATGTTGTTGCATTGAGCAGGGTGTCTAGCCGGTTATTGAAGGGGGTTAGGGCAGCTTCACACTTTGACAACTGATGGATTTTGTTGCATTGAGCAGGGTGTCTAGCCAGTTATTGAAGGGGGTTAGGGCAGCTTCACACTTGGACAACTGATGGATGTTGTTGCATTGAGCAGGGTGTCTTAGCCAGTTATTGATCGTGAAGGGAGTTAGGGCAGCTTCACTCTTGGACAACTGATGGATGTTGTTGCACTGAGAAGGGTGTCTAGCCAGTTATTGAAGGGGGTTAGGACAGCTTCACACTTGGACAACTGATGGATGTTGTTGCATTGAGCAGGGTGTCAATAGCCAGTTACTGAAGAGGGGGGGGGGTGTAATTACAGGTTAATGCCTGAAACAATATTGATTCACACAAATTGACAATAACTTTATTTCAATTTTTTAAGGCATGCAGCTAGACCTGGCCTGGGATACCTATGTGTTCCATCTTTGTAAAGAAATGAAGTTCACAATAAAGACGATATCATACCTGTTTCGCATCGCTCGCCTGTCCATTGGTCCAGACAGAAGCAATACCCTACCCCAAGTCGAGGGTAGCAGTAACCTCCATTTAAACACTGAACATTAACACAGGGTGAGACTAGAGCTGCAAAAGGAAAACGGGGAAAGGGAAATTGCATTAATTTTAGCCGGGAGCAGTGAGAAACCTGGTACAGAAAAGACAGGCAAGTTTAAGTGTGGACTAGTGGTTGACAAATGGTCCATTGGATCAGTGTGGACCAGTGGTTGACAAATGGTCCATCGGATCACTATTTGACAATGCGCATGCTCACTGGTTCCCTGCTGAGCTAGCTTTGATAGTTTGGGGGCAAAACATGAGACCAGCCGGGAGCAACCATGACCAGTAAAGCTGATTTCAGTTGACTAGAATAGTCAATCCATCATAGACTACAGACAGGGGTTTTGGGTCAATTTAGTTCACCAAATAGTTCTCAACCGAACTGTACCCCGAGGCAGATTTGTGTATAACAGTTTCAGGATCTCAAATGGATGTTTCGCTAATTTATGTTAGAAAACAAAAACGTATTGTTGGAAATGGACATCCATCTACGGTCAAACAACAAATGAAATACGATCAAACTTAATGAATGATCCGGTATGTGTCCCCAAAAACCCATACTTCATCAATACCCCAATCCAGATCTGGCAATGTAGGCCGTTCCCACAATGAAAAACTAGTCTTGCACCAAGTTATTCATGAGAAATCTTTTCGCGCAGCACAGTGCGCAGGTACAGCACAATATGAACACATTTACAAAACGTCTGGTCTCAAGACTATATATACTGCCATACATGCAGTGGAGTTCAATTTCATTCTTAACATTACCAAAATGGTGATAATGAAAGAAAAAAATTGTTTTCTCCAAACTAGAAATGGATACATAATGAAGTACTGCAATTAATAGCAGCATCTTACCATGGAGGAGGGTTTCATGGCAACTAAGGTATGATTTTGTTCACCCCAAAAGCGGATGCTATAATACATAAGACCACATAACCCTGGAAAGCTTGACAAACAAAATGATGAAGGGCAACTGCTGTCAGGTATAGTGTAACCTTATTGGCTGATCCAGATGGGTGTATACCTGTTTCACAGTGAAGTCCAGTATACCCATTGTCACACACGCAGTAAGCTACACCGAGACGGGCCCAGCACTGCCCATGACTGCAGGGCCAAGTATCGCATACTAGGGTTTGTTGTATCGCTGTGGGTTTATACAAATAATTTATAACCGTTAATTAATATAATTTATTATATAACACCCAAGTAGATCCTTGTCCTTTGATTGGAGGATTGTAGGTCACGCGACATTCATTAATCAAACCACTGCTCGTACTTCTAAATCTCGTATTTCTAAATATCTTTGTGTTCAATCTGTTCAATCTGTAATTGTTTTTTAGTTTATTGCTCCATTTTTAATCTTACCTTTTAGTCCTATCTTTAACCAGTTGACGTCGGGAATATTAATTTTTTTCCGGTCCCCCGTGCGGGTTTATTTTCAGTGAAAAATCTGAAAAAATTTCTAGCCATTAATAATTTTGTTTGTCAACGAAACTAAGTTCGGACACCAAAATAAACACCTTTACTCATTGACATGTTGAGAATTAAATGGCTAGTTTTTTAATTACGGTTGTGTTTGTTCAGCACAATTAGACCGTTGGCAAGCCTATTAGCGACCAGCGCCCGGTCGAAAAGACGGCATACCTGGAGAGAGATCGAATGCCTCTTATACAATGGATATAAATCCCTCTTTACAAATCCGTGACTGGTACGTCAAAGAAACAGGTCTTGAATAAAGGGATTAGGCAAAAATCAACGAAAAGAGTGAACTCGTTCAGTATTTGCAGTGCATTTTTGTCCGGGGCCACCGAACCGTGACCCCATGGACTCCGAGAAACGATTGCGTGTATACAAGTCAGCCGCCACGACTGCACGCCACGTGTGGCGTGTTGACAAGTCTCCCGGTGACACACACAAAAATCGGAATGCGTGTTTAGACGCTCTCCGATCCGCTGTCCAAAAAAAAATTGCGTGTACACGGCCTCCGAAGCGAACTGGTTAATTAGTATGGTAGACTGGGAAGGGGGTCTTTTTGTGCAATTTAGTCCTTTACGTTTTATTTTGTATGTAATTGTCCATTAAGACTGTTTTATCATTATTATTAATTCATCTGTACCTCCTTTTCTAATAGTTTTTATATAATATTGATATATTTTTATATAATATGAGGGCCCCAAATGATCAGCTATGCTGGATGGGTTACCCTCGTTAAAGATGGTTTTAAATTAATAAATGACCAACTTACGTGTTTCACAATTATAACCGGTCCAGTCTTGTAAACAGTTACAATACGCTATTCCATAGAGGCTATCACATGTACCTCCATTGTGACAAATGACAGTGTCACATGAGCCACTCACATCTGTATAGGTCAATCAAATTGTCACTGTAATAATAAACACTGTTATAATGGTGATGACAAAACAGCAATGATTAAGCTTACTTTCTTTGAACCACGTTACCAGAAGTCTATTACCTACAATGAAGTGTGCCAGCCTGCTGTAATCCATACTACAGCATTGTACTCCAAATGCGCGCACGCACAACGAGAATGGTTACAGGTTTTGCTACACTGCCCACCCTGCTGTAATCCATCATGTTTTGTAATCCATAACACAGTTTTGTACTACACTGCCCGCCTTGCCGTAAGGCGTCATGGGATTAGGCACTTAATGCGCCTAGACGAACCATCTGTGGGGTGAACAATGGTGTGCACATAACATACAGTTCTTTCAAATGCCGGCTAAGTCTCCCAAACTGCACTGCTTCTTTTTGAGACCTTGCGTATCCGTCTGTGGAACAACACGTCATTAATTGCCCAAATTAATTGTTTTTGCAGTACTATGCCGTGGACTATGATAGTACACGAGTGGCACACTTTATGTAGGTAATAGACTTCTGGGACTATGCCGTGGACTAGATTAGTACACAAGTGGCACACTTCATGTAGGTAATAGACTTCTGGGACTATGCCGTGGACTATGATAGTACACGAGTGGCACACTTCATGTAGGTAATAGACTTCTGGGACTATGCCGTGGACTATGATAGTACACGAGTGGCACACTTCATGTAGGTAATAGACTTCTGGGACTATGCCGTGGACTATGATAGTACACAAGTGGCACACTTCATGTAGGTAATAGACTTCTGGGACTATGCCGTGGACTGTACACAAGTGGCACACTTCATGTAGGTAATAGACTTCTGGGACTATGCCGTGGACTATGATAGTACACAAGTGGCACACTTCATGTAGGTAATAGACTTCTGGGACTATGCCGTGGACTATGATAGTACACGAGTGGCACACTTTATGTAGGTAATAGACTTTTGACGTTACCTATGTTGCAATGTTAATATTCCATGTAAATACATTTTACATATTAACATGGAAGGTACAATACGCGGTAGGCCAAAAAGGGTCTCCGGTTTCTGGTCATCGGTCGGCTTCAAAATTGGTGCGGTGATGCACTTTTTTTTTTTCGGTGATCATTTTTTTTGCCAACGGAAATACATGATACATGTATACGCGGTGCCCCTTAGCCACTATATACAATGTATGGTGGCTAAGAGAGGCCTCACAAATCAGACAAACGTTCATACCCCTATGTAAAAAAAAGTTGTTTAAAACGCAGCAGGGCAATATAGATGGTGTTAACTGGACGTCATACCATGCAAAATTGGCCATCTTTACCAGCATTAAGACTATACTACTTTTGAATGCACAACATTATGTGTATAACCACCACCTGGCACTTAGTGCCGATTGAACCAAACAGGCTGTTCAGGCATTTGAAGAGTTACTGGCCTGACTGGCTGGAGGCAAAACTAAGTTTCCAGGGGTGGAATTAACCTACCAGTTTCACAAGACTCCCCAGACCAGCCAGAAGCACACAAACAATAATGGGAATATTGGACGCTAAAGCAAGTAGCTCCATTCAGGCATGGATTACTCGAGCATTGGTCCATCTCTGCCAAGAAAAGATACAGAACAATTGTAATTTTAATGGTAAAGTTCTTGCAACTGTGTAGATTTGTTATCATGATACTGTGGAGTGTGGAGTGCCATGGTCGAGCTGTTTAGTGCATCGGATTTGTGTTCTGATGGCTGAGTCGTCAGAATGTGGGTCCGAATCCCAACCGCAACCATGGTGCTTGTGTCCTTGCGCAAGACACTTTACCATAATTGCTTCTCTCCACCCAGGGGTAAATGGGTACCTGTGAGGGCAGAGTTGGTTGTTGTGTTTGATTAGCCCTATATGCGCTGTAATGGCAGCAATTGAGCTGTATACTCCCCAGGGAGCTGAGATGGTTTCAGGAATGATTGATGAGCAGGGGTAATAACATAATGCGCCTTGAGCACCAGTTTGGTGGATACGTGCGCTATATAAGTCGACATTATTATTATTATTATTATTATTACTCGCTCTGTTCACATGGTAGCCTGCTATTATATCGATGAAATTGCATCCAGTGTCTTGATTAGCCGCTTTGGCGTCAAGTGAGTGTTGTGCATACCCTTTATGCGTGTATGTTATGGTACAACACGCTCTTGTACATGTTCTTCTGCATGCCAATGATCACTGGAGATATTCCGTGTGTACACACATCAACTGCAAAATATGCCAAACGCAATGCACTATTGCTGCCCTTTCAATCAACAGTGATTTAACAACATGTGCTATCAACGGCTAATGAACGGTGCAAATAATTACTACACAGTGCAAGGAAATGTGAACGGTTATCAGCAGCTAGACCGAGATACAATGCATGCTCATTATTTGCAAAGTAGTCTGTGCATTTATGATGTAGCTAAGAACTTGCTTGTCAGTGAAAGGAAAAATTGCATTATGTTTACCAATTTCAAAATATTTGTATATTTAATTTCTAAAACATTGCTAATAAATCTTTAAACCAGTGACAATATGTTCAGCCCCATGCTGGGGCAACAGGTTAAATCCAACACATTAACCATCTCTACCCACACATGTACCCATTTATAATCCTGGGTGGAGAGAAGCAATCGTTAAGTGTCTTGCTATTAAGAAAGACAGCCTCCACGTTACACGTTTTTCAGGATTCCAACCCACATTTTAAAAGCTCAGCTATTACTCTATGAATAACTTTACCCTGAAAATGCCCTGAAAATCTGTTTTACCGTGAAATAAATAGTTCATGGAAATTTCACGATGACACAACACCATGAAATACTCTTGGGATTCCTTCGCCGTGAAAACGCTGTGAAAATGCCATGAACTTCTTGCGGCAGTGATGGAGCAGCTCATTAATTCTTGAGAGAGCCGTGAATTTGCTGTGAAATCACTGTGAACTGTTATTTCACGGCAAAACAGATTTTCAGGGCATTTTCAGGGTGAAGTTGTTCATAGTGTTAGATCACAAGTCTAGTTTTGTAACCATCATCGGCACCTTTGAGCAACTTAGCTGTTAGTTATTACATGTATCACTTTTCAATCTTAATTACCTGCATTCTCACAACGATGTCCTGTGAATCCGTATGGACATTGACACTCAAACACTGATGTATGAAGCCAGATACAGCAACCACCATTAAGGCATGGATTAGACATACATGGAGAAATAGCTATTTGAGATAAACCAGAATAGAACAAAACAAAACAAAAACAGAGAAGAATAAACATAGGGTCTCTTCAAGAAGGGTTTTGTTTGAAGGGACAGTATCGTCACAATGAGCAAACTTTCAACAGGGCATTGAATCGATGTCCTAGATGAACACAGTGACTGAAAATTACTGGCTCATTTATACAGCAGCAACAGTAATATGTACTACTCAAAACAATATAGGGAACACCGGAATAATCTCAGTTAAAGCAAGATCATTTATTTCAGATAAACACAATGTTTCACAGAATTGATGAGAAACAACTGCACAATGAAACAGATGATAAAGGATGCATGTAGTGATTACACATTCATGACATGACTACTGAAAGAGAGAGGGGGTTGCAAATGAAAATCCCGGTTCATGGAACATTTCAAACCTATTTGATGTTAAAAATCCGGTGTTCCCGAAAATGTTTTGAGTAGTATATAAGACCCTATCATGTGGCATATTAATTCAGTCACTGAGTTAATCTAAAACTAGCACTCCGATGATCGTGACAATATTTTCCCTTTAAAGATCAGATATAGAAATGGTTAATCAAAACTAACCAAAAATGATCAAATTTTTTAAGGCAAGGAAGAAAACACTCTGGATCATGAAGTTTCCCTCAACAACTTTTTGTACAAAAAAATGTGCATATTTGTTTCAGGTTTCTATGAAATGAGAACACTTCAGACAGAATACTTTTTCAGTATGATTGGTACCTTGACCAACGTCACATCAACTAACATTTTGGTTAATAAATCTGTAATTTGGTTCTCAGTTTTTTCGTACCTTCTCTTTTAATGTCAAATGTACTTCAATTAAATTCAAGATTTAATTCCATATACAAGAATACGGGGAAAATAGCAAAAGCTGTTGATGGTTTTAACCTTCACTAGAAATAATTTTGTTTGAGGTACCGTAATTTCCGGAATATAAGCCGCGCGGTGTATAAGCCGCACTACCCCAAAATCACCAAAACAAGATTCATGCGTCAACATATAAGCCGCACCGCGTATAAGCCGCACACACAGATCAGGCCCGCCGTACGCCACTCACTGTCGGTGCCGCCACAGGGGGTCATAAAGGGGGTCATTGTGTTGCGTTCGAGTCAAAATGTATTGAAAGAGACACAATAGCATACCTGCCTACCTTGACAAGTGAAAATTCGTAATACTAATAGTAAAGTTTGGCACATTTTACGCATGTCCGAAATACATGTGCATGTACAGGAATCAACGGCACTGCTTGTGGGATCGATGTTTCTTCGACTCCACGTGTTTCTTGACATCGTTAAGGCCACCATGGCTAATGCAGAAATCCGTGCTGCATATTTTACAAAATGCGTTAAGTTCCCCAAGTTTGGTGGCAGCAATAACTGGGTAGCTTTGTGAGTATTTATCTCGAAATTTCTGCACCATTTTTATTTTGCTGTTCCGTTCCCGTATCACTATTTACGGCATTCGGGAATGTCGAACGTAGTCCCGCTGGTTGCCTGCTTTCTGCACAACGTACATGTAATCACTACAACGGCAACCAACGAAACGATGACTCATTGCCTGCCACGCGTAACGAATTTTCCTATTGGCTCCTTCCACAGACTACGATATAACGAATTTTCCCATTGGCTCTCTGGTACACGCATGGCATAGACTACGATCTACGTCGTGGATTCTGATGTCGCTGGCGCTAAACGTTGCAACGGTTTTTTCAGAAGTTTTGAATAAATCTGTGTGTATCGAGGTCCGCTCACTAAAACTGACAATGACCAGACCACTTTCGCTACGAACAATAACAGTTTTTAGGTTTCTGTTTCTGTCTGTTTACCAACGATTTTTGCTTAATTGTGCATTGTGTTTTGTTCTTCAAGATTCATACCTCGGCGTATAAGCCGCAGGCAACTTTTACCATGTCAAAATCAACGTATAAGCCGCGGCTTATATTCCGGAAATTACGGTACTGCCGCTTTAAAGAAAATTGAAATTATAGCCAATAACACTGGCGGGTCCAGGGGAGGGCTAAGGGGGCTGTAGCCCCCCCCCCCCCTAAAATTGTATACAAAAAAAATTAAAAAAGGAGAGAAGAAAAGAGAGAGAGAGAGGGGGAGGGGAGAATGCACTCCCATTCCCTCACTGTGCTTTGTTTTTCTCTCCCTTTGATTATTTCATTGTAATTTTTGTAGTACTGAAAAATAATTGTTTTTGATTCTCAGCCCCCCCCCCCTAAAAAATGTTCTGGATCCGCCCATGAATAAAATTCCACATTAGAATGAATACAAACATTTGAATGCATATTCATAAATGCCCAAGACAAGTTTAGACAATACGATTGGACAAAACGTAATCACGTGTGGGTGTATTAACGGATGGTAAAGACATGGCTTATCACAATCAGAGCAGTGCATATGTGCCAGAAGTTCGCCAGTTGTGTTGTACAACGCACGATGCAGATTTAAACCAATCAGAGTGACAAAGATTGTTTCGCATCACACAACTGACTCATGTAGAGGTACTTTGAAAGTGTTTCATGTTTCAGAATAGACTTTAAACAGGGCATGGAATCGGTGTCCTAGTTTGAGATGAACATGCACAGTGACTGAAAATTCCTGGCTCATTTATGCAGCAGCAATGGTAATAGGACCTTATCATGTGGGGTATTATTTTCAGTCACTGACTTAATCTAAAACAAGCACTCTGATCCCACGCACCTGTTGATTGTGACATTAATGTCCTTTTAAACAATTGTGATCCGCTCCATCGAAATGAGGAAATGTCCCCCCAACACATGTTTCCGTGTAATGAACTTCCCAAGTTCACAAAACGTGCATGACTGCATTGTTGCATTATCAATTTATCACATCCTAACACAGGAATGAAATGAACCAAAAATGAATGTTTGGCATCATCAGAAAGCCCATTAAATTCTCTTCAAGTTGATATCCATATCTCAAAATGTGATCAAATGATTTGGGGGACATTCCTCATTTCGATGAAGCGGGTGACAAATGTTTCTAGTTGAACATGAATGTATGGAGCTAAATTACTCCAAAGTGAGTGTAAGCTTACATTCTGTGCAGTTGATTCCCGAGTAGCCTATGCTACATTGGCAGAAGTAAGAGTCACCATATAGCTGCAGACAAGTTCCACCATTCTGGCAGGGACTCGTACTCCAATGCTCACACACATGGGCTGTCATATTTACAAAATAAAATAAAAGTTGGGAGAGATGTGAGTTACACATTCTTTTACGTGCATTACACAACACACGGGACCTACGGCTTTACGTCCCATCCGAAGGACGAAGCAATTATGGTTAAGTACCTTGCTCAAGGACACAAGTGTCACGACCGGGTCTCGAACCCACACCCTGCTGCTGGCAACACCAGAACTTGAGTTCGGTGCGCTAGACCGCTCGGCCACGACACTCCGTGTATATATGCTATATCCAGAAGAATGGAAATGGACTAATAAGTATAATGCCACCCGGTGTCTCAAATTTCCACGATTGACAGGCGCATTAATATATATATATATATGTTGTCCCGACGACGCTTTAATAATAATAATAATAATGTGGACTTATATAGCACACGTATCCACCAAACTGGTGCTCAAGGCACATTATATTATTACCCCTGCTCATCATCAGGCTCATAAATCATTCCTGACACCATCTCAGCTCTCTGGGGAGTATACAGCTTAATTGCTGCCATTACAGCGCATATAGGGCTAATCAAACACAACAACCAACTCTGCCCTCACAGGTACCCATTTACCCCTGGGCATACCTGCCAACATGAAAGGGTAGAAATTCAGAATGAGTGAAGCGGGGGTTGTGAAATTATGTGCGCGAAGCGCACATGACAAGCGCAAAGCGCGAAGTCCCTCACGGCCGGGTTCCAGGCCCCGCTTAAGGGCCCTGGAAGCTCAGGGGTTTTAGATGCTCTCTGGTGCAATCTGAGCCTTATTTTGGAACATTTTTGCCAAAAATTTATGACCAATATTTCAGATATAATTTTGGTTGATTCAAGAGTCATGAGTCAATCATGAGCGACTCATGAATCTTGACTGCATAATGACAAATGAAGTACATGTTAGGTCTTTCTATGTTTGATATCTGAGCACCCCCGCAAAAAATAAATAAATAAATAAATAAAAATAATAATGCTCTTACCTATTTTAGCATTAAAATTTATGGGCTTCTAAGCTCTAAGGCCTGAAGAAGTGGCCTGCTTGGCTCTTCTGAGCAGCTCAGTTGAATGTTTGAATGCTATAAATCGGCCGATACGCTATAATTTATTCCATGGTGAAAAAAAAAATGCCACAAAATTTCCTTTGTTCAGTTCCAGAACTAATTGTGAACAATAATTTGTTGCCACCGAGTGATTTATTTCATCTTGTGGAAAGCTTTATTGATAAATTTTAATTGGCCGGCAACTTTGTTTCTTTTCACGAGAATGTGTTTGATGCGCCGCATTTGCAACTATGTGGCCTGCCGCGATCTTATTTATGACATTCAATGTTAAACACATTGACACTGGTTCCCTGCCACACTGCTTAGGCAAAAACCAGATGAGCGGGGTACCCACGTTTTGGAAACCAGCCAAGAACTAGGTACCAGAGGTTAATGTCACCTGGTTTGGGAGTGTAAAACCACAACCTGTCATTCATTGTCAACTGAACAATAGCCCCAACTCTTGTCTTGGCTCTAATCCCAAATTGATACATTCAACATTCCACAGTTGGCAGACAGTTCTTTGATGTGAACTTGTGACCCAGAAATTGTGTCTTTTTGGTTGCCCGTTGTCTTGTTTCTTTTTCTTTTAAAATACTTTGAACAGACTGTAGCCAGGATAATTCTAAGGCGTCTTTACAGTTGGCCTATGTTTTTTTAAAAACTTTGCTGAGTTTTTTTTTTTATTTACACAATAACTGTGGACTTGGAATAGAGCTCTTATCTGCTGTCCAATAAAATACTTTACGAAACTATTTACCTGGTTGAAGCTTGCACTGCAGGGTTTCGTTTGTAAGAACGATTTATTTATAGGTTTGTCAAGTTTAATATAAAGTAGGCATAAGTCAAGGCATACATTGTAATGTATTGTATAGAATTGTTTTGATCATATCTGGCTTTGAATTATTGATAAAAACGATTAACTTTACTCACACGTTTAAAGCTACAATTACTAACAACACATATCGCCGAACTGCATCGGTGACCGGATATTACCACCACAAAAATCAAGGCTTCCTATCCTGCGCATATTATTGCGATACGAGCGAGAGCGCTGTGACACCGATCTTGGAAACCGTGTGTGTGGGGTGCGATTATTTTTACCATACCACGAACCCGTCCAAGGCGCGTGTTAAGTCTATGGACACGATATTGAAAACAGGTCTTAACGTGAGACTAGTACATGGACGGTTTAGTGGTACGGTAAAAAGAACGCATGCGGGGCATGCATTACGTTTTACATTGATTAACGTGTGATAGCTGAGCGTGTGCGTGCAAGCATGTTCAATTTTACGTTACGATCAGTGGGTGCATGTTAACCTCTGCTCCAGCCTTTATTTTATATTGAGAATATCGGAAAATCGGAATTTAATGACACAATTTTCGTAATGCGGAATCTACATTAAAAAATCGTAATAATTCTGCCAAAATCGGAATGGTTGGCAGGTATGCCTGGGTGGAGAGAAGCAATTATGGTAAAGTGTCTTGCTCAAGGGCAAGCACCATGGTCGCGGCTGGCATTCGAACTCACATTCTGACAACTCAGCCATCACAAATCCGATGCACTAAACCACTCGACCATGGCACTCCATGTAGTCTTAAGTCAAGACATCTGTTTGATTTGACTTGTCAAGATATGACTTGTGACTCGACTTGACCAGAAATTACTTGGGATGAGAATTGACTTGCCAAGAAATGACTTGGGATGAGATGACTTGACAAGAAATTACTTGGGATGAGTTGACTTGCCAAGAAATGACTTGTGATGAGAATTGACTTGCCAAGAAATGACTTGGGATGAGAATTGACTTGCCAAGAAATTACTTGGGATGAGTTGACTTGACAAGAAATGACTTGGGATGAGTTGACTTGCCAAGAAATGACTTGGGATGAGTTGACTTGACAAGAAATGACTTGGGATGAGTTGACTTGCCAAGAAATGACTTGTGATGAGAATTGACTTGCCAAGAAATGACTTGGGATGAGAATTGACTTGCCAAGAAATTACTTGGGATGAATTGACTTGACAAGAAATTACTTGGGATGAGTTGACTTGACAAGAAATGACTTGTGATGAGAATTGACTTGCCAAGAAATGACTTGGGATGAGAATTGACTTGCCAAGAAATTACTTGGGATGAGTTGACTTGACAAGAAATTACTTGGGATGAGTTGACTTGACAAGAAATTACTTGGGATGAGTTGACTTGCCAAGAAATGACTTGGGATGAGAATTGACTTGCCAAGAAATTACTTGGGATGAGTTGACTTGACAAGAAATTACTTGGGATGAGTTGACTTGACAAGAAATTACTTGGGATGAGTTGACTTGACAAGAAATTACTTGGGATGAGTTGACTTGACAAGAAATTACTTGGGATGAGTTGACTTGCCAAGAAATTACTTGGGATGAGTTGACTTGACAAGAAATTACTTGGGATGAGTTGACTTGACAAGAAATTACTTGTGATGAGAATTGACTTGCCAAGAAATTACTAATAGACCTTATGCACATGACGTCATTTGAGTAGGGCGCCCTCGGCTAGAGGTCAAAAGAAGGTTGCTCATTGGCCCAATCTGTGCGCGGCGCGTGTATAGATGTGCGTTTTCCATTGTTTCATCATCGTTTTACCTCGAAGATGGCGGCGTGATGACGTCAACGCATAAGGTATATTGTGACTTGACTTGACTTGCAAAGAAATGACATGTGACTTAATTGACTTGACTTGCAAAGAAATAACTATATAGTGACTGGATTTGGTTATAACTCTGCTATACCCACCTTGCAGTTCACAGTGACGACCCGAGTACCCAACTGGACATCTGCATTCATAAATCCCCTGTAAGGAGCTGCACGTTCCTCCATTCATGCATGGGTTGGCCGTCAGGCATATATTATACACGTCCACTAATATTCAGAAAAAAGAACAAAGTAGATTTTCCTGTTTTAGCCTTTCTGTGACTACAATGGTCAAAATCGGTCAAAATCGGTCAAAATCAGTCAAAAAGTTGATATACTTGCCAAGGTATATCAAGTGCACTTAAAAGTCAAACACTGTCAAACGTTACGTGTAGTAAGTACATTTACAGGTTAAAATGAGTCAACCGTTTTTGACTGGTAAAAGCATTGTCTTGTATTGTTCAAGGTTGTCAAAATGACGGTAACAAAAAATGGTCAAAATGACAGTAAAAACTGTCAAAAATGCCCCTGTTTGCACATTTGGGTCAACAGTCAAAACAGTCAGTTGACTTTTTTTTAATGTAAACATTTCTTAGCGTAACTGACCTCTATAGCTACTTGCCACTAAAGTGTAGCTATAGTAGGAGGGTTAAAAGTAAATTAAAGAATTGGTAATATAAAAAAAAATTTATCATAAAATTTTAATGTAGAAATTACTTAGCGTAAAGTTCATGAAGGTATTTATCTTCCTTACAAATAATTTTGTAAGAGGTGCTTAAAATATCTGTTAAATATTGCTTCCGGTTAGCCAGTTGGCAAATTTATAAACAGTTTCAGTCGGTTATTAAACCGGTTAACCGTCCCAGCACTAGTCATTTTTTGTATTGCATCTGGTATCCTACCTTCTTCACAAATCATTCCATACCATCCACCAGGGCATTCACAGAACGGTAATCCAAACAGTTCTCGGCAAGTCCCACCGTTCAGGCATGAGAGGTCATCACATGATGCAGACACAGCTGCAAAGAGACATGAAAAGTAAAATAAATGTAAAATAATAGTTTTTTAATTTAATCCATGGTCCCTTCATCTCGAGATCTAAAGGTTCCATGTTGAAGCGAAATCATTTAAAATACTAATTGTTTGGATAAAATTGTGTTACCAGACATTCAAAAGTGACAAATGATTACAGTTAAAACATTAAACCAGACATTCAAAAGGGAAAAATGAATACACTTAAAACATTAAACCAGACATTCAAAAGTGGCAAATGATTAAAATTAAAACATTAAACCAGACATTCAAAAGTGACAAATGAATACAATTAAAACATTAAACCAGACATTCAAAAGTGGCAAATAAATACAATTAAAACATTAAACCAGACATTCAAAAGTGGCAAATGATTAAAATTAAAACATTAAACCAGACATTCAAAAGTGACAAATGAATACAATTAAAACATTAAACCAGACATTCAAAAGTGGCAAATTGCCATTAAATAATTACATGTGAACCTACATTCATTATCATCTGACTCGGAAAGTAAAATATATTCAAGATCAGTTTCTAGAAAAATAGATAAGGGCTGTGATATTGGTGAGGTGACGTATAGACCATGTGACCTGTTTACACTGAATCATGATAAGCATGATTTTACAGTAAATATGTCCAACAATGAATTGATTGAGGGTCCCACCGTGAATTCATTTAGGCAATTAGGCCTAGTACTAATTAATTGTAATATCTCACAAATGCAAAGCTACAAAATATCTCTCTGCAGAAACAGAATCAATAAAAAAGGTTCTTCAACAATGAACTTACGGATTTCACAGAAGCTACCCTGCCAGTCAAAATTGCAGGCACAGAAGACAGAATGCTCCCCAAAACTGAAACATGATCCAGAGTTCTGACAGGGAGCTGATGAGCAAGGATCGACATACACGTACTCTGTAATTGGACAGAAGATAGAAGATGGATCATGTTTGTCATTGTTTTTAAAGGGACAAAATCGCCACGATCACAGCAGGCTTTCAACAGGGCATGGAATCGGTGTCCTAGTTTTAGATGAACTCAGTGACTGAAAGTAATACCCCACGAGCATGCACTGGCCTGGATAACAGGACACAATAAGATCATTTTAACATGGCAGTTGCATATATATCGTTATCATGCTGCCATGGAACATATTTTTGTGTTATTAGAACCATAATACTTAGTAGAATATCAAAAATTCCAGTGTTTGAAAATTTGAGAAAAACAAAATTCACTTATAAATACTTACTGATCTTGGTTTAAAATTGATGATGTTATCAGACATCCATTGAAAATTTTTAGTCCAATTATTGAAATTTCACGTTAGAAACCGAGAATATAATCTGAATGCATTTTCACAATACTATGAAGTAAGCTGAAAGTTTCACAAATTGGGTTTTAAAAATAATAGTTGAATCTTATGAAGTATAGAGGCATTTACAGACACAGTACTTTACCTGTATTGGTGTATTTAGCTTGAATACTAAACTGACCTGTTTCGCAGTGTATTCCGGTCCACCCCAGATCGCATATGCAGAAACCAAATCCATGTAATTCCTGACATAGACCATTCCCACTACAGTCCTCTATGTCACAAAAACTGTCCGGTTCTACAGTTGGTAAAATAAATTCCAAAAGGTATGGCTAAAAATGTTTGCAGTGTGGGTGTTTTGACTAGTGTAATGGGTAATTGAGAATAAAATAAAGGTTAGACATCAATCATGGTTTGTTTTTTCGTTTTAAAAATGTAAGATTTGTAAGTATTTTTTCATGATTTTTGAATATTTTGTATTTAGCATTGGCTGCTATGGGAGTTTACTTGGTGTACCCATGTCAGTATTCTCATACTCACCTACTACTAGGTCTGCACACTGGTAACCAGTCCAGTCTGGCTGGCAATGACAAGCTATGATACCAGCCGCTGTTACATAACAGGTACCACCGTTGAAGCAAGAGTAATAATTACAGAGTGTGATTGCTGTAAAATTAAAAACCAAATTGTAAATTAGGGAGAAACCGTTATTAGGGAAGGTAATGTTGGCAAAACCAATGAGCAATGAGTATGTTTATACTTTCTTTGAATCAAAATATACATACAACAAAGTTCCAACCCAAACAGTGGATTCCAAGTCACAAGTGTGAAAAGGGCTAAAAAGATTTAATGATTTTTACAGAAAACCCAAAATATTGCCAATCAGGTATTTATGCTGTACCTTCCCTTACTTGGGGTGGATGATATCACCATAATATCGTAACGATACGATCTTCAAAAAATTATCAGCTGTTAAATCGATTATGGTTTTGAAGATATCGATCAATGGCCCATTGATGTTGCTCATATATAGCATACAAATAACAAATTTCTGAAATAATTGTTTGTGCCGAGTAAGGTCTGGGTAGAATGCAACTACTGCGAAAAACACTGATGAGTGAAATATATAAGTAAGGAAATTATGGCATTAAGAATGGGCCCAATACCTCAAAAATGTAACGTGAGTAACCATGGAATTGCCTATAATAATTATCAAAACATATTCATACACTGTTGCCTCTCTGGTAAATTTTTGGAATACCAAATCAAATATTCTTTTATTACTTTTAAAGATGTATATCGCCCTTGTTTTTCATTATTTGACCGGAAATTTTTTACTAAATGTTTTGTTTTAATCCAATCAACGAGAATTTCCTTTTTAGGAAGGAAAACAAATTCTTTGAAATGAAATTTTTCACAGAATAATTGTCAGAAGCTTAATTGGTTTAAAAGTAAATAAGAGTAAAAATAATTTAAGGCATGACCCATCATGACTCAACTTCACACTAGGACAACTGATGGATGTTGTTGCATTGAGTAGGGTGTCTAGCCAGTTATTGAAGGGGGTTAGGGAAGCTTCACACTAGGACAACTGATGGATGTTGTTGCATTGAGCAGGGTGTCTAGCCAGTTATTGAAGGGGGTTAGGGCAGCTTCACACTAGGACAACTG
This sequence comes from Zoroaster sp. YZ-2022, assembly GCA_029582265.1. Lineage (NCBI taxonomy): Eukaryota > Metazoa > Echinodermata > Asteroidea > Forcipulatida > Zoroasteridae > Zoroaster > Zoroaster sp. YZ-2022. The sequence continues at coordinate 19,120,212 of CM055818.1, read as the reverse complement.
ATGGATGTTGTTGCATTGAGTAGGGTGTCTAGCCAGTTATTGAAGGGGGTTAGGGAAGCTTCACACTAGGACAACTGATGGATGTTGTTGCATTGAGCAGGGTGTCTAGCCAGTTATTGAAGGGGGTTAGGGCAGCTTCACACTTGGACAACTGATGGATGTTGTTGCATTGAGCAGGGTGTCTAGCCAGTTATTGAAGGGGGTTAGGACAGCTTCGCACTTGGACAACTGATGGATGTTGTTGCACTTAGCAGGGTGTCTAGCCAGTTATTGAAGGGGCTTAGGGAAGCTTCACACTTGGACAACTGATGGATGTTGTTGCATTGAGCAGGGTGTCTAGCCAGTTATTGAAGGGGGTTAGGGCAGCTTCACACTTGGACAACTGATGGATGTTGTTGCATTGAGCAGGGTGTCTAGCCAGTTATTGAAGGGGGTTAGGGAAGCTTCACACTAGGACAACTGATGGATGTTGTTGCATGAGCAGGGTGTCTAGCCAGTTATTGAAGGGGGTTAGGGCAGCTTCACACTAGGACAACTGATGGATGTTGTTGCATTGAGCAGGGTGTCTAGCCAGTTATTGAAGAGGGTTAGGGAAGTTTCACACTAGAGCCGTGTTCGCACTGGACTTTTTTGGGGGAAGGTTTTACCGAGACGATGGTACAATGAAAAATGGTCAAATGTAACCTCTGTCCGCACTTGGACTTTCAACACAGGAAAATTTTACCGAGACCGTGGTAGAAGTAACCAAGCTGTCAGTATAATGACTCATGAGGGCGCTTTGTGTGACCTTTCTACGTTGACCCGATTGACCCAACAACGCACAGAAAACTTGCTACACATGCACATGCATTAAATGCGCCCGGCCCGCTCCCACCGCGCGGTGAAACAATGCAAAGCACATGCGTGGTGTCCCTGTGTAGCACGACCTTGCGCTCGGGCCGGATGTACGCTTTCCTGAGCCGCTTTTACCGACTCGCACTGTCCGCACTGGACTTATCGTTTCGGGAAAAGTTACCTGGTTAGTTTTCCTGGGCAGCAGTTGGCCAGTAGAAGTAACCGCTGGACTCAGGAAAAGTAACTGAGAGGAAAATGTCCCAGGCTGTCCGCACTGGACTTAAAATGGGAAAAGTACCCATCGTCTCGGTAAATTTTACCCAAAAAAGTCCAGTGCGAACACGGCTTAAGACAACTGATGGATGTTGTTGCATTGAGCAGGGTGTCTAGCCAGTTATTGAAGGGGGTTAGGGCAGCTTCACACTAGGACAACCGATGGATGTTGTTGCATTGAGCAGGGTGTCTAGCCAGTTATTGAAGGGGGTTAGGGCAGCTTCACACTAGGACAACTGATGATGGATGTTGTTGCATTGAGCAGGGTGTCTAGCCGGTTATTGAAGGGGGTTAGGGCAGCTTAACACTAGGACAACCAATGGATGATGTTGTTGCATTGAGCAGGGCGTCTAGTCGGTTATTGAAGGGGGTTAGGGCAGCTTAACACTAGGACAACCGATGGATGTTGTTGCATTGAGCAGGGTGTCTAGCCAGTTATTGAAGGGGGTTAGGGCAGCTTAACACTAGGACAACCGATGGATGTTGTTGCATTGAGCAGAGTGTCTAGCCAGTTATTGAAGGGGGTTAGGGTGAATTAAAATGGCCCAAGACTGATCCTTTAAATTGCAATATTTTGAACTTACATGTATCACAGTGCTCTCCAGTCCAGCCAAATGAGCACTGACAGAAGTAAGAATCATATAATCTGAAGCATGAGGCACCGTTTTGGCATGGGTTCGGGAGGGTGTCGCATGGGTGCTCATCAGCGGTTTCCTCTGAAAATGGAAAGAATCATTAAATAATTTACAAAAGAAAACTGATTAAGTACGTGAACTATGAAGCGGACATAGACAAAATGTAAAGTGGGGATTTTAATCGCCATTCTCTGGAGATTAATAATAATAATATTAACACTGTTGTTACAAAATAACACGAATTAGGGCAAATTAATAAATTTTTGACAGGACAAGGGCTATTTAAAACATTGGTATTACAAGACTATCAAATTAATGAATTATTTTCTGAAAACTGATTTGGTGTAAATTAGTTGGTACGAGTAGCTATTATTGTGAGAAATTATTTCATCTGAAATGCTTTCACACTATGGACAACTTCACCCTGAAAATCAGTTTTGCCTTGAAATAACAGTTGACCGTAATTTCACTGCAATTTCACGGTGTCTCTTCCTCTCAGATATTGGCAATGATGTTCATTGTGATTTCACGGCAAATTCACGGCACTCTCGAGAATTAATGAGCTGCCCCAAAACTGCCACAAGAAGTTCATGGCATTTTCACAGTGTTTTCACGGCAAAGGAATCCCAAGAGTATTTCATGGCATTTTCACGGTGTTGTGTCGTCGTGAAATTGCTGTGAACTATTTATTTCACGGTAAAACACATTTTCAGGGCATTTTCAGGGTAAAGTTATTCATAGTGTCATCTTAGAGAAAACAGTAACGTTATGTAGAATCCACAAAAGGTTGCTGGATGACAAAACACAAAAAAACATGGAACAATTTCTTGTTATTTTCTCAAAAATGTGAATAACTTTACCCTGAAAATGCCCTGAAAATCCGTTTTACCGTGAAATAAATAGTTCACGGCAATTTCATGACGACACAACACTGTGAAAACGCCATACTCTTGGGATTTCTTTGCCTTGAAAACACAGTGAAAATGCCATGAACTTCTCGCGGCAGTTTTGGGGCAGCTCATTAATTCTCGAGAGTGCCGTGAATTTGCCATGAAATCACCGTGAACATTATTGCCAATATCTGGGAGGAAGAGACACCGTGAAATTACAGTGAACTGTTATTTCACGGCAAAACAGATTTTCAGGGTGAAGTTGTTCATAGTGTATTGTGATGAAACTTTCAGGTTAGTTTAATAATATATTTCTTGAAAACTCGAGGGTTGAAATAAATGTACATTACCAAAAATCAGTGTTTTACATTCCCGTTAAATTTCAAGCGTGTTCACCTGCAAATCAGGTTTGAGGAATTCCACTCCAAATTCATCACCTTTATCAAATGCATCTTTCCCACTGAATTAGCTTAGATATACTTGTTTCTGGTTACATATGAAAGCCCATGAATCAGCACTGACTTCAAGTGATGAACAATTGGATTTCATGAGATGCCGAACACGATTGTGGGGCTGCTAATTATCTTGTTGAACCCTCCTACTTCAGCTGAACTTTAGTGGCAAGCAGCTTACACGATGAATAACTTTACCCTGAAAATGCCCTGAAAATCTGTTTTACCGTGAAATAAATAGTTCACAGCAATTTCATGAAGACACAACACCATGAAAACGCCATGAAATACTCTTGGAATTTTTTCACAGTGAAAACGCCGTGAAAACGACATGAACTTCTTGTGGCAGTTTTGGGGCAGCTCATTAATTCTCAAGATCGCCGTGAATTTGCCCTGAAATCACTGTGAACATTATTGGTAATATCTGAGAGGAATTAAGAGACACCATGAAATTGCCATGAAATCATGGTGAACTATTATTTCACGGCAAAACGGATTTTCAGGGCATTTTCAGGGTGAAGTTATTCATAGTGTTAGTGGTCAAAATCAGTCAACTGCCTGTTTTGACCAATGACCCAAATGTGCACACATGGGCATTTTTGACTGTTTTGACTGTCATTTTGACCACCCTGAACAATACAAGACAATGCTTTTACCAGTTAAAAACAGTCAACTCATTTTGACTTGTAAATGTACTTACTACAGTGTTGGACTTTCAAGTGCACTAGATACACCTTGGCAAGTATATCAACGTTTTGAGTGATTTTGACCCTTCCAGTCACAGAAGGGTTAACACATGTAATTTGTATATTACATGTATATGTATTTCAAAATTGAACATAGGCCTATACTTATACAAACATGTACATACTTTTATTTAAATAAATTGCTGTATGAGTACTTCACTGATTTTGAATGAAAATTCTAATTACTTTGTTATTAATTAATAACAGGCCTATATTAATAAATAAGGATGGTATTTTCTTGAAAAAGCACATATATTATAAAAATGCAAGATCAAGTTTAATTACAGCATTAAACATGAATAAATTAACAACTATTAACAATGTTTTTGAGTTCTTTCAGGTACACCAAGGAATGGAGATGTCTCCTGATGATGATGACTTGAGCAGACTAGTCGAAACGTTGAGAACAAACCAACTGGCTCTTCTCAGAGCCATCACTTTTTCCAAAAGAAAAGTGATCATTACATGGTGTACCCGAAAGAATTTAAAAACATCTATCTCCACCATGCAAAGCCTCAAATCCTACAACTATTAACAAGCTTGCAAAACGGCAAGCTTGTGAAAAGGTTATTAACCATGCGGATAACCAGGCAGGCTAGTGCTGCAAACTCGCATATCTCGAGATATGTAGCTTATAGGTGTACTACAAGCTTCTTGCAAGCTTGTAAAGATCTCGAGATATGTAGCTATAGGTGTACTACAAGCTTCTTGCAAACTTGTAAAGATCTCAAGATATGTAGCTTATAGGTGTACTACAAGCTTCTTGCAAGCTTGTAAAGATCTCGAGATATGTAGCTTATAGGTGTACTACAAGCTTCTTGCAAGCTTGTAAAGATCTCGAGATATGTAGCTTACAGGTGTACTACAAGCTTCTTGCAAACTTGTAAAGATCTCGAGATATGTAGCTTATAGGTGTACTACAAGCTTCTTGCAAGCTTGTAAAGATCTCGAGATATGTAGCTTACAGGTGTGCAAGCAACATTGAAAGCTTGCAGTGAGTTAGTTATAATTACCTTGTGGAAAAGAACGCAAGCATATATAAGCTTGCAGCAAAGCATAAACTTGCAGCAAGCTCATTAAGATTGCCATAAGCTAGTGGCAAAGCTTGTGGCAAGTTTGCGGTCAATCTCAAAGCTCAGGGAAATCTCAATGTGTAAAACTTATTCCTGATTTTTGGTGGAACTGGTCACATTTGTTCTTCATATGTTAGTATATTTACCAATCTCGCAGTTCTCTCCGAGGAAACCCTGGGGACACCGACAAAACACAATCCCAAGATTGGTGTAGCATGTCCCGCCATTCTGACAAGTATTGTACAGACTGCAGGGGTCTGAATGTTCCGCTATAAAGGGGTAAAACAAGACATAAGGCATCAAGCAGTTGTAAAAAGGAAACTTGGTTTTTAATTACTGAACAAATTCCATTCCTTTCTCTTCAACGCAACTTCTTCTTTTTTGACTTTAGGTCAATCAGTTAAAATCAAAGAGAAGGTACTTACAATTGGCACTTCCTAATTAAACATTCTTTATGTAATGTAATTACTTTCCTGACTATTGGTGTATTAAGTTGGTTCAAGAATCAATCATTCTGAAAACTTACTTTTAACCAGTTCGCGTCGGGAATAAAAAAGTTTTTCTGGGCCACTGTGGCGGGTTTCTTTTTCCAACACACACGTTAATGGAAGCTTCCACAGCAGGTGGCCGGCACTTCCGAGCATGTCACCGTACACGCATGGCTGAACCGAGCATGCATACAAATATTCCGGAGTTTTCTGTGGCGTGTTTAGACGCTCTCCGATCCGTGGTGCAAAAAAAAATTGCGTGTATACACGGCCTCCGACGCGAACTGGTTAATGAAGCATTTATGTACAATGCTGATGAATATCTGCACATTCATGAACTAGTAACTGATGTGATGTAAAAGTGGCATCTGATGAAATGTCATGGTTGGTATAGCTTGGGCAATAACACGATAATATTGATAACTTTTTTTGTTCAATTACGATATTGAGAACCTTTTCAAGTTAACGAGATATCGGCAAATCGCAATTTAAAAAATATATCGCGATTAAAAAAAATCCTGCTTGTGAGTCGATTCAGAAATTCCATGGAAACAAAAGTACATGTAGGCCAGTCTTTTTAAGCTTTCATAAGGAAGAAACAAAGGCGAACTACTTCAGTGGTTAGCCGACTGTCCGATCACAAAGGAGCCGCCATACAGGGTCCAGACCCAGAACTCTGTCTTTTCTCTTAATCCACTGCCACTCAAAGAAATCTATTCAGACGGGTTAAGTGTTGGGAATTGAATGCATACCTGTGGTTGTCGGCTCTAAAAGTAATCATGTGTAAATGAAAAAAATAATCACGATAATATCGAAAATTGCAATATATATTGGCAAATATAATTGGATGAAAAAAAATTGGTATCGCCCAAGCTTAATGGTTGGGAAATAGCGCATAAATTTTGATTGAATCCCTGGAACAACTCACCACCAATTATATTAGACTCTGCACTGTTCAAGGTTTCCTTGGTAACCGAGTGTTAGTTAGGTAGTTACCATTTGCTGAGGCAACTAATGCTTTCTTGGGCAATGCTTGGGGTTTTGTTTTTATTACTGCTGTGGCAGGTGAGTTCCTATTGCGATCTCACAAAACAGTCCCCTCAAAGTGTTAAGGATTGGCATGCTTGAAAATCCAATAGTACTCTCAATTCTCACTGTTTGTCAAAAATAGACAATTTGTTCCAAACTGTCCAGAAGCATGGATGTCAGAAACAAAATTACAAAGCATTTCATATAGACCCTAATCTACTCAGGATTTTTACTTACATGATTGGCAGTATGGCCCCCACCATCCAGCTGGACAAAGACACACTGGTTCACCATGATCAGCATTGCAGATGCCACCATTAAGACAGCCAAAGTTCTGACAGGGGTGATCGTTCTCTGATTATATAAGGTGAAGATCATCAGATACATTACAAATCTATAGCCAAAGTGAAGACAGTGGGTGGGGGGTGGGGGGGGGGGAGACGAAGAGGGTGGTCCATCCACTGTAAACAAATGATCATTTAGAGGGGTCTCCATGGTCACATGAATCATTCACATTTTACGATATACTCTCACAACGGTCGTACCAATAACACAAACTGCTTTCAAACAAGCCTTGTGTGTACCTACTGTAACCAACTGACATAATGTAGCTGGTACAATGACTCAACACTCAAGTTATATTTAAATCTGAAATTCGCAGACTATAGAACACATGTGTGTAACATAAGGGAGCATCTCAAAAGTCCAAATGGCTAAGTTCCCGGTGGAACGTTCCACCTGGCATATTCACATGGTCCATGGGAACGGCTGTGTGTGCTCAATGGAACGATGTACACATAGTATGCTCCACTGAACAGTAGTGTGTTCCCATCGAGCGTACCGCTGGACACAGTGAATTGAACACTCTGTGCCCCGAGGAACATTCCCACAGGTATGTTCTCAATTGTGTATGTTGGGCATAGCCCTAACGAACATGTGAATCAATGTAGAGTGATGCGTGTATTGCACTGGCCTGCAAGTACTTGTAAGACATGGTAGGTTTCTCGTAGTTATTTTGTTAAATCGGTCAAATTCAACACCAGTGAAAACAACTTTATTACATAAACCTTGCAACCTTGGTAAAACACTCTTTCAAATTTATCAAATGGATTGAATGAATGTTTATAGCTTCCGATAACAAACGTTAAGTGGGAATTTATTTGCTTTTAATTCGAATTAATTAGTTTTGCCAATAAAATGCTGGAAATAAAGACATCCCTAAATTAAGTATTAACCTGGCAGGATATTTTCAAGGGTTAATATATTGCACTTATAAGTAATAAAAAATTTACACCCACGCACCTATTTTCTTGACTGATTTATGTATGATTAACACAGGCCTATTCAATGCACTTACAAATAAACGTACGGCATTGATTTCCCTAACCATCGGCATTATCGTCATACACGAAACGACACACCAATACACACCCACCCATACTGTATGTACATGTACCTTCAAGCCCCACATGAAATCGCATATCACTATGAATAACTTTACCCTGAAAATGTCCTGAAAATCTGTTTTACCGTGAAATAAATAGTTCACAGCAATTTCATGACGACACAACACCGTGGAAACGCCATGAAATACTCTTGGAATTTCTTCGCAGTGAACTTCTTGTGGCAGTTTTGGGGCAGCTCAATAATTCTCAAGATTGCCGTGAATTTGCCCTGAAATCACTATGAACATTATTGCCAATATCTGAGAGGTCACACCATGAAATTGCCGTGAAATCATGGTGAACTATTATTTCACGGCAAAATAGATTTTCAGGGCATTTTCAGGGTAAAGTTATTCATAGTGTATACCATATTATACCACACACACCAACATCAGTACAGTTCGCGAATGGCTACAAGCTGCCTTTGGTTTTCAATGTTCCCAGCGAGAACGATCCCCATGCAGGAACGTTCCTACAGCAATGAAGCACGCGTGTTCCCAGTGGAACATTCACATATGCCCAGAGGAATGCTGGGGTGTTCCCAAAGGAATGTTCCATCAGCTGCAGACTGTGCGTGCAGTGCGCACGTGGTCGTTCAGGATCTCAGTATCACGTGCCCATTTCCGCGGTTAAGATCGAGGCCTGTATATGGCAATGAATTTTGTTCCCCAGATTTATACAGCTTGTTCTTCAAATTTATTAACCTTTCTATTAAAAAAGAAGACGGAAGGAAGTAAATATTGGCCAGGTTATGTTGCCTAAGTGACAATTACCTTGAGTCTGAGTCTGAGTCTGAGTCTGAGTCTGAGTCTGAGTCAACTAAATTTGTGGCTCCGTGGAGTGGCGAGTCATACAGTTAGGCTGATAAAACTATATAACAACAAGAGTTCAGACCGGCAATTTCAAGTTACATTCCCTTTTTCTTACCACACAGTGTTCCATAGAAGTCTTCTGTGCATACGCAATACCTTCCTCCAAATGTGGAGTCGTCATGGTAACATGTTCCGCCATTTTGACAGGCAGTATTGGCACAAAGTGATGGATTGCTCGTTGCTGGAAAAAAAAAACCAAGGAGGAGACTTTACATTACCCGAGTTATTTGACTTTTAAACTGCACTTATTGCACGTGTACAAGTATACATGCACTGGGAATCAAAATGAGTGAAAATATGCTGTTTTTTCATTAAGTTAATGAAATTCATGCAATTTCACTCACTTTTCATATATATTCACACACTCTGATTCAAAAGATATGATTGAAAATACACATTGAAAATTGCTACAAGAAATAAATGCTACGGCTTTTGGGTAGAATGTCGTATCAAACCACCACTTTTTCTCATTCAATATAACCAATAATGTAATCTTACCTACCCAGTAAAGTGGAGAACATATGGATGATGATGGATACTTCAAATTATTCCAGGATATTTATTTCATGAAAAATCAGGCATTTTTGGTATACGATAACTTCCTCAGTCATGTCAGTCTGATCTTGTCAACTCCCCCGTTAGTGACCAACACGGTCATTGTACATACGCATTGGCAACTATAATAGGATCCTTCTATTTTCTGAAGGGGAGGATTTTTTTAGAAGGGAAATAAAGTCCGAAAGCCATCATAAAAGTGGATTTTAAAGATGGTTTTCGCTTTCTGTACCCCCAAAAATCGATAGAATCATTTTTTAACTGGTTAGTGGTTGCAAAAAAATTCCCCAAAACCCTTAAAACGTGGCAGTCGGATACAACATTCTTTCCTAGTTTTTGTATTCACCAATGGATTCAGAAAGGTTTGCACTTTTGGGTAACACGTTAAAGTGTAAATGCATCTTTACTAAATAATATAAAAATCAAGAGATATTTACAGAAACCAACTTGTCATTTGTGACATACACGGACAAATACATGTGTATGTGTAATCGTATATATCTTAATTCTTATTGAAGGATTAACCTTCCTACTATAATAATAATAATAATGTATAGATTTATATAGCGCACGTATCCACCAACTAAGTGGCGCTCAAGGCGCATTATATTATTATCCCTGCTCATAAGGCTCATAAGGCTCATAAATCATTCCTGAAACCATCTCAGCTCCCTGGGGAGTATACAGCTCAATTGCTGCCATTTCTAGCGCATATAGAGCAAACCATCTCTGCCTTCACAGGTACCCATTTAACCCCTGGGTGGAGAGAAGCAATTATGGTTAAGTGTCTTGCTGAAGGACACAGGTGTCACGGCCGGGGCTCGAACCCACACTCTGCTGCTGGCAACACAAGAACTTGAGTTCAGTGCGCTAGACCGCACGACAATCCACTTTACGTGCATTATACAACACACGGGACCTACGGCTTTACGTCCCATCCGAAGGACGAAGCAATTATGGTTAAGTACCTTGCTCAAGGACACAAGTGTCACGACCGGGGCTCGAACCCACACCCTGCTGCTGGCAACACCAGAACTTGAGTTCGGTGCGCTAGACCGCTCGGCCACGACACTCCACTACTATAGCTGCACTTTAGTGGGAAGTAGCTATAGAGGTCAAAATCAGTCAACCTGTTTTGACTGTTGACCCAATTGTGCACACAGGGGCATTTTTGACTGGTTTTTACTGTCATTTTGACCACCCTGAACAATACCAGACAATGCTTTTACCTGTCAAAAACAGTCAACTCATTTTGACCTGTAAATGTACTTACTAAACATAAGGTTTGACAGTGTTCGACTTTTAAGTGCACTAGATATACCTTGGCAAGTATATCAGCATTTTGACTGATTTTGACCATTGCAGTCACAGAACGGCTAAAACAGGAAAATCTACTTTGTTCTTTTTTCTGAATATTAGAATATTTGTAAATACGCAATGCACTAGCATTTTGTCTAATTGAGTGCTCAGATTGGTCAAAGAAGCACTGGACTGCATAGAAAACAAACGCTTGATGCAGAATGTAGGTACCACCGCAGTTATGGTGGGGGTCATGCCTATGTTCCCTCAGCCCTATGTTCCCTCAATGCCTAACATTTTTTTAAAATCCAAATTAGGCCCTATGTTCCCTCAACCCTATGTTCCTCATCCCAAAATAGGGAACATAGGGTCTATTTTGGGATGAGGGAACATAGGGCTGAGGGAACATAGGGTCTATTATGGGATGAGGGAACATAGGGCTGAGGGAACATAGGGCTGAGGGAACATAAGGCTGAGGGAACTTGAGTACGGTCCCTTATGGTGGTGCCCAGTAAAATGGTCGACGGATTAGTCTATACATGGCAAATTTAGCTTATAAATACAAGTTCAGTGTACTTACTTGTCTCACATGAGTCACCAGTGAAACCATCCCTGCAACCACAATTCCATGATGGGGATTGTGTCCATGTAATCAGAGAGCAGTGGCCATTGTTTTGACATGGGTTACTTGCGCAGACGTCAAAGTATTCTGTATCCAAGAATAAAAGTTATGGTCAGAATTACAAGGTGTACAAATCGCGGAAAGAATGTCGAACCCACTGCCAATTCTGCACGTGCACTACATCTAGCATGTGTTTTTACTTTTTAGCAGACGACAAAATAGCCAAAATCTCACTGGATGTGCATACATTCATTGCTCAAAATCTCCCAAAATATGGTTTCCTATCCACACTTGACTACACTTTCCTCTCCTTGAGTGTATCCTCCATCATCTTTTAAAGGAAAATCTGTGTTATCTGTCATAATTATTTGGACAGAAAAGTGGCGTTTGTATTCTACATTCGTTCCCCATTCTCATTCTCATATTGAGGCGTGTGGAAACATGTTTCTGACATCAAATTCTTCACCAGAAACATGACGACATAGTTACGCGAAAATGAAAACATAACCAGAAACTTGTTTGTGACATATTTTGTTACTTTTTACAATCTGCCATCTTGAAACCTAGCGTAACCAGCGGTGGTGCTACAGGGGACAAATTCCCCCGGTTACTTTCTTTGCCCCCCCCAATTTTTTTCCCCCCGATGGTAAGTCAATGCTTTTTTAGCAGTACAAAATTACATTACAGATTAATGTTTTCTCCCCTTAAATTTAAGCTTGCCCCCCCTCCCTCCCCAAAGTTTAACAGGTCTGGTGCCGGGAGGGGGGAAAATTCCCCCGGTTACTTTCTTTGCCCCCCAATTTGCCCCCAATTTTTTTCCCCCGATGGTAAGTCAATGCTTTTTTAGCAGTGCAAAATTAGTTAAAGATTAATGTTTGCCCCCCCTTAAATTTAAGCTTGCTTTCCCCCACCCCCAGTTTAACAGGTCTGGTGCCGCCGCTGAGCGTAACTGATTACAAACTTCGGTTTACATTTGGTCAGAACAATGACTTCATCGCAGAACAACTAAACTCACAAAAATGCTTAACCAATGACTGAAGCCCACACATGTTTCTGGTCACAAAAACGCACCCCAGAAATGGCTATATTTTATTGTCTCATTTTCGGGTTCCTTGTAGTCAAGTACAGAAGAGAAAAATGTACTCATGTACAATAGTTGTAGCTAGTTGAGTACTTTTTCATGAGTCGGCCTATACCATTAAGAGAACGAGTACAGAAAACTGTACTCGAGTCAAGTACGAATAACATACATGTAACTATATGCTCTATCAATCCAAACAGTATAAGGACTGTGCTGGTTATCCGGGTGTCCGGATACCCGACCGAAACTGTCATTACCTGTTTCATTTTTCACTTAACATTAATAAAATCTGTTACTCTTGTAATGTTTACACTTTTACAGATATATATCTTTAAATTCAACAGATTACACTCCAATAAAAGCTTTTTACAGATATTTTTCATACACTTTTCTCCAACTGTTTGTGACACATTTTATCGAATCATTTAGGCTACAAAGGGCCTGGCAGCAGCTGCTTTAAACAACTTATCACACCAGCAGCACATGCGGGAATGTTTGCCTAATTGTTTTATTTTAATAAAAACAACACAGTAAAGAAAAGATCGATTTAATTATGGTATCTTCTGTATTATGAAGGTCAATTTTGTTACCATTTACAGTACATGTATTTGTGCACCACCGGAGGCATATTTTCAACAAAAATGAAAACGGGTATCCGGGTATCCTCAATTTACCCTAAGTGACGCACCTAAGGTTATATAATTTAATAAACTGGAGGTTAACTTACAAATGAAATTAGCAGTTTGGTGTTTCAGTTTGTTTCAGTGAAGGATTCTCTTGTAAAATGCGGAATTTTCTATGCATGATCATACGCGTGGACATCTTGAGCGCCGTTTTTTGAGACGCACAGAATTGTAGTCATCAGAAAATTGATGTTGGTATAATGACTTACCCCCAAACTGTTAAAGTTTATGGGGGGGGGGGCACAGAAAATGTACCCAAGAAGAAAATCATGCTTCATCTTATTCCAAATGATTGTAAAATTGTTTTTAATCTTGAAAATAAAAATATTGTTTTCGATTTTTAAAATAAAATGGTATAAAAACTATAATTTGGAGCTCTCAAAACTTATAATCAATATTCTTGAAAGACCAATAAAATGGAAGGTGGTTAAAATTTTTGCAAAAAGTACTTTAAAACTTTGAAATGTGTAAAAAATGCTGTTAACATTTTGTCAAATAAAAGATTTCTTTTCATAACCATGATATTATTGTTTCATTTTCTCAATAATTTTCCACTACCGTCGAAATAAACACCAACGAATTAAGTCGTCTTCGTTCGCTTCTTCTATAAGGAATGTGTCCATTTTGAGGATCAGTATTTCTTTAAAAAATCATTGCAAATGCAAAGCATTCATATATTTTGGTTTCCACAGACAACAGCTTGTTGGCGGCATAGAACAATAAAATCACAGATGTTCGTGAAAAAAAATTGAGGTCATGTAAATCTCTTACTATTTATTTATTTGTATCTAGTAAAATCAGTGGTTAAACAACTTTTTCCACTTTCACAAGCACTAACTTTCCAGTAAATCATACAATTTCACTGTGATTTTTATTTCTGTAACAAGCACGACTTTCACGAGTGCGGCGAATTACGTACATGGACGATATCTGAAGTTTCCTGGTTTCGGGTATCCAGTTCCAAAAATATCCGAAAACGCACACCCCTAAAACAGTATAACGTAAATGGATTATTTTAACACTTAATTGTTTGGATGATTTAAATAAATTGGATGGCCTTATTCCAGCCTCCCAAATGCAGAACACGCTATTCTTCGTAACATTAGTACTATAGTAGTAGGCTATCCATGATGTTTAGATATTGAAATCGTCCAGATCCAGGGTGCACGAGAAATTGAGAGTACAGTTGGGTACGTACGACTACGAGGTATACAGAAAGTACTCGAAATCCCTGAGGATGAGGTTGCATCGATGGGCAAAATGTTTTCATTTTCGCAATTATTTTCAAGAATGAGAGAGCTACTACTCACAAAACAAAGTTCACAAACAACTAAAATAATGATGATATCTGATAATATAGCCCTCCTGCACGGCTTGATAATCTCTCTGTAAAATAATCGATGTGCAGAGTGTGAATTAGCGCTAAGTTATAAATAAAATTTGTCAGTTGCCACGAACGAAGTTCTGCTGTCAAGGACTTTTAATAAGTAGACTGGTCACAGACTAACTCATAAAATTACTACCATCAACTGCCAGTTAGTGAGTTGGGATCCAGACTTACCTGAAGTATCAACAAAAAACACGTGACTTACACAAATCGTCTGCGCAATTAAAAACATGGTATTGAATATTTGCTTAGTTCACACGTGCACGACAGAAAAGCAACAGGGAAATCTGAACTCAAGGGTCGCCGGTGGATTTATCTCTCAAGCTGTTCGACCAAAATGAACAGAATGATAGCTGCGGGTAGCTGAGATATTACCCTCTTAGAAAACTCAAATTCTCAAGGAACGGCCGGAGGACCATAAAGGAATGAAGTATTGACGTGTACTCCCTGCAGTAATTCACTAACTCGCTGAAGTATCGTGCAGTGTCACCCCCTGTTGTAGCTCTGTATATAGCCGTAGGCTACTGCACGAGAAAAAAGACAGCTGGCCAGTTATACTAAACGTTAGGTAGGCTTTTAACTATAATTTCTACGTTATTGTCGAGTGGTTGCCCAGACCACCAAACTGCTTACGTCACCTGTACTCTTTCCTGGGGATTTTGGAAGAATTGTTAGGCCTACTTGAACTTGAAGCCCATTCAATTGAGAAAAAGGCACTGGTGCGCTCACTTCTCCCGGCATGACCTTGGTATGTTTTTTTTAGTGTCACGAGGAAATTTCATGTGCGACAATCCCTAGTGTAATTATGTGGGGTGGTTTGTGGTTGGGGTAGTTGCATGGAATACCTCTTCCCTTAACAGTCTCATATGTTTAGAATGACGTAGGCCTAGGCCTAATTGTAACTGTGATATTATTCTTTAAAAAAAAAAATAGGAGACTGTGACGAGAAGAGGCATTCGAACTAGGGTTAGGGATAAAGGTGTGCACTGATGGGTCCTTGCTCTATGGTTTAACTGAGTACATGAAGTCATATCCTGTCAAATATTTCGCTCTGGGCAATTATTTTGTTTCAATTTATGTTATATTTTACTTGAAAATAATAATAATAATAATAATAATAATAATAATAGGTCCAAGGCATGGTGGCGGGGAAAGGGGTCCCCGGCCTCGATCCCAGGTTACGCGCCGGCACGAGTTTTCGTTAAAAAGTGGTTGCAAAATGTGCGCGTGACGTATCATGTCTCCTGAAAAGTTCAACTGACAAAAGAGGGCGCTATAGTATATTACCGTTAATTCACTTCCCATTGCATGATCTGACAACACGTGTAAAATCACATCAGGTCAGTGTCACGTAACGCGGCGAATCCTAGTGTTACTCAAATAGTTAATATTATTGACTAAACATTCATCTTTTCTTTTTCTGTACAATCTTTGATGGCTAATTAGCCACACAGTTTGGGCGTTTTAAAATTTTTGGCTAGCCTGTATACCGCTGGGAAAAACCGCGCCCTGTTTTCGGATTTACTGTTATTTATCTGACCTAACCTACCACCCATGACTTACACCCCCAGCGGTCCCCAATACTTTCCCCTTTTTACTCAAGTTTCTTTAATTTTTCAATTTGTATTGATCTTTTTTGAAACCGTCCACATTATATTGCTGGGTGTGTAAAAAACATTGACCCAAATGGCTAAATTGGGGGTGTCTGTAAACCAAATTAATTACATTTATGTAATAATATGTGCGCTTGGAATAACTCTTTGTTAGGGGAATGATCATTATTTGGAGAGGGGCGTTACCAACCCGTCACAAATATTGGGGGCATGTTGTAAACCCCCCCCCCCCCCGATCGCCACCCATGCTTATTAGGGTCGCCAATCGTAGGTTAATAAATATCATGCTTTCTCAGAACAGAAGGGAAACGAACCTACAATTAGGTCGGGGAAATGTCGACTTCGGGGGAAACGTTGTCACCTATGATGAAGCTAAAAAATGTAATAAACACATTGCTGTACATAAATATTCACTGGGAGAACATTAGATTATATGGGTACTCTCAAACGCATTCTGATGCATATTAATCGTACATTTTACATCTTATGTAGAGTAAATTTGTTTTGGGAGTGGGGTGGGGATATTGTCATTAATTAGCGTCCCCTGGCGTTGGGGGTAAATGTGTCCCCCGGCATCGCCACCCATGACGTCACTGGACCATTGCTATTTGACAGATTTTTAAAACCTATTTTAAGGTTAGAATACAGTTATTGCACAATAAAAAACACTTCATTGGGTAACTTGAGTTGGTCCACGTCAATAATATTATGCGAGCGTGTAAACCACTATGCTACCATACCGAGCAACTCGAAAGCTTGGGAGGTTAATTTTTATTATATAGAAGCATTTTGTTTAAACAACAGCTTAAGGGAAAGTGACAACATTGGTAATTACCACATTATTAAACATTCAGGCGTCAACCATCCTGATAAATTGTTTTGTCTCAAGTGTTTTAATTTTAGAAAAAACTAAAATGTTTATATCAATTCAAACAAAGTTGCAAATAATTGAGTTTATTTGGTGAAGGACATCCAAAAAGTATCGCCTTCCGTAAAATATATATTGCGCCCTCACCGACAGGAAGTTGTTAACAATGTTAACCATCTTCAATGTATTGTGTCTCGCACTCGTGCATCCAAGTCAGTATAGCTCAGTTGGTAGAGCGACTGATTTTGAAGCCTGTGGTCCGAAGTTCAAATCCCACTGAAGACAGGAATTTTTTTTTTTACCCACTTGATGTCTTAATACATTTGAATTGCAGTCCTAAACTACCAACGTACTCGTAGCACGATCCGATAGTGCGCTGGTACTGTCCCCTCAGACCACCGGGGTCTGGGTTCGATTATCGTCTGCGCCCGATTTAGGAATTTGGTTTTTGGCCGGAACTGGCTCCGGTAATGCTTGGGAGCTACCTTGTTTCTCCCCTAAAGGTGCAGGGCCTTCGTGGCTAGAAATCGGGACAGGGAAGGATATATATCGGTGTTCCGGAACGCCAGACCAGAAGGGCCCTAATGGAAGCCGGTAAAGGGACCCTATACGACTTTAAAGCCTATCTATGCCTTTAAAGCGCCGGTAGGGATCAATCCCGATAAATCGCGGCTCCTGAAAGCCTGGTATTCGCCGAGTAACTTTTTTTTTTAAATAATGTGTTTATTTTGTTTCTATATAGGCCTAGGCATATAATTGCCATACACTTTATTCAATAATGAAATAATTAATTATAACAAATATTAGTCAATGAAGAACTCTGTGTCAGTGTCAGTGACACCGACCATCTTCCCATCTTGCCATCTTGCAGGGGCGCTCTCAGGCATACAGAGTGTACACGAGGTATTCGGTAATATGACACATTATTACGTCCAAACAATACATGATGTACAGTAACACAGTACAGTGGGCCAAGTATTTCGTTTATGTGAGCTTTGCATGATGGGTAAACATTTTGAAGAAACATCGCTGAGAACAAAAAAGATATTAGTACACGATAAATAACAAAATAGAAAATATTATTTATAAAGTGTATATATTAAAGTAATATACTCACCGCAGTATCGGCCGACGTAACCCGATGGACAGATGCACACAGGGTTTTCGTGCACGCGGTGGCACGTTCCACCATTCTGGCAGTATCCAAAGACGCATACCGATCCTTCTGTCGGTTGTGAGTTTGGAGAAATAAGATAAATTATACCATAGATTATACTATGCCATTTTGCATGCAGATACAGTGTCTGTTTCTTATATGAAATCTTTTAGTTTGAATATTTAGGTCTTGTAAAAATAGTAAAATAGTGCATGGCCTTTCAAAGGCAGGTACACTGCAAAAACTGAGGTGTTAAAATAACACAATTTGTGTCAACTTTATTCTTCCATGGTGTTTATATTGTGTGAGTTGCCTAATATAAAATAACACCAGTGGTGTCAACTTCATTCTTCCATGGTGTTTATATTGTGTGAGTTGCCTAATATAAACACCAATGCTGTAGTTTTTAACACCACAGTGTTTGCAGTGTAATACACCTTTGGTAATTAACCGATTGCAAATTAAAATAAATGCAGTGCATTTATTTTCCACATTAATTTCAAACGATCGCGATTGTTTGCTAAGTCCGTAAAGCTGTTAAGTTGAGGAATATAGTATAAATAATGTTTATAATGCCTCATAACATTGTAAACATATTCAGCTGAAACTTTCACAGGAATAGACCCATAATCCCCTGTACGTTATTACATAAGAACCTCTAGTCTTGAGACCTACATACATGCACTGGTGATAAAACTGCCCATGTGGAATCGATGGGGGTTAAATACTCTTCAATCAGTTTAGATGGGAGGTTGGGGTGACCAATGCAATCATCTACCCAGTGTTTTCCTACTTGTTATACAATAATCTGCTGTATTTTCGCATCAATTCTCTGTTACCCGTAAAATTGATAAGGACACTTTAGTATTCTCCATGATTTTACTACATAAATAAATTTGCCTCAGATTGCATTACAGATCTAGACGGCTTAAATATCTGGTGCCCTTGCGTGGGCCCCTGGTCCCACACCGTAACAGCTTCGCCCTGCGCGGTCGCATGCTTTTATTCCCCCAAACTTAATGTTCACAATGGATATGAGCCCTTGAATTACTCAACAGGATCCTTTGAACCAAACTAGGAACTTGATAGAGTTTTACGAAGGAAAACATTAAAACAATTAGAATTTGGATCCCTAAAGTGGCCCTGAAGATCTATCTTGGTGGCCCCAAGTTCCCCCACTCCCGACTTTCCAAGCCGTTGTGACATCTTTTTCTCATGTAGCAATTTTGAATTTAAAGAGAAAATATCGTCACGATCAGAGTATGCAGACTCTTGACAGGGCATGGAATCAGTGTCCTGGTTTCAGATGGTCAGTTTTAGATGAAAATCTTGGTGGCCCCTATGTGCCCTCCACCCCCGACTTTCCAAGCGCTGTGACATATTTTTCTCATTTAGCAATTTTGAATTTAATAAAGAGAAAAAATCGACACAATCAGAGCAGACTCTTGACAGGGCATGGAATCAGTGTCCTAGTTTTAGATGAAGTCAGTGACTGAAAATAATCTCCCATGAGCGTGCGCTGGCCTAGATTGCATGGCGCCTTAAGATCATATTACCATGGCAGCTGCGTAAATAATGAGCCACTGGCTGCGCAATAATGATATTCATGCAGTAATAATCTTATAGCGCCATGGTACAGGCCAGCGCGCGCTCGCGGGGTATCATTTTCAGTCACTCAAACTATTTATCTCAAGAAGTCTACACAGAGTGCATGTATCTCAACTGATCTGCTAGGAAATGTGTACCCAGTCACTTGCATTTCAGGATCAAGATTAACCTTGATAATCACAGAAAACTTTAGAGTTAAATTCAGTGCATTTTTTCGGCAAATACCTTTCTAATTCCCCCCAAACTTTGCAAAATACATGTAGGTGCAAAGATACAGTTTTAAAGTAACCTGGTTTATACAAAACAGAAACAAGAAACAACTACTATGTTCATCTAAAACTAGGACACTGTATCCAATGCCCTGTCGAAAGTCTGCTCTGATCGTGACGATATTGTCCCTCTTTAAATAATAAGTGACCTCACTGTAATATAGTTAGACGTTATTTATATTGATTCCATGCACAATAATCCTCCCAAGAATGTTTGCCCAGTCAATATTCATGCCCATCAGATCATAGTTCATGTGCATTACATTTTAAATTGTGTCAATTGAAATGAGTTTGAATTGTAATTGTACTTTACCAATAACGAAATTGTCAAATACAGGTACAATTACGACCCTTGAGAAGTAAAACAATAATAATTACATTATAATTTCGAAAGAATTACGAGAAAAAAATCGATAACAATTATATTACAATTTCGATGACTTTTTAAAGACAATTGAAAAAACAATAGGCCTAGTTATTTTAATTAATTACAAGATTATGCGAATTACAATGTTATAACTGAAATTTGCAAAGGGTCTTTGTTCATTATCCACAGCTGCCCTTATCTCCTACTCGGCTGGGGAGCCATGACCGATTTCTACGCAACAGACATAAAATTTCAGCTATTGCCTCAAAAACACGCCATTTCCAAAATAGCCCGGTTCCCTATTTCATTCGCTTACTCAGTGCATAATTATGGTTTTTCTTTTTGACCTGCCAGTTGGAGGGTTAGCAGGGGGTGGTCGTCGGGTAAACCCTTTTGTTCTTTATTAAATTCAATTCAATTCAAAATTATCATCATTAAATAATATTGAGAAATGTTTCCAAATTGTGCAGAGGAATTTCTTCTAATAACCTTTGGTGGGTTTAAAAACGGTAAAAAAAATGTACTGGTCGTTTTGCCTAATTCGAGTCAGACGAGTATACGAGTCCGAGTCCCAAGGGTTGTGTTTGAGTCCGAGTCCGAGTCATTGGTGACTGATGGGGACTCGGTGTCAAGGGGAGTTTTAAGTCGGACTGGGGTCTGCAAGTCACAAGTCACACAGGACTGTCACTCTGTCTAAACAAAGAGCAAGAACGTTATGGTCAGTGGGTGTTACACTCACCAATCGTTGGTGGATATGTTGTACTGTCATCCCAAGTGCAGTTTGCCGAGTGTAAATTGAAGACGAGTACAGCGACCAGCACCACCCATACTCTTGATCTCCGAAGGATCCTTGTCGTTAACACCATTATGCCCACCTTGATTATAGCCTTCTTGCAAAGCAGAACATAAACTCAAGTACCGCAAGTCATCAGTCCTGGCAACAGGTTGAAAATATTAGTCTTTGAATGGCTTCAGAAAAAATCCGGCGGTGTTGACAAGTGTATTTTGGTTTGCTTCTCAACCTTGTTAAATCACGGTGTTTTAGACTATTACTGTACGTACCCGTCATATGTTTTGCAGAAGTGCTCAACGAGCGGGTATTCGCAAAAGGTGACTTAACTCTGTAGGATTATGTTCAATGCGCTATACAAAGGTGTTGTGAGCAAATAATTATAATAACAGTATAGAGCCGACCGTGATTGTCTGTGAACTTCACTCGTACCAGTGCCTGGTACACACTGGCGTAATTTAGCAACCTTTCAAAAATAGAAAGTTTAAAGTTTGTTGTTATCCATGCATGCATGGCTGAGTGAATCCTTTCACTGAATTTCGTCGGGGTTCCTGTTTGAGGAGAATTCACACAGTGGGCTTTCAGCATTGGCAAGCAGCCCCATGCAAAAAAAAAAGAACTGTACTATTTCTGCTTGTTGTGGCCATAAACAAATGTATCTGTGTTCACGTCCCTTCCAAACGTCTGGCTAAATGTAAAATAATTGTTGAGTCATAAAATTAGTTTGATACAAACTACATGTTGCTCACTAGTTTCTAATTTTATTTAGTTAGTTTATATGTACATATGTACATAACAGTAAAAAGGGTAAATCCATTATTTAAAAAAATGGTTCATTCATGATTTCAAAATGGCATCGCAACCCTTTAGCTGAATTGCGCCTAAATTATACACATAAAACTTTTCACATAAATGTACATTCAAATTACATTCCAGGAAATTCAAAATTAAAAGCTTATAAAACATCACAATTAAGAATGAGCCAAAGATAACAGGTAGCCAGATAGACATAGTTCCTAGGACAGACAAAAAAGGCACAGAGATTGGGTGGATAGGAAATAAGACAAATTCGATACAAATTCGTGTATGGACAAGTAGGCAACACATCAACAAATTGACCAATAGTATAGATATGTAGATAACAGATATACTTACTAAAATAAAAACTGAAGACGATCAGAGTATACTGATCGAAACGTCGAGTTTCTCAGCAACGGTTCCTGTCAGAACCAACAACTATTACATCTCCTAAGCGATTGTTTACATGGTGCTAACGCAAACCTTATCATAAGTGAATAACAAATAGACGGACATGCTGACATTACTGACAACACAAACGGACAGTATTATATAAAATATACCATGTGTATACTTCCATTTTGCTGTACGTGTCTCACGATCATGTGAATAAAGATATATAATATTTCATCAAACTGACGTGTACATTGTGTCGTGCACAACAACAAAATGATAGTGAAAATGTATTCAGGAATTATGATCGCGAACACCAACTTCATACTGTACCGTATTCATGATAACTTTAGTCATTTTTGTACAGTTTATCACCAAATTTCAGACGTTCATAATATTAGGGAATTATATGTTTCTTAAAAACGATAGCACCTCAGATGGAAACATTTCAAGGGATGTCTGATATCATCATGAACCTTACACCAAGTAAATTTTATGTTACACTGAGCGTTTTTAATGGTTTTTTTTTTTAATATGCTTGTATTTTATAAAGGAAAACAGTTTCAGCGATGACCTTTTTTAAACTGTCCAACAAACCTGTGATTGTCTTTCCCACATTAAACTAAAGAACCATGTCTCGGTGATTCTCGTGAACGGATAATGAATTTAAAACTTTTCGTAACTCAACTTTTTTAGAAATGTAGCCCCGACCAACAACGCAGCATGGTATTATTTTGACCTTTCACTTGACGAACAATGTACAGCTATTGAACTCACGTCGATTTCACTTGTGTGAACCAATATTGGACTACTGGGGAAAAAATCCTGTGAACCAATAGGCTTTCATAACGCAACGTAGATGGGACTTCTGCGGAAAATCCCCTTCAGTTTCGTAATTGTTATTCTGTTGGAGGTTTTTTGTGTTTATTCTATACCTGCATACCCGTACTTTGGCATTATTGTTCACGGGAAACTCTGTATCATGATTGTAAAGGCAGCAGGTCTTTTGTTATTGGTATTAGCATATGTATTATTACCTTTGGGTAATAGACTGTAGATTGTAGTCTATTACCTGTAGGTAATAGACTGTAGTCATCGAAAGGGTTAGTCATCGAAGGAGTGAAAGGGAACACTGGTAAACACCATATTCTCAAATTAACGAACGGTTACTTGGTGTGGAGTTGGTATACGCATCAATCATCCTGAGAACTGATTTGGTTTGTGATGATTTCATCTCCCCAGTGATATAATAATAATAATAATAATAATAATAATAATAATAATAATAATAATAATAATAATAATAATAATAATAATAATAATAATAATAATAATAATAATAATAATAATAATAATAATAATAATAATAATAATAATAATAATAATAATAATAATAATAATAATAATAATAATAATAATAATAATAATAATAATAATAATAATGATACATTATTACCCCTGCTCACAGGCGCATAAATCATTCCAGAAACCATCTCAGCTCCCTGGGGAGTATACAGCTCAATTGCTGTCATTTCGGCGCATATGGTCTAATCAAACACAACAACCAACTCTGCCCTCACAGGTACCCATTTCCTCCTGGGTGGAGAGAAGCATTTATGGTAAAGTGTCTTGCTCAAGGACACAAGTACCACGGTCGCGGTTGGTATTCGAACCCACATTCTGACGACTCAGCCATCAGAACACAAATCCGATGCACTAAGCCGCTCGACCATGGCACTCGTCAACACTTAATGCATCTAAATGTAAAATTAAAATGTACCAAAACAATTGCTCTATGCAAACTACTTATGTGTATTATCTTAGTAAGTTTGTTAATTGTTGTCATTGTATAGTACCCTAGTTAGACTCGTAAAATTTACAGTTTATTCGTGATTAGTGTTTTGCCGTTTTCTTGTCTGTCCATCTGTCCATTTGTTCGTCTTGTCTTGTCTTGTAAGGCATCCCCAACACAAGCAACCGCTTACCGGGACATGCCTCCATTTCATCTTTTTTATGTCCAATATTTCTCACCTTTCTGTACACTGATTTAATTAATACTATTATCTGCATACTTTGACTTGAGAAGTGAATGAATTAAAATTGAATCTTATAGTGGTGGAGAGACAGGAATTGTTAAGTCGAATTTAACGTCAATTGCCGTCCGATCCGGCAACGTTTTGTAAAATAAGAAATCTTTTCCTCAGAAACGTGAGCCCCTTTGGCGATGAAACTTTCACAGGTGATGGCCCTGTCACACTGTTGCGTATGAGAGAAACGTAAGAGTTGCGTATGAAAATTCATAATATAATTTTCATACGCACAAAAAGCCCTTGAAAATACAGAATTGTGCGTATACTTACCGTATTGAACCTATGAGTAGCGTATGAGTAGCGTATGGCAAGCGTATTGACAGCGTATGGACAGCGTATGACCAGCGTATGGACAGCGTACTCTGCGTATGGCTAGCGTATGAGTAGCGTATGAACTGCGCATGCCCAGCGTACCGCCTATCCGCCTATCACGTGACAAAGTACCTATAATTATAATCGGCGGCCTTTCAATGCGCTATCAATACGCTAGCTGTACGGTACACCTTCATGCCAACGTATGGCAACTTATGTCCAGCGTACTCGACCTATGAGTAACGTACCTATATCGTACCTCTAGCGTATTCAGCGTATGCCTAGCGTATGCTTAGCGTATTAACCATACGTCCGCATACGCACAACATTTTTAAGCATGCTTAAACATTTATTTCTGCCTCAGCGTATGCCAGCGTATGCCAGCGTATGCCACCGTGCTTGAAACGTATACAACCTATGCCTAACGTACCCCTAGCGTATGTCACCGTATACCAGCGTATGAGTGATAATTTTCATACGCTGGCATACGCTAGTACGATACGCAACAGTGTGACAGGGCCATGAGTTTTATGACAAATTTCCTGATAACATAAGGTTTGAAAATAACCTACGTTACTAAATATTTTAAGTAATAATATATCACAAAACTAACCAGTGAAAGTTTTATCAACTCTACAGTTGTAGTCGAGTACCGGTACTTTTTATGAGAATGTGTGCGAGTAAGAGTACTACAACTTTGTACATTATAAGCTTATGATAAGCTCAACGAAGTTGCATCTTTGAGTGACCTAAATAAATTAATTTATTTCACTATTCAAAATAATTGTTTCAGTTTTCAAAATATGGGCTTCTAAACTAATAATAATGTATGAAAAGCCATTTTAAGTTTTCCAAATATGGTCTTGATCGCATACTTTATAGTCACGGCCTTTGCGAGAACATCATGTATAAAAATAAATCACCTAAGACTAATACGAAGTTTAGTTTCATTTCAAAGAAAAGTCAACAATCAAACCATCCAATAAGTTACCAATAGTTCTCCAAATACGGTAAGGGTCATGAAATACAAGAGCATGACCATCTATACCTTTGTGAAAATATTTGTTGAACGCTCTTAATGAAAGAAATGACAACCCCATGCATTGCTAAGGACCAGTCGGGTATTAAATGTATGACGTCATTTCAACATAAGCCATGCCTCCTTCCATGTAGTTCCAACAACAATCTGCTAACCTAACCTAACTCGAAATGCATTGCCCACTTTTTTCTTTGTAGAATTACTGAAGAAATCGTAAAGAGTAAGAGTTGATCGTGATTTATGTTTTGCAAAAAAGATTGGAATCTTAATGGTTACCTTATTAGCGATAGAACGCATTGGAATCGTATAATGTCAAGTGATTTTAAATGAGAACCAGAAATGCATCTGCAATCAGGAACAAAATTCCCAGGAATAAAACAACTTGCAAATGATGTGGTTTGCCTTGCCAGAGTCAATAGATATGCGTTTCCCTGCCTTCAGTGAAAGATTACAAAAACGAAGTTTAATAATAATATACACAATTGTCACTCAAAATTGTAATATGGGGGAAGGGGGTAATAATTTTGACTGTGATTGTGCCTACATACCAGCCTCTCACTACCATGCCTCCTTCCGTGCTATTCCTGATATTTATAAACAGCTTGCCGGTCTTTTCAAAAATTATGTGGAGTTTTGCTCCCTGAAAAGTGTGGGTTTTTAACCGCCATTTTGTTTATCGGATCACACCCTATATACGAATTTTGGGATCGATACTGCCCAAAAGTATTGGATAGGGAAGAGGCTAAACCTAATGTATTTATCGTGTTCATTATATTACAGTACCGTCGCTATGCATGTTTTGTGTTCAATATATTTTATATACCATCTTACAGTTTTAGAGGCGAAGAAGGTATGGCAAACATAGTGGATGACACGTGATGTGCGTTCCACCTATCAAATGACATTAATCTGTGTGAGTTATGTACACAAATAATATGGTTTTTATGTGATCTCATCTTGTTTGACAGGTCTCCAAATATGGTGTGCTATATACACATATTCATTGCATAGTTGGGTATTATTCACACTGACGTAGTATCTAAAAATATGCTTTTCTTATTACCCGTTCCAACCAAGCCAATGTCTAATCTATTTTTATCAATAATTATTGAAAAAAATCAATAACAAATACGAACCTATCCCGACTCAATTTGTTTCTTATTACAAACTTTGACAAAAGAAAATCTGTGCCAAGGGTAGGCATGCACAGGAAATAAAATAAACCCTTTGTATACCCACCCATGCAACTAGACACGATTTACCCAAAAGGTTTTCAGTGTCATTGCAATGAGTCAGCATAAAGGTGAAATCCTGTATGCCTGATTCAGAGCTGCATTTACACAATGTGAAGGGGGTGTTAGGGTGGTTCTTGAAGCCCGAGTACTCATTTAGTTTGAAGGTTATTAATTATATGCATTCATGCTCAGGGGTCAAAGTTCATAGAGCTGCTAAGCAGAATATTTTACTCAGCAAATATTTTTGCTAAGCAATATATAACAGACTACTAGCCAAAAAACAAACAAACAACAGACTTCCCAGGAGCTTCACACCATACAACCCCACAACCACCACATTTTTGGCGGGCTATCCATCCATCGGAAGTTGTACATTTATGTTTGCCTCATACTCGTTATCGATTTGATTGAGAAAGTGTTAAATCATCGAATACTGAAAGGGGTCATTTCTCGCTAGCATATCACGTGACCTAACACATGCGTCGTTCATGTACCCTCTGACTGCTACGTTGCGGGTACCGGCCCGGTGGAATTATCTGACCGCGGATCAGTGAAATTAGGCCTCGACTGTTGGGATAAATCACCCCGCTCTGGGGCTCAAAAAGGGATGAATTTATACATGAATAAAATGCTTTGAAATTGTTTTCTCTGAGATTCTATAGCTGGCGACGAGTTTAACAGCGGTATCTGATTGAAAACCAAGTTTGGCAGTTTTACGGTAAAGTAAAAATCCATCGGTTCGGTTGCGGTTTAAAAAACTACCGCCACTACTCGGTTTTACCGAAAAACCGCCCAAACCTATAATCTCTATCCTTGATAGGATAAAGACAGGGGACCAGTCTTCTGCGGAACATGCTTATATGCTATGAGGGGACCAATCACAGGAGGCAGACCTGAGACAACATTGCGTCATTCACATTTGTATTTATTATTATGAGGAATATTTGATTGAATTCCACTACAGCAGCCCAAGAGATATTGTCAATCATTTTAATAATACAATTAGTCAAAGGTATTGGACTTATTGCTAGTTGTATGGTGCCCATCATTCAACTGTATGGTATATAATCAAATAAACCGCATAGGAAACTGACTATGTACATACATACATTGTTTGGAGTGAACCAAGACAAATTTACTAGAGAGTGATTTGAATTTGTGACCCCTCCTCCTCTTTTTTCCGGATTAACGTACCACCGCTCTACCAACTGAGCAACCTAAAGTCCATTATGTTGCTTATCTCCTAGCTATTTTTGTTCAATATCTTTGTGCAGCCAGGAATCACGCCCCATGTGATACAACCTGAGAAGCGGCAGTCTAGTGATCACATAGAAGTAGGCTGTTTACACCATATTTTTAAAAGCTAATGATAGCGTATTTTTTAATTAAGAAAAATCGGTTTAAATTTGTTCAATCGGACATTGCGTTGGGAAGATACAGTCAATAATGTCTATCAAAAATAAGGTTAAAATTATCCGGCAGGTCAAACAAAAGGTTATGTTTTTCTTTATTCTTGATTTGGCACCAGATTTGACAGTACAGCATCATCTTTGGGACTTCAAATTAGTTTATCTTTATCCTATATTAATGAAACTTGGTATAACCAATTGTTGTTCATTTATGTTTCATTGCAGATTATATTTAAATTAATTAATTATCTAATTTGCATAATTAATGACCTAATTTGCATAAATACTGAGTAATTTATTCAATACAAATCATTTTTGAACGAAATTGTTAGTAATATGTTCATATTTTCTTTAACATAATGTATCTGAGTGTTGTAATTTCAATCCAAACTGGTATTTGTAAATGAACTAATTGTATTTAATTACCTAATTTGCATAATTAACCTCATATTTTTCCTCCAATTATACAGTAAATAAGGTGCAACAATAATGGTTAATCAAATGTTTTAACTTCTTAGAATATACGTAGGAATTGGGGTGGAATTGGGTGGGCGGAGTTAACCCTACCTTAAATGGAGGGTTATTTCTCCCTTCTTTTATCATGTCCCCTTCCCTCACAATTAAGTAAATGATAATCATCGACTACAAATAGTCTAAGATAATGAGTTCATTTCGCTTGAGTAATGGAAACTGTCAGTCAACGTCCTCATATCTGTATCTGATGGAGAACAAAGTTACCCTGCACCCTGTAACAAAATCAAAAACAAATAAATAAAAAAAAATTAAATGTGAGGGGACTCACATTACGGATTTCTCTCATCCAGCGGTTTCCGAGTTGCTTCTTGTTCCACTCGGAAAAAGCACGTCCTTTTGGATGTGTAACTTTGTTTACATTGTAATTACCATGTCAGTAAACTTATCAGATAGTGAGTTAATCCTGCGTGGGCTTCATTACTTACTACTAGCTGGCTAGGAGTTTTAAGAGGAAAATAAACACAAAAAGTTGTTGAAATACATTCCCACCAAAGTATTGACAAAAAACTATTACATAAACATTTAATCATGACGAAAGACCGAGTCATAGGCTAAGATCTTGTGAAATACATCGAAGACCCGCTGCCGCTGCAACCGCCAAATTTACGTGTGTTGTGCGTGTGGTGCGCGCATGGTTATAGCCGACTTCACGGTTATTTTAGTAATAGTGATACGAAGTGATACGAAAATAGAGAAGGATCAGATGTTGTATCAAATAGAAAAATAGATCCAACACTAGACATACGTTTTTGTCTTTACAAAAACTAGGTGTTCGGGTTAACTTCCACAGTGAGCAATTGATGACGTCATAATCATAATAGCAATAAGAACTATATTCTGTACGTGGCATTTCACATGTGAGTATACACATTTATTTTAAATATATTTTTCTATAAACAATGTGCGAAGCAGCTCTATCTCGATTATAAAGGTGTCTTGGTACTAGACTACTAATCTTATTCTCTGTCTATAGTTATAGTTATACCAATTTGTATGTCTTTTACATTGTCTTTCGGTTGTTTTGGATGCCCTTATAATAATAATAATAATAATAATAATAATAATAATAATAATAATAATAATAATAATAATAATAATAATAATAATAATAATAATAATAATAATAATAATAATAATAATAATAATAATAATAATAATAATAATAATAATAATAATAATAATAATAATAATAGGTAAAACTTGTAGCTTTGCATGGTGAGGATGATAAGTAAGACTAATAATAATAATAATAATAATGACTTATATAGCGCACGTATCCACCAAACTGGTGCTCAAGGCGCATTATATTAAACCATCTCAGCTCCCTGGGGAGTATACAGCTCATTTGCTGCCATTACAGCGCATATAGGGCTAATCAAACACAACAACCAACTCTGCCCTCACAGGTACCCATTTACCCCTGGGTGGAGAGAAGCAATTATGGTAAAGTGTCTTGCTCAAGGACACAAGCACCATGGTTGCGGTTGGGATTTGAACCCACATTCTGACGACTCAGCCATCAGAACACAAATCCGATGCACTAAACCGCTCAACCATGACACTCCACTTATAATGCAATACAAATTGTGTGTGTTCAGGTGGTTATCACAATGGAGAATGGCATGATGTTTTGTGCATTGGTATACATTTATGAACATGTTGCATATCGCACTCAACCAATTTGTATTGGAAAAGGCAATTAACATACTGAATGGATGTATTCCCTGTAGCAACAGAAGAACTGTTTTTCTGTACATAGGCAAGAAGACTTTACCATAGTGTTTTGTTGTATCATGTGATGGATACTGTTATAATTCAATTTTGATATCCCTTTTATTGCAAGGTCTTCTATTTATCAATTGACGTAATGGTTGCCCTTGGTAACTGGCTCACTTTGTAGTATTTTGATTGTATTATATGATTTATATCACCTGTTGAATGGATTGTAATTATTACTGGCATAGTCATCAGTATAGCTCTATTATTTACATTATGTACTGCTATAGTGATGTGAAAACATAAGGGCCTATGGCTACAAGGAACCTGTATCTCGATCATGTAGACGTATACAATGTTGTACATTCCAATACCAACACACACACACAAAAAAAATAGTTTAATGAATATTTCCACCTTAATAATGCCGATCGGAGGATTTGATAATGATAAGATAAAGCGTTATGGATGTAAAAAGTCAGACTTTCTAAGCAGGGATCGACGCATCGTATGACGCGTAAAACTGCATGGTGTGTATACACAAGCCCGAAGTATACTCTTTCCGATGAGCCCCAACCTCGCACGTTTTCGTCTAAATCAGACGGCGCCGATTTGCAATCGAAACGTTCCGAGTACATTCGGCCAGAATCGTTCATTGGGCCGTGCCAAAATCATGCGTGTGACCGGAAGTTGCTTTGTGCATAGGAATTGTACAGTGCGGGCACGGACATTATGTACAAAGTACCTGTATATGAGAGTCGGTTTTCGGTAACGGAAGTGATCGTGTGTTTGTATGGTATATAGTTTATTATAACTTCTCAATAAGCAATGCATACAAAGGAGCCAGTCTATTTTCCCGCCAGCCTCGGTTTGGAGAAACGGGAGAAGTACGGGAGAAACGGGAGAAGTACAGGAGAAACAAAAGGCAGCACGATATATATATAGCTATAGTCTATATAGCTAGCATTATATACATTCGTTCCTTATAGGATATATATAGCTATAGTCTATATAGCTAGTAGCATTATATACATTCGTTCCTTATAGGATATATATAGCTATAGTCTATATATACATTCGTTCCTTGTAGGATATATATAGCTATAGTCTATATAGCTAGTAGCATTATATACATTCGTTCCTTATAGGATATATATAGCTATAGCCTATATAGCTAGTAGCATTATATACATTCGTTCCTTATAGGATATATATAGCTATAGTCTATATATACATTCGTTCCTTGTAGGATATATATAGCTATAGTCTATATAGCTAGTAGCATTATATACATTCGTTCCTTATAGGATATATATAGCTATAGTCTATATATACATTCGTTCCTTATAGGATATATATAGCTATAGTCTATATAGCTAGTAGCATTATATACATTCGTTCCTTATGAACGGGACGTTTGGTCATATGTAGCTTAGGCCCAAAAAAGTCTCCGGAATCTCGGCTTCAACAATCGGTGCGGTGACGCGTTTTTTGTTGTTTTTTGTTGTTGTTGTTTGTTTGTTTGTTTGTTTGTTTTTTGCCAGCTAGTGAAATACGTGATACATATAATGTACACGCGTTGGAACCAGACCAGTTTTCCCATACACAAACTATGGTGGCTAAGGGAGGCCTCATA
Organism: Zoroaster sp. YZ-2022; assembly: GCA_029582265.1. Lineage (NCBI taxonomy): Eukaryota > Metazoa > Echinodermata > Asteroidea > Forcipulatida > Zoroasteridae > Zoroaster > Zoroaster sp. YZ-2022. The sequence continues at coordinate 19,088,015 of CM055818.1, read as the reverse complement.
GTCTGGCAAACATTCATAATGTGAAAAAGTCGTTTAAAACACAGCCCGTCAGTCAATTCCAATCGATCCAGCCAAAACTAAAACTAAAACCGGAAACCGGAACACTGTTTTGGGACTTAGCCACAAAGTTTAATACTAATGGGACATTTTTGAGATGCTGGTTTCATAATTCTGACCTTGTTTACATAATTCTGAGTATAAACATGATATTGATAGCAATGGAAAAGGAACAGTAAGTCTGAAGCCACCTAACATCTCAAAATGATCGACTTTCCCCCTTCCCCTCACTGACTGCAACACGCTGAACATGATGCACTATATTGTTGCCATATTGATCAAGTGAAGCGCTGAAAGTGTGCGCCCTCATCAGCTTATGCACTGAGCATAGCACTGATGATCGTAATTCTGAGCACGCTCATGTTATTGAGAACAATGGGAAAGAACTGGTATTCTGCTGCCCTCTAGCGTCTCTAAAGTTTCCCATTGAGCTTAACATTTTACAGTTTTTTTTTGTTTAGTATGATTCTTGATCCTCATTAAAAAATATGCATAGGCCTGTATCGATATATTATGATATATGACTTTTAATTGATGTGTCAATATATATTTTCATTCCCCTAATCGTTCTTTGTTACTCCGCAATATTTCTCTTTATTATCTTTTTCGACGACGGAGGTCTTCACCTCAAGAATTATATCAATTATAGTAAATTATTTATAAACTTTAATCTTTAAAGAATATTTAATATAAATTTCGTCAATTATAAATCAGCTCCTATTTTGAACATGGTGCTGATCAAACAAGCTTTGCAATTCCAGTATTAATGCAACTAGAAAAATGTGGTTTAGGATTAGAAAAATGCAAATATTTCCAGACTGTTGAGACAGTCCAATGATCCACTCTATTTCCTGGAAGAATGGTGTGACTTTGCTGATTTCACTGACGGTGCGTTTCCGGCGACTTTGCTTCTCGTTGAACCGCCATACTGCGAGATGGACTGATAGGTGTGGTCGGCCTATACCACAGACTTGGAGTAGTGCGGTGGGGGTCGGGGCCCTTTCATCACCGAAGGGGGATGCGATGTCTCGTAGCCGGCGCTCGCATACGCATAATCAGGTCCCCCCCCTGTGGCATAGACCTAGACGAACGCGAGGTCTTTCTCACAGGCGGACCGGGTTCGTACGCGTAGTCGTACGTCGTTGCTGGATTCCGACGCACGCTAGGTTTCCCCTCATAGCGCCGAGCCATCTTCACCATGTCACCATGCTCGCTATGGGCAGCTGGGTTGTAGATCATTGAAGGGGCGGGGTCATGGGTAGGGGGGCTGGGCGGGGCCATGGGTAGGGGGCGGAGACTGCCTCCAACGGTTTTGACGAGGGAAAGAAACGAAAAACGATTGATTTAAGTTGTCTAAAAGGTGCACACAATCTTAAGATTAATATAAATAATTTGTTTTTATTAATATAAATGTGCTTTTTAGGCAAAGACATATGGACCTATACTTTATAATTCTGAAAACGGTAATTTAAAAATAAAATAAAAACAAGTTTAATCATTTTTTGTTCCATCATAGCGATAACATATAGATGCATGAGAATGACATTGTTAGCATTGGATACGTCCAGCGTCCCTTTTTACATGTGGCCATTCATTTTGTACGCCGTTTTTTTAAGCTTGAAAAACTACCGTGATAGGTCTAAGCTCATTAAAACCAAAATTAATCGTTATTTATTTATAGTTGTATAAGAATTGTTAGTTAGTCTTTAATTTTACACCTCTTTCCAACATACATTGATCAATTCGTTTTGTAGGCTTTCTTACCTCCGCACCATCGAAATTATGACCATGAACAAAATGCTGAGGAACAAAACGAAACCTCCAATTGCTATAATCCCTGTGTATAGAAGTGAAAATGTAATATCATCTTAGTCAAAACTTTTACTGTTCTGTTGCCTGTATGGGCACTGGCATATTCAACAGGGAGTATAGGGCGTACATGAGGAGGAACGGGATGCACTGCCAATGTGGTGGTGTGTACGCCATCGTAGTGTCAAATAATTATTCCATGCTGTTTATAATAGGGGAAATTGTCAATGTAATAAACACCACTGGTTTGTTTCCTTTAAATGTATTTTGCCAAACTTTACCTGTTCTTTTGGGTCTTTTTTACGATTGTCTGATTAACTTTAATGGATATCAATGAAGGGACTTAATCCTATGATTATGCCTCATTTGGTTCAACATAATTATCATGCATATTCATATTATTTTGAAGCTCATGCCATACTTCTACAATTACCTTGCCTTACCATATGCTTCAACCTAATGAACATAGGCCTATACTATTGTTTGAATATGCATAATTTACAGGCGCACTCTTGAACACAATCTGTGTGGAAGCGGGGAGTGATTTTTCATGTTAACAACCCAAAGATCTGATGTCAGGCTTCCAGGCTCGTGAATTACGCCAGATACCTGCCTGTCAGTTTGGGTAGGTAGCAAGCGCGCCAGCCTCGAAGCGTTACGTCGTATCTTCTGTAAAGCGTATCCAATGAAATCCCTTGAATGGTACGGCCAGAGCCTGTTTTTATTCTTGATAGAATAAATACAGTACATGTGTGTACTTTATAGACACGCTGAATGAAGCCACCGTGTTTTTCTTCCATCCAAATCCACATGTCATGACCAAGCCAAGGCTGGAGGTAAAAATAGTCTGGCCCCCGTTTTATGCGTTGCATGCATCATAGAATTAGACAAAGATGGCCGCAGACATTCATCACACTGCAGCCATTCTGTTTTGTCATCCAAACACATCTTATAGACCAAACCAAGGCTGGAAAGAAAAATAGTCTGGCCCCTTTTCTAAATTGTGAATCAGCAAGGGGACAATGGTATCCCACAAGTTTCTCTTTGTTTCCGTGTATCCAAGATGAGTAATTCTAAAGAAAAGGGACCAGCGGCGTAGCCACGCGTGAGAGGGGCCTTGGGGTGCACGTTTCCCCACATATTTCCAGCGCCCCCAGGTGTCCCCCACGAAAAATAGTGCCCCAAAAAAGAAAAGAAAAAGAAAAGGGAAAGAACCCATACCCCCTGGGCCCCCACTGAAAAGCAATTCCCCCCCACTGAAAAAGTCCTGGGAGGGACAATAGGGGGACAATGGTGGTACCCTACAAACCTGATCTTTAAGGTTGTGTGTGCGTGTTTTCTTTTTGTTTTCTCTTACCGCAATGAAATCCAGAGAACCCAGGAAGACAGTCACAGAAGGTACTTTCTTTGTAATGATAACAAAAGTGGGTGTGTATGGGGATGTGGATGTTTTGGTATTATTAGTTGTTTATACTCTCACCGCAATTGAATCCAGAGAACTCAGGAAGACAGTCACAGAAGGTACTTTCTTTGTAATGATAACAAGTGCCTCCATTCTGACAGTTTGTATCTAAACAGCTTGTTGATGTATCAGCTGAAAATATGGACATAAAATACTAATACTACTGCCAAAAAGGAAGTATCAATCATTTAACAATTTGAAGTATGATCCATATCACACACCAAGCAATTTACCCCCCCCCCCCGCAACAACAAATAAATAAATACAAAATAATTAAATAGTAATAAGAATATTAGTAATAGTCACCCGTTTGACACGTGTCCCCAGTCCATCCCTCCTGACATACACCGGGCTAGGTGTACCTGGGCTAGGTTTGCGGTGTTGATTCTGAGGAGTTATCTCACCGGTGTTTTGCTCTATTTCGAACAGAATTTGGGCGCCGGGCGTATGCCGTATTCACTGATAATTCTGTCGATGAAGTCATATGAAGGGGTTGTGCCTCTGACGTTTTCTATAGAGACTGTTGTAACCAGCTCTAGCCTATACGTTTTGATCCATATCTCTGAATAAATATTAATTTGAAGGCACAATATGTTTGGAAGCCTACTCCCATTGCAAAGCTATGAAACATTATTTTAGGAGTTTCTAATTCAGCAAACTTTTAACACCTTTAAGTTTGTGCGGGACACTTACCTAAGGCGGAGGACTCCACCACGACCAAAAGCGGTAAAATCACCAAACCCACCGCAAGAAATATCCGCAGCGTCACCATGTTTTGATCAAAACGAGTACGAAGCTGCTATATAAAAAAAACCGACAATGTATATTTCTACCTCCGTCAAAACATTCTGCCCGCTGATGTTTTGATGAATGTATAGACCTCTGGAGTAAAGGAGCGATAAAATATCTTTTTTGCGAGTGGGGGGGGGGGGGGGGCGACACCCCAATAATTTAGTAGTAAATAATGATGGTGCAAACCCATTCAGTGACACTACATCTTTGTTGACTTTTTGTTTTTGTTTTCCAAGATGTATTTGTTATATACATTGAAATACAGTGAATCCGTATTTGACTATTTCCAAAGTTTGTCCATTTGACAATGAGTTTTGTGGGAATAGTAGGCTTTTGTGTTTGAACGTACCAATAATGACCGATTGGTCAAATTGGGGAAACGTGTAGAAGAGACAGGATATTTTTTCAGATCCTTTAGTAGCAATAGCTAAGCTTTCATGCCTCACTCGGCAATCATCAGTTGCATGTAACGGTTCAAATTAATGAGCCCGGTGGTCTCTTGTCTTATTTTTTGAATTGATGTTCTTTTCAAACAGTTGTAATGTGTCCGTTTTGTTTGAGTGAGAGAGTTCGTTGTTTTTATGTGATTTGTTCCTCTAATAAGGAAAGCAGAACATTAAGGGTTTCATCTGGTTCTTCGAAAAAACCAGAGTCGTATGGGGTGGGAGCGAGTTTCTCAGTTGATCCTTTTGGATCTGTGTTTGTGAGATTTGCTCGGATTAGTTTCTCCCGAATGTTTTGGGCTTTTCTGAATGCAACAAAAGGTTGTTTCGGAAATATTTCCGAGAGTTGTGGGTTTTGTTGTATCAACGGCCAACGTTTGTTTACTGCTTGTTTCACATCTTTGTGGTTAACGAACGGATTATAGGTTGTTGAGAAAACCAGTGGTGCTTCCTTGTTTTGTACACCTTTTGGTGGTTTGTGAATCAGTTTGCAATTGGCTCGGTTTGCCAGTGACACTTTGTGTGTTGCATTGTTTATCTCAGTTTGAGTATAGCCTCTCGCTAAAAGTTTTTGTGAGAAGTTCTTGACTTTTTCTGTGAAATCTTCCTCATTGTTAGTATTTCTCGCATATCTGAGAGTTTCTCCGTTATAGATAAATGCTTTGAATACATGGGGTGGGTGTGATGAGGTTTTGTGTAGAAACTGATATGTTTCTGTTGGTTTGGTGTACACTTTTGTGTCAAATATACCAGTTTCACGGAAACGTTTTCCTTTGAAAATGGTTAAGTCAAGATAATTGATCGAGGTTTTTGAGGCCTCGTATGTGAATTTGAGACTAGTCGGATGCATCTGATTCATAGTGTCAATGAGATTTGTGAAATATTCCATTTCGCCACTATAAATGACTAGTATGTCATCTCTGTAGCGCCACCATGTTTGGATATGATCAGCCTGTTGTAGGATTTTGTTTTCGAGATCGTGTAGTGTTATGTCACAGATTTCCGGACTGGCTGTTGAGCCCAATTGCACAACCGATTTTCTGGAGATAGAATTTATTTCCAAATTGGAAACAATTTCTGTTAAGTATGAGTTCCAGAAGTTTACGGATGTATTCGGATGGTGGTTTGTTGATGACATATGGGTGGTTGGTTCGGTCGAGGGTATTGCATACACAGTTTATTGCCTCGGTTTGGCGGATATTTGTGTACATTGAAACAACATCAATACTTGTGATTAGCACATTTTGTGGAAAGGTTTTTCCTTCTTCCGCAGTATGTCTGTGCAGTCTGTCTGTATGTCTGTGTCGCGGACATAGGTTGGTTGGGCGGTCACTATTGGGAGTAGAAAATGATCTACAAACTATGAGATTTTGGCGGTTGGACTCGAACATCCACTTATGATTGGTCTTCCAACAAAAGGTGTGCCTGTTGGCGGAGTTTTGTGAATTTTCGGTAGAAAATACATTGTTGGAATGTGACATGTCTGTGGGCTTGGATCGAGGTATGCCAAAGTGTGCTTATCGATGTAGTTGTTGTTTTGCATTTCGGTTAGGATATTGTGGACTAAGAGGATGGTTTCTGGTGTTATATCTTGGTCTAGCTCTGTATAGTGCTCTGATTCAAGATGTCTGTAACCAACCTGTAAATAGTCGGAGCGGTTCATAATGCAAATGCCTCTTCCTTTATCGTATGGTTTGATCACGATTTCAGGGTTGTTCCTCAAGTTTTTGAGGGCTGTTAGTTCAGGGCTTGTCATGTTCTTTTCCTGAGTTCTCAGACGAATATGAGCAAGTTGATATTTTGTGGCTTCCAGGTATTGTTCGAGCGTTTCGCTCTGTGTGGTTTTTGGATGCCAGGTAGAGGGTGGTTTAAATGGGTGGTTTTTGGAAGTTTTGTTATGCATTAGGTATGCAATTCATTAGGTTATGCATTAGGTATGCGTCAAAGCTCATTCCAGAAAAGGTTCAATCAAAAACGAATGATGCCTGGATGACTGACAAAATATTGAATCTGATGGAGCAAAGAAGGCTAGTGAAGGGAAGAAATGAAGTGCAATACAAACAGCTTAATCATGAAATTAGGGACAAGTGCAAGGAAGCCAAGGAAAACTGGCTTGATATTCAATGCCAAGAAATTGAAAGAAAACATAAAAATATGAAGGATATGTACGATAAAATCAAGCGCTTATCGGGTAAGAAGTCAAACAACCAGGCAGGATGCATAAAATCGGAAGATGGTACCATGCTTACAGAAACGGAAGATATTTGTAGCAGATGGATTCGTTACATCAAAGACCTCTTTGCAGACAACCGAGGGAACATGCCAGACATTGAGACGAGCATAGAAGGGCCGGAGATAATGAAGGATGAAATCAGGAATGGGATAGGAAAGATGAAGAAAGCAAAGCAGTAGGGCGGATGAAGTTTCGATAGAAATGCTGGAAGCATTAGGAGAGGACGAGTCGAATTATTTTATAAGATTTTCAATGAAATTTATGACACCGGAGAACTACCAGAAGATTTTTGACATCGGTTTTATCACTTTGCCGAAAAGCCAGGTGCAGTGGAATGCAAAGACCACAGAACAATCAGCATCATGAGTCACGGTATTAAGCTACTATTGACAATTCTGATAGAAAGAATTCGAAGCAAGTTGAGGCCAGAAATTGCAGATGAGCAGTACGGGTTCATGCCTGACCGAGGGACAAGGAATGCTACTTTTACACTAAGAATGCTTTGCGAAAGAGCCATTGAACACCAAGTGGACATCTTTCTATGTTTCATCGACTACACCAAGGCATTTGATAAAGTTCAGCATGAAAAGTTCCTCCAGCTACTGCAAGATTTGGGCGTAGACGGAAAAGATGTCCAGTTAGTCAGAAATTTGTACTGGAACCAAAAGGCTGCAGTTAAGGTGGAAGACCAGCTGACGGAATGGATAAACATACTGCGAGGCTTGAGACAAGGTTGTGTACAATCACCGGACTATTTTAATCTCTACAGTGAAAAGATCCTTAGGAATATCGAGGACATGGTAGGATTAAAAGTGGGTGGTGTTAACATCAACAATCTGCGTTATGCGGACGACACAGTCTTGATTGCGACATCACAAGAGCAGTTGCAAGCAATCTTGGACGTAGTAGTGGAAGCAAGCGCGGAAATGGGACTTTCAATCAATTGCGATAAAACCAAATCAATGGTAGTCAGCAAGAAAAAGGATAAGCCACAGTGCCGATTGACAATTGGAGAGGAGGAAATCGCGGAAAAGGAGAGTTTCAGCTATCTTGGGAGTTTGATAACAACGGATGGAAGATGCAAGAAAGATGTGAGAAAGCGAATTTCAATTGCCAAGGACAAATTTCAAGACATGCGCTCCATTTTTACCAACCGGAACCTGACCATGCGCCAGTTCGGTTGCTCAAGTGTTACATTTGGTCAGTTTTGACGTACGGCTGCGAGTCATGGACACTGTCACCAGAATTGATAAGGAATTTAGAAGCAGCAGAAATGTGGTTTTTTAGAAGAATGCTCAAAATATCACACTTGGATCGAGTCACGAATGTAGAAGTTTTGCGGAGAGCCGGAGTGAATAGGGAGTTACTTTCAGTCATAACTAAAAGACAACTCTACTTTTTGGGCCATGTTGTCCGTAAGGAGAAGTTGGAATGCCTGTCTCTCCAGGGCCTGATAAAGGGGAAAAGATCACGAGGAAGACAGAGGGGGAAGTATATGGATCGCATCAACCAACTAGTGAGAGAGGAGAATCAGGACGACCCAAGTTCTGCAGCACAAGTCTTTAACTGGGCACGGGATAGGACTAAATGGAAATTCATAACCGCCAAAGCGTGTATCACGTCTGGCACCTAACAGAACAGAATGCAATTCTCATTCTTCTTTGGAAGATATTTATATCACTCAGGAGAGTAAAACGGGTTGGTTTAGCAGGGGTTGGAACGAAGTTTAAACCTTTACCCAGAGCAATTTTCTCAATTCGAGATAGCTTCGCTGTGGATAGGTTTGTGATAAATTGTTCGCTTTGTTCTGCTAAATAAGTCATTTGACTAATATGGTTTTGTTTGGTTTTATTTGAGCATTCAAATGAAAATTGTTTCAATTTTCGTTTTGATTGTGAATGTTTTGCTACTTTCGTAAATTTCCTTTTTGCCATAGTTGGAAGTTTTTAGTCCAATAATATATACTTATATATTTGTATTATATTAAATGGATAATAATAAGGTAGACAATGGCATGAAATTTCTCTTTTGAGAAGATGTGGTGGTCCTGAAAAGGACCGGTGGAAATTTGTCTTTAAAAAGACCGGTGGGTTTGGAAAGAGCTTTTTACACTCCCTCTCTTGGCCGCTTCTTCCCCCGTTTCGGGGGTGCTTGTGCTCTTGTGAAAAACTCGTACAGTTTTTGTGCCGTGTGTAGCTCTCTCTCGTCTTGAAAGTGGTCCCGTATAATAAATAGCTCTTTTTGCGCCGACTTGGTTGCCTTCAGTAGCCGTTGTTCTGCCTTCTACTTATTTACTACTTATTTACTAATTTTCTCAGTCGGCATTTAGAGCCTCAGTCGGCAAAGGAAGCTAGAAGGTACTAGAACAAAGGTTGGTCCACAATAAATTTTCAGTCGGCAAACCTAGAGATATGGGTTTGCATTTTTGCCGACTGCAAATGTATCGTGTTTCTAAGCGCTGAAGATTTGCAGAGTTTGTTATCAGTTGTCTTTACTTTGTAATACATTCTAATACATTGTAATACATTGTAATACATTGTAATACATTGTACTCGTGGAAAGAGCTGCAGTTTTGGGTGGCAGAATCAATCTAAGAAAGTTTCCACTATGGACGGGCCCTACAAAGGCCCCATTTCGCCAAACATGTTTTTGCGTTATGTATAGAGAAGCGATGGAGCTTGAATTGCCTTCACGTTACTGTATTGAGATATTTATCTCGAACACAGGTTATGGAAACACAGAATGCAACGATAAAATATTCAGAAACACATATTTTTTTAAAGAATGTGAATTCAATGATAAGGTATACCTTATCATTGAAACGTATACCTTATCATTGAATTCCACATTTCTTTTAAAGAAATATGTATTTCTGAGATATTTTATCGTTGTATTCTGTGTTTCCATGAAAAAACCTTGTTTCCGAGATAAATTATCGCAGTAACGTGAAGGCAATTCAAGCTTCCGTATATGTTGCATATCATGATGTGTGACTTCCCTGAGTCTAGAAGGCTGATTCCAGTGAAATAAACTTTCAAAGCGGTTGAGTGATTCATTCAACCATGCAGCATATCAATGAAACTGCAAATTCATTATTACCGGATGTGAATGAAACTGCAAATTTAAAAACAGAACTTATAAAAGGCTGGCCAGACCCATTCTACTCTATGTGAATGGGATAATTCAACTATATCCACCCAACCTTGTCATTCAGACGGGGCAAACTAATGATCATGGTGTAGAACGGCGCTGCTGAAAACTAATAATAGGGGCATACAGGAAGGTTATACACACCTTTGGTAGATCAGAAATCATTATTTTTTGATGACGTCGCAAATGTTTAGAACACTTCCATTGACATCTGCGGGTCCGAAAACATATCTGGGTCTAATATTTAAAAAATTTAATTTTGACGCACTTTGGTCCCACCCTGGCCCACTGTGCAGCGGTCCGAAGTTGAAATCCCGCCATTACAGTAAGACTTTACTTAATAATGTTTGCACACGAAATCCCTTAAAATAACAGATTTCCCAGGGGTTTCACACCTACATCCACACAACATCCCCACATTTTTGGCGGGCTATCCATCCATCGGAAGCTGTACATTTATGTTTGCCTCATAAATCATCGAGTAAAGGGGTAATTAATTCTTGCGTGAACCAACAAATCATATCACTTGAACCCACACATCCATCTGATGCATCGTACATGTACATGCACTCTGACTGCTGCGTTGCGGCTACCGGCCCGGTTGAAACATCTGTCCGCGGATCAGTGAAATTAGGCTTCGACTGTTGGTATAAATCACCCCGCTCTGTGGCGCAAAAAGGGATGGTTTTATAACAAAATGTTTTATAATAAAAATGCTTTGAAATTGTTTTCTTCCAGATTCTATAGCTGGCGACGAATTAAAAAACCAGGGGCGTAGCGAAGGCATTTTCTTTGGGGTGTGGAAGTAAATTTGCCGACTGACATCAGTGGCGTAGCCAGGATTTTTAGTGGTGGAGGGCAAACATTTTTGGGGTTATTTTACCGACACAAAACTGCCACTACTCGGTTTTCCCGAAAAACCGCCCAAACCTATATTCTCTATCCTTGATAGGATAAAGACAGGGGGCCAGTCTTCTGCGGAACATGCGTAATGCTATGAGGGGACCAATCACAGGAGGCAGATCTGAGACAACATTTGAACCATCTGTGACCATTAGTATTGATATAATATGTGTCATTCACATTTATTATTATGAGGAATATTTTATTGAATTTCACTACAGCAGCCCAAGAGATGCAGGTTTACTGTCCATCATTTTAATAATACAATTCAGTTAATATAAATGATGAATGTTGTCAGTCAACCATTGTAATGAAAACAATACTATGGCCACTATTATGTAGAAACAGCAGTATCAGTTCGTGTTGTGGGGAAAGTAAAAATACTTCCTATATCTGATTTTCGTTTGTGAACGGACACCCGTGTACTGATGACTTCACAGGTATTGGTATTATTTCAAGTTGTGTATTGCCCATTATTGTACATCTGTATGGTATATAATCCAAATGTACATACATGTTTGTACATTGTACATCTGTACGGTATATAATCCAAATGTACATACATGTTTGTACATTGTACATCTGTACGGTATATAATCCAAATGTACATACATGTTTGTACATTGTTTGGAGTGAACAAAGACATATTTACTAGACAGGGATTTCAACGTGTGACCCCCCGGATTAACCTACCAGTGCTAACTGAGCAACCTATAGCCCATTATCTCCTAGCTATTTTTGTTCAATATCTCTGTACAGCTGGGGATTACACCCCGTGTTATGATACAACCATAGAGCTATGATACAACCTGGGAAGCGGCAGTCTTGGGATCACATAGAAGAGGATACGACTTGTTATTTATATGGTATATATTTTATTATTATCTCTCAATATACAAAAATATAACGGTTAGACTATAATCACGCGCGCGCCGCAACCATTATGGCACCCGATACTCCAAATTTGTGTCAGTATATAACGTCTCAAAAGGATCAATTTCATCTTGCTATTAACAAGCACAGATTATAATCTGGTAGTCTGGATTACAATTGGTGTCGTTAAGTCAGTCAGTCGTTATAATCTGGTGGCACATGCATAATCGCATAATCGCAATCGTTCAATATTTTCGTCGTTAACATTTAATTTAAAGAAGAACATAAAATAGTTATAGCCTAATTAAAACGTTGCTACGACTGTTACACGATGTATACAGAAACAATTTGATTATTCATGAAACGATCGACTACCGTGTGAATTAAGCGTGCCATTGCTGCATGATAAGCGATAGCGATATGCATGTGCCACTCACTTAAAACGACACCATTTGTAATCCAGACTACCAGATTATAATCTGTGCTTGTTAATAGCAAGATGAAATTGATCTTTGAGACGTTATCTATACTGACATAAATTTGGAGTATCGGGTGATTATGGTCAGATTCCCGATTATAAGCGTACCACTATTGATCGATGCATACAAAGGGGGCCAGTCTCATTCCCTGCCAGCCTCGGTTTGCGTGTATAATACGAGAGAAAAAACAATTCAGTATGACGTATACAGCATGATAAAGGTCTATACAGTAGCATTATATACATTTGTTCTTTATAGGAACGGGAAGTTTGGTCATTTGTAACTTTAAGGCCAAAAAAGTCTCCAGTTTCTTGTCATAAGTCGGCTTCTAAATCGGTGCGGTGACGCCTTTTTTTCTTCGTGTTTTTAAATCTGTTTTTTGCCAGCCAGTGAAATACGTGATACATGTATACGCGTTGGAAGCAGACCAAATTTCCCATACACAAACTATGGTGGCTTAGAGAGGCCTCATAAATCGGGCAAACATTCACACCCCTACGTGAAAAGGTCGTTTAAAACAGCCCGTCAGAATTCCAATCGATCCAGCCAAAACTAACACTAAAAATGCCGGCGATGCGCGCGCGGAGACCAGAAACCGGACACGTTTTTGGCCACAACGTTTAATACCAATGGGACACTTTTGAGACGCTGGTTCTCCCTTTGTTTACATAATTCTGAGTATAAACGTGATATTGATAACAATGGAAAAGGAACAGTAAGTCTGCCGCCACCTAACATCTCAAAATGATCAACTTTTCCTCTTTCCCCTCACTGACTGCAACATGCTGAACATGATGCACTATATCGTTGCCATATTGATCAAGTGAAGCACTGACTGAGCATAGCTGTGATGATTGTAATTCTGAGCACGCTCATGTTATTGAGAACAATGGAAAAGAACCGGTAAGTCTGCTGCCCTCTAGCGTCTCTAAAGTCTCCCATTGAGCTGAACATTTTACAGGTTGGGTTTTTTAGTATGATTCTTGATCTTCATTAAAAATGTATGCAAATATTATATCGATATATTATGATATATGACTTTTTATTTATGTGTCCATCTATATTTTCATTCTCCTAATCGTTCTTCGTTACTCCGCAATATTTCTCTTTATCTCTTTCGACGACGGAGGCCTTCACCTCAAGAATTATATCAATAGTACATTATTTATAAACTGTAAGCTTTAAAGAATATTTATTATAAATTTCGTCAATTATAAATCAGCTCCTATTTTGAACATGAAGCTGATCAAACAAGCTTTGCAACACCAGTATTAATGAAACGCGCTGAAGGATTAAAAAAAAAAAAAAATACAGATATTTCCAGACTGTTGAGACAGCCCAATGATCCACTCTATTTCCTTGAAGAATGGTGTGACTTTGCTGATTTCACTGACGGTGCGTTTCCAGCGACTTTGCTTCTCGTTGAGTCGCCATACTGCGAGATGGACTGATAGATGTGCTCGGCCGATGCCACAGACGGTGACTTGGAGTATTGTGGTGGGGGCCCGTTCTTCACCGAAGGGGGATGCGATGCCTCGTAGCCGGCGTTCGCATACGCATACTCAGGTCCCTCCTGTGGCATAGACGAACGCGATGTCTTTTTCACAGCTGGACCGGGTTCGAACGCGTAGTCGTACGTCGTTGCTGGATTCCGAATCACGCTAGGTTTCCCCTCGTGGTGGTTATGGACTGGGTTCGGGGTGTAGCGCCGAGCCATCTTCGACTCCTGATGCCGATTGGAGCTGTATAAGTCCTTGGGAGGGCGTTGGCTCGGATACGGCGCGGCGAGTACCATGTCACCATGCTCGCCATGGGCAGCTGGGTTGTAGATCATTGAATTGGCGGGGCCATGGGTAGGGGACTGGGCGGGGCCATGGGTAGGGGGCGGAGACTGCCTCCAACGGTTTTGACTAGGGAAAGAAAGGAAAAACGATTGATTTAAGTTTTCTTAAAGGTGCACACAATCTTGTGTGGTTTTTAGGCAAAGACTTTATGGTTCTGAAAAAAGGTTTGGTGAAACGATGATTTTTTTTAAATTTTAATAATACAAAACACAAATTTAATCGTTGTCCAATGGATATGTGTATAGCGTCTATTTTTACATGTGACTATTCATTTTGTACGCCAACGTGTTTTAAAGCTTTAAAAATACCGTGATGATAGGCCTAAGCTCATTAAAAGAAAAATTGAAGAAGTGCTGTTCGTTAGTCATTCATGTTATACCTCTTTCCAACATACAGTGATCAATTCGTTTTGTAGTATTTCTTACCTCCGCGTCTTCGAAATGCTGACCAGGAAAAGAATACAACCAAGAATGCCTAGGAAAGTAAACAAACCTCCAACTGCCCCTCCGACTATAATGCCTGTGTATTAGAGAAAAAAGCAGTAGCATCCTTAGTCCAAATCTTTACTATTCGGAATATACAGCATTATGGGAAGGAAAGGGATGTATTGGGGTTATGCAATCGTAGCCACGAACAGTCAATTATCATGCATATTCATATTATATTGAAGCTCATGCCATATGCTTCATCATAATATCATGCATATTCATATTATGTTGAAGCTCATGCCATATGCTTCATCATAATATCATGCATATTCATATTATGTTGAAGCTCATGCCATATGCTTTATCATAATATCAATATCATGCATATTCATATTATGTTGAAGCTCATGCCATATGCTTCATCATAATATCATGCATATTCATATTATGTTGAAGCTCATGCCATATGCCATATGAATCATATACTATTATTTGACTTTGCATCACGTGCCTCAGCTATATTGTTTGAATATGCATTATACCATGTACAAACAATGTACACAGTGTGGAAGTGCGGTCTATTATTGAGATTCATAATGAGGATTTTTAGTATTTATGCAGTAATTGTATGCATAATAGACTTACCCACTGGTACAGAAGACTGTTTGCCTGAGTCTGGATTTATTGGCCAAAAGACTTCTGAAACGTGTAAACATCATTAAAAAATGATTATTTGGAAATGATTTATAAAAGGGTCAATCACCTAGTTATTAAAGTTCCCCCATATAGAACATTTAAAACTTTCACATGTTGTTTAACGCTTTCTTAATTAAATTGCTCCTTTAACTTTACAGACTTGTTGGAAGGTACAGCATTGGGTAATGATGTAAAAACTACTTTTATGAGTATGCTTACTTTATTTGAATCAAGAATATATATATTAAACAACCAACCTGTGAAAGATTCAGGCTATATTTTGTTGTGTTATTCACGGGAAAATAGTGTAAATGCATTCAGATTTGTTGTATTCATTTTAACGAGGAATTAAAAAAAGAGTATACTCTTTCCTAAATTCAAACTGGGAATCTTTTCACTTTTCTTTAAAGTGGCAGCATTATCAGGGAATATACCATTATCAGCTTTCCACCAAGTAAGTTTCACATTAAACTGAATTCCTTAATAATTATTCTGTTATTTTGTGATTACCAATTCCCCATTCGTAAACCTTTTAAATGGTGCGTTCGTTTATTATGTTCAATGAGTAGCTGGTCAGTGTATTTAATTCGACTAGCCTGTGGGTTCACCAGTCTTTCCCCTTTCGCCGAATTGTACCTTTTTTATCACAGGTGTCTCCATACCAACCAACGTCGCAATTACAATATCGATCCCCATGGAGGGAAACTTTACATTGTCCATGATAACCACACCCGCCTGACGTACAATCTATATCGAAAATAAAACCCAGATATTATTTCAACGACTGTTTTTTTATTTTTTTATTTTTTTTATTTTTATTTATTATTAAATCATCAATATAATCGTCAGCAACATGGTTTACCGTTTCTTTTCCACCACTGATCTCTAAACTGACTGGATAGAGGGCCATGTATTTATATTGAAGCCACTGTAATCCATGTTACCACTCTCATAATCAATGCCTTGCAACAGAGAGAATCAGCCTCCCCATATATGTGTGTTCCTGTGTGTATTCCTCTTGTGTTTCTTTTGTCTGCGAGTAGTAAAATGGCCCTTGTGATGGCTTCATTAATTAAGCACCAATGGGTCAATCCTCTATCCACTCAGTATAGTAGAGATACGGTGGTAGTGAGAATACATGTACATGCTTAATTCCCCTGTAGTACTTGATCTTTACATAATTATACGCTTTAATACATAGCAACATTATTACTAAAGTAAGAGGAGAGTTCGATTTTAAACCCACCTGTTGCTGTAGTGGATATAGGTATAGAGCACTGCGTCCCTTCCCACCCAGGTGCGCATGAGCACGTTGGCATGGACTGGTCAAAGTAGCACGATCCACCATTTTCACAGAAATCATAGCACCGAGATGAAAACACCGCTGTGTAAAAGAACAGACGATTAAACGTGATTGAATGAATCAGTTTTTAAACCATGTATTGTATCATGCTGCAGCCATCTTACTTTCGTACAATTCAACATGACCAAAACGAGGCTGGAAGGAAAGTTTCTTGAATCCGTCTTGTGTATTTTATTGTAGGTTACATTGTAGGAGAAGATAAAAGAACAATGGAGGTCCACAGTATCCATAGACACAACGAAATGGGGCCGCGGCACCCATTTAGTTGTGTTGGTGGTGCAATGTGTCATATACAGAGGACTGAGAAATGCAACAGTGGCGACCATACCAACCAGACGATACTCCATGATATGGCAACATGGACGATGAGCAAGGTGGAGATGACATTCAAGGTGAGTGATCACGATGAGGAGAGTCTCTTGCATCATAAATCATTATGTATATTATATGTATAGTAACATCCCAGAGTAGCCTCATGATATGAAATAAATTAAGGACGCAACAGTTTTTCCCGTGGCTGGTTCTTACATGGTGAGGTGGTGATAATGTTAGGAAAAGGTGTTTGGTGGCCAATAAAATCAGCTAGAAAAATGAAACAGTTGGATGCACTGACGTACCATAACTTGGCGTTTAAGCTTTCGACTTTTCGTCATCGAAAATGATCACGTCATACTGATCGAAACGTCGAGTTGTAACCAACCGGTTCTTTTCAGAACTACTTACTACTCAAAAGAGAAATTTTACACGGTGTCACCGCAAACAATCTTTACTAGGCCTATCCTTTTTCACCAAGCAAAACCTACGAGTCTTAGTTTCATCGAAGCTGTTGGTCACATCTTGGTTTGGTTATATTAGACATGCATATGTAATTTTGTGTAAGTTGTGTATGTTAATTCAAGTGGGAATTTTCCGTACTCACATTGAGTACAGTTGGTGCCATAGAACACACGAGTGCAGAGACAGTAGTAGTTGCTCCCGTATCTGGTGCAAGATCCCCCGTTGGCACACGGTGTATTCAGTTCATCGCACGGGTGATCTCCCGTTATCTCTATACCCCAAAAAAGAATTGATTATATTATAAATCAAACAGAGTTAAACGTTTTTGGTTTAAATCTAAAAATGATTATAAGATCTTACTCCAGTACAATTAATCGTTCAGTCAGGACACAAGGTACTATAATACGCTATTGCTGATACGAAAGCAGCATTGAATGATCTCACAATATTTAATGTTCAAGCCTGACTTCCTCTTTTTACACAAAATAAAAATAAGGTTAAGACATTTTGGATCGATGAAGCTCGTTATGGTTAATTTTAGTTGTGGCCTTGACATTTTATTCACGAGATTTACTTTGCTTTGACATTTCACTCACAACAAATTTACTAATCACATTGTACTCTCCTCGACATTTTACTCACTACATTAAACTCACCATGACATTTTACACATTTTTGTCACCATGATATGTTATTCAAAATATTTTACTCACAACGACATTTTACTCACGAATCGTTACTCACATTGCTTACCTTTTACTCATATTGACTTACCTTTTACTCATCACATTCTCACGTTGATATTTTACTCAGCACAACAATTGTAGTTATCTTGATATTTTACTCGCGACTGTGAACGATTGATTATTCACAATGACATTTTACTCATGAAAATTTAGTGAACATGACTCATCTTTTACTTACATTGTTCTCACCTTGACATTTTACTCGCCACAACATTATTTTCCTCATCTTGATAATTATTTGTACTAGCGACTGTGACTCACGACTACTTACTACATTTTACTCACCGTAACATTTTACTCACCGTAACATTTTACTCACGACATCATTGACATTTTGCTCACATTGTAATCTTCTTAACATTTTACTCACGGCATTGTATTCACCTTGACGTTTGACTCACAGCAGGGTACTCACCTTGTTCACAGTACATGCCTTCATATCCCAGGGGGCAATTACATATTTCGGATCGATCCCGAGAATGCTCGACACAAGTCCCTCCATTTTGGCACGGATTATTTGTTACACAATCGTTTAAATCGGTGATATCTGTCGTGTAAAATTTAAAAATAAAATGAACAATGAAACATTTTTAGCTGTTTCAAAATAATAGAAACTGTGGAAATTCTGCTATTTTTGTCTTGTTCGCAAATAATTATTGTTATTGAGGGGTCTACATACAGATAATAATAATATAATAATAATACAGATTTGTAGCGCGCACATATCCACCCTGCTGGGCGCACAAGGCTGAATGAATGAACAGATGAACAGATGAACGAATGAAAGATACACAATCATGTCGTCGTGTTTTCTGGACAAAACGAGGACCTTATTTGTTGCCATTATTGTTTTTACGTTTTTAATTTGTACACAAGGCGTAACTAATGACATTTGAGAACAATATAACGACGACCGGGGACCTATTGTCTCGATAGGTTAAATTCTCAGACTATGTTTTGATGGATGTACACAGACAGACAGACAGACAGACCAACCAACCCACCAGTGGTGCAGTCCGGGCCCATAAATCCAGGTAGACATATGCAACGTGCATATCTCTCAAAGCTGACACAAATACTGTTGTCTGTACAGTCCAGCGTCAGACAGGGATTACGATACTCTGAAATCAATTTGAAAATAACCTTTAATAACAACACACTTAGGATAATATTAAATTACGTATATCTATATATCGAGCGCTGAGCGCAACAAAGCCTCATCTCCATTTCGGCCATTTTGAGAAAATCGCATTTAAAGAATTTTGGCAATCTGAAATGGCTCATAACAAAAGTGAAATGGCTCATAACAAAAGTGAAGAATTAATAATTAAGCTAAAGCTTACTTTTGTATTTTCTTCTAGTCATATATTTGGTAAAATTGCATAGGTCCCTAAGTTTATCTTCACAAGTAGCTTAATTACTAAATAATAATGAAAAATGGCAACATGATGGAGATGCGTTTCACTGGTCTGTAGCTGCATTGTGGTTGGAGATGGAGATAAGGCTTTGTTGTTACTGGAAAGCTGAAATTTTCCTGAAAAATTTGATACCCAAATCTCATTTTGGCCAAAAATGGAGATGAGGCAGTGTTGAGCTGAGCCCTCGATATTACCAGTATGTGTAGGGTAAACCGATGGAATATGGTCCTTTCAGGTAAGACGGTACGTTTTCATGCCCCACCAGTGAAGCCAAATGGGCATATTGTTTCTGCCGAGCCCTTCCAGGTGTGGGTGAGTTTGTATAGGCATTCAAACCGAGGACTTATAACAAAAGGGACGATTCGTCCCCAGTTGCTGTCACAATAGAGGGGAACAATGGGAGGTCCTCGGTTTGCACCATAACCAAAAGTGGGTGTGAATGGGGGTGTGGATGTTTTAGTATTATTATTTGTTTATACTCTCACCGCAATTGAATCCAGAGAACTCAGGAAGACAGTCACAGAAAGTACTTTCTTTGTAATGATAACAAGTGCCTCCATTCTGACAGTTTGTATCTAAACAGCTTGTTGATGTATCAGCTGAAAATATGGACATAAAATACTAATACTACTGCCAAAAAGGAAGTATCAATCATTTAACAATTTAAAGTATGATCCATATCACACACTAAGCAATTTAACCCCCCCCCCCACACACACACACACAACAACAAATAAAGTACAAAATAAATAAATAATTATAATAATAATAATAAATATAAGTAAATCAATAAATATGTTTAAACATTAAAATGTATATTTTTAAGCATACTCCAACAACTTTTTATTTTATTTTGATAGCTACTTCGAAATATTTTAGACCCTTTACATAAAAATAGTTCACTATTTTAACATAGCCAGAGGTTAAATAAGGGACCGTGTCAAAACGGACAAATTGAATGGGGCTAGATTATACAAACGTTACCACTATGTACTCTCCATGGAAGGACAAAGCGTCCGCAGCAAAATATCAAAACCACTGTTTTGTTGGCCCCTTTCCCTCCTTGAAAACAGGATCATCACCCGTTATACGAAAAATATTCGACTCAACTGGACATAAACATCTGTAGTTAAGTAACAGTTACCCGTTTGACACGTGTCACCGGCCCATCCCTCCTGACATACGCAGTAATAACCGTTCGTCGTGAAGCTTATGTCACAAATGCCATCGTTTTGGCAAGGATTGTCTCTGCAGCGGTTTTCGTATTCTGTTTGTCGAAATTAAAGTATAAAGGACAAATAAAAATCAAAATGGTTTAGATTAAATAATAGATGCTTTCCCATTGTATATGTGTATAATGTTACATATTTGGATAACAGTGGGTCGCCATTTTACTGTCAGATTACAACAGGGGTGGCCAACCTGCGGCCCACGGGCCGTATGAGGTCCACTGAGGGTTTTAATGCGGCCCGCGAAGGCTCTTTAGGGAGAAAAGCATTAATTGCTTATATTTTTGCTCAAAATTACAAAAAAGGGAAAAATAGATGAAGCTCTTCTTGGAGAGCCAAAACAACGTATCACACGAACACGAACACGTGATTGAAAATTATTGTCAGAGAAACGCACAGCATCCCGTATAATATTAACATGTTAAACCGGCTTTCAGTTTGTTTTGATAGAAAAATACAGTCTATTAATAATTTCATAATAAAACAATGTCCCCTTTTCTACCTTTGTTTCCTATTCTTTTGGGGAAAATGTTCCAAGCCGAACACAAATAATGATCTCAATAGAGGACTTAAGTCCAGGACAACATTTGTTGTGACATTATATTGAATGACTGCAAACTCAAGAGCATATCTCAGGGAGATGGGGTGTCAAAACATGTTGTCCCAAAGCGACCGTACTTACCGCAGACAGGTCCAAAATGGCTATGCGGACACCAGCACCAAGTAATCCCGAAGAATTCATTGCAAGTCCCGCCATTAAGACACCTGCTCTCATCACACTCTGTTGATCAAATACCATTGAAATATTACTTCAATAGTTGATATAGCGCCTTGGGCAGATCCAGAAAAGAACATTTTAACTATAGAAACCATTGAAACTAAAAACAAACCCAAATACGAAACAGATATATAATTACACGAGGAAAACAGGAAGCAAATTAAACTGAAGGTCAATATAGGTAAAATATTGCCCGACTTACATGAAATATTTTAAACAGGTCAATATATACTAAGGTTTGCGGTAGCCCAAATATGGACTCTGTAGTAGTGAAAGTCCGACCTGGGCTAGGTTTGCGTTAGCACACTATCTATCAAGAGTTGTAAATAGTGTTGGTTCTGAGGAGTTATCTCGCCGGTGTTTTATTCTAATTCGAACAGAATTTGGGTGCCGGGCGTAGATTATGAAGTTATTTGAATGGTCTAGCCTATACGTTTTTGATCCATCTCTGAATAATATTATTTGAAGGCATAATATGTTTGGATATGTACATGCCTACCCCATTGTAAAGCTATGAAACATTATTTTAGGAGTTTCTAATTCAGCAAACTTTAACACACAAGTTTGTGCGGGACACTTACCTGCGGAGGACTCCACAACGATCAAGAGCGGTAAAATCACCAAACCCACCGCAAGAATTGTCCGCAGCGTCATCGTTATCCAAACCATGTTTCATCAAAACGAGTACCTAGCTGCGTAAATTCAAACCGTGAAATATCAACCAAAAAACCGGCAATGTTATATTTCTACCTCCAACGAGCACCTGTTGAAAATTAACCTGTAAAACTAGTGAATAATTTTTTTGGGTCAAAACTTTCTGCCCGCAGATGTTTTGATGAATGTGTAGGCTTCTGGAGTAAACAAGCAATAATATATCTCTAGGTAATATATATAGGTAATATATATATCTTTTTTATGGGTGGTAACCTCCAATGCACTGACGTCAGTAAGCAGGTGGGTGATTGTTATGCATCTATTCATCAATAAAATATCGACAAACCATGACAACGTACAGATTTTCCATTATTTAGTTTAAAAAGTCAAGATCTGTTAATCACGCTATTTTTCAATGTTCCACACACATTTTCCTAATTGCTGATTCATACATGATCCCACACACATTACCGGTACGTTTTACGTTTACGAGTTACATAGTAAGGTGTTTTTCTGAAATCATAATATCAATATATCGATTGTGATCAAGGTTGACACAGAACGTTTACAACAAGTCTGTTCACCAAGCCTAGCGTTTCATTCTTTTGTCGTAAACGCTCTGAAAATTACCATATTGCTTCGTACCAAGTACAGAGCACCCCGAACAATCAAAAGCAAACAAAAACTCAACTCGGGCATAACGGCTTCGTGCTTGGTTTCCCCCGTTGAATTCCACCCTAGCGTCATAACAAATAATACTAATATTTTGCTACGAGTTTTGATCACGTCAAAAGGTCTGAATAGGTGTACACAATTACTGACCCAAGCCCGACGGATTCAGTCTATTTTGAAGATAATGATGTCATGGGATATAAATGAAAAAAATGACATCATCACTCTTTCTTACAGGAGCGACGGCGTGATGGTGTTCAATTATAATCCCCTTTGGAAGTGTTTTGCAATTATTGTCAGAATCACAAATGTTCGACACATGTTTTAGTCCAATGTTTCAAACTCTAAAATTATTATTCGAGAGGGGGATGGGATAATATGATGGTGATGAGATTCAGTGGCGGTCATTGGAATTGGAAATTGTTGAATCCCCCTCCCCTGTCACATTTGACAACACATTTACGCTACTGTTCCATTGTATATTTGGAGTGAATGATCTTAATAAAGCGGACGATTACTGAACCAAATTTATCTAAGAAAGTTTCCACTATGGGCGAGCCCTGCAAAGGCCCCATTTCGCCAAACATGACAAACATGCATTTTATTGCCTTATTTGGAATAGTACGCATAGGCTATGTGCCGCATATCACGATGTGGGTAATAATATATATATTATATATATATTATAGCCGATGTATGACTTCCCTGAATCAAGTGAAATAAACTTACAAAGCGGTTGAGTGATTCGTTGAACCATGCAGCATATGAATGAAACTGCAAATTCTAAAAAGAAAATAACTGATGAAAGGCTGGCCAGACCCATTCTACTCTATGTGAATGGGATAATTCAACTATATCCATCAAACCTTGATCATGATGTAGCACGGCGCTGCTGAAAACTAATAAAAGGGGCCTACAGGAAGGTTATACACACCTTTGGTAAACTGCTCCTATATGTTGTTTTATTTATGCATATTCGCCCGAACAAGGCTAAAAGCCACTCAAAGTATATGGTGCTATAATAGAAGAAAAAAAAACAGTAACAAGACTCAGAGGAGCTGAATGTGGGAATTGAGATTCCTCTTGAAGCAGGATAGATCGTAGGATGAAGGGAAACATGCACCAGGCAAGGCATTCCAAAGAGATGCAACACGTTGGGAAAAAGCTATTAAACCTAGTAGGCAATATAGCTTTTTGTTCTACATCTAGGTATAGCTAGGGTGTATGGATGAGAACAGGCGGAATGCCGAGTTTCACGCTCAAACACCCTAACAGGAGGAACCAAGTTGGATAGACCGGTGGAACATTTACCATGATTATACCAGTATAAAACAAACTAAGGTTGGCAACAGACCTACGGTTTGAAAGTGATTGTAGCGATGAGCCCAACTCATCACAAATCAAATTAACAATACGCTTCTGTATCCTATCTAATAAAGATAAGTAACACACAGAAGCACCAGCCCTACTCCATTATGGGACGTACAGTTGCCTTAACCCTAACTACCTCAAACCCTCAACTTGAAATCCTTCTCCTGGATTTGCCTGATTTTGATGGATTCAGTACTCCACAGTATGGCCCATGTAGCCATGTGTACACCAAATCCATCAAAATCCACCGGCTGCTTTTGTTGGATTCATGGATGCTTTGCATTTGCTACTGTACCAAAATACATCAAAGTCCAACAATTGGGGTAGCTTTTTACTGCATGTTGATGGATTTTGAAGTATTTAAGGTGGTTTCTGTGGAGTGCCATGGTCGAGCGGTTTAGTGCATCGGATTTGTGTGTATGATTGTCTTTGTGTTTGTCTGTTTGTTGTTGTTTTTTATTCTTGCTTTCTTCGGCATTTCAATACAAGCTTAGTGTACATAATTGCTTTGCTCAATTTTTGTGTGCAAACATTTGTATTATTATTATTATTTTTTTAATTTTAATTTTGAATAGATTGATAAAATTCTCCATCCCGGGGGCGCTAGTCAGAATCCATGAAACCAATACATGCCATGTTAGATAGATATTGGAGTGCCATGGTCGAGCGGTTTAGTGCATCGGATTTGTGTTCCGATGGCTGAGTCGTCAGAATGTGGGTTCGAATCCCAACCGCGACCATGGTGCTTGTGTCCCCGAGCAAGACACTTTACCATAATTGCTTCTCTCCACCCAGGGGGTAAATGGGTACCTGTGAGGGCAGAGTTGGTTGCTGTGTTTGATTAGCCCCGATATGCGCTGAAATGGCAGCGATTGAGCTGTATACTCTCTAGGGAGCTGAGATGGTTTCAGGAATGATTTATGAGCCTGATGAGCAGGGGTAATAATATAATGCGCCTTGAGCACCAGTTTGGTGGATACGTGCGCCATATAAGTCCACATTATTATTATTATTATTATTATTATTATTATTATTATTATTATTATTATTATTATTATTATTATTATTATTATTATTATTATTATTATTATTATTATTATTATTATTATTATTATATGTATATCCTCCCCGATTATATAAGGACTGTTTTTATTGTTTTTCTGTTCTTAAAAACAAGATCACAGTTAAATCGGTGGTATACCGTCTATCCAAAAATTTAAAACCGCCCAGGCCTACTATAAGATGGCCACTATTTATTTAGTGATGGTCGCCCAGGTTCCATATTCGTATTCAAGCTTCGCAATTCTTACATCGCAGTACTTACAAGATGTAACTAAAACTATCCTCATACATACATGTATATACACAAATCTCATGCTTTTAACTTGCTAAAATCGATACCGATTTACGCGTAATCGATACCAAACCTTAATTTGTATGCAACTAGACAAAATATCGACTTGTGAATACCCTAACACTATAAGGCTTGCAATGTTTGGCAAAGGTGTACACAATTAGAGTAGTTCTGGGTCACAACAAGAGTCGGTTTTTCCGACCATAATGTCGACTCACAAATCTGTTTTCCTTTTCTTGGCTGTATGATTGGTATTAGTCGAGCCGACGACGAGCCAATCACGTACGTCAAATTGATCCTACAACATGTCCAGGGACACGGCGGACAAGAACACAGCGGACAACGACCACCGTCTGACGGGGCATCTTGTCCAGAACTTCACGGGTGTACGTTCTCACGTAGAGTGTCTCTGTTTCTGCTTACGGCAGGGTGATGACTGCGAGTCCATAAACTTTGCTGAAAATCTGGGTACTTGTCAGGTGAATGGGGCTACCAGATTAACCAACCCTAATGATCTAGTGGAAGATAAGGATTTTGACTATTTTGACTCGCTTTCCAGCGCCCGTTGGCAGGTTGCCTTTATGTTGCCTTTTTCGTAAAGTTAAAAAAAAATTAGGGGATTTGCATCACTCGACGTAAAAAACGACTTTAATATGCCGTCGTATGCTCAGAAGAAGGTCGTAAGGCTCTACGACCTTCTTCCGGGCACACAAAGTACAACTTTGAACTTTTGTCCCAGCAGCAAGTCGTAAGCAATAAAATGACTCCTTTGAAAAATAAGTAGGGCATAACTGTTATATATTTGATGCCAGAATTACTCCCAAGACATGTTTTTCCATTCCCATGCGGAATTTAATTGTCCTACAATGACTTATCAAATCGGCCTCTATACTGTTTTCTATTCTTTGATTGTTTAAGCCTAAAAATTTAGACTACTCTGTTTATTATATCACTTTCTTTGTGACAGTATGGAAATAAATGTAAACTGAAACTGAAACTGAAACTTATAAATGGCAGAAAAACGAGCAAACTTTCACACTTAGTTTTCTTGAAACACAATTTTGAATTGCTTACGACCTTTTGCCGGTCACACTTTCGTTATATCCTTTTTCCGGGCACACGACGATGTTATCTTGAAAGATGTATCGCAATTAATCTGAAATGTTCTTTATCATTGGAACACCAACTATTCTACTTGAGGAAAGGAAAACATGATTTTAAAACAATACATTTCTCAAAAAACATGGTTTTACAGTAAATGTCCAAAAAGTTATTAATTATGGGTCCCATCATACATTCGTTTATGTACATAATGACTGCAAACCGAGATTTTCAATATGGGAAATATCTGACTTCAAAGTGTTTGTTATGGATATAATCAATGCTCCGGTGACATCACACAATTTCAGTAGATTAGACAAAACACTAGTGATACATCTTTAATTAAGATAAGAAAAGATTAATGCTTTATTTTCAAGCATAATTTTTGTGGTGACAAGCTTTTAATGTTCTAATTGTGGCTACGCGTGCTTATTGGGCTGATTTAGCCCTGTGAATATGTCAGGCAGACAAAACTAATTTCGTGGCGCCATGTTATAAAAGTGTGGGTATACAAAACTCCAGTATCAGCTCCGTGCACATCGTGGCCCTCTAGCGGTGAAATGCACCTGGTGTCTTGATCATAGGGCACTTTGACGTCAAGTGAGCAATGCACGTGCACTTATATGCTGTTGATCAGCAGTGATCTAAAACATGAGCCCTCAATAGCTCATGAAAGGAGCTAGAGTACTTCATATTCAGCTAAAACGTTTCCCTGGTAACTATTAACCCTTGACTATACATTAAATCATTAGCGCACACTAGCCAGTGATATGCCTATACCCTGGCGACAAACTGATTACGTAAATGATTCACGCAATGGTCATGAACAGAGCGGATACCGTTTCTAGGTTACCAAATGTGTCTATAAGATGGGTTTAGAAAGTAATATAGAATTAACCGAATTAAGATTGTATAATGCACTTTCTTTGATTTCTCATTAAAGAATAGTCGATCGAACTTTCTCATCAGACACTGACGTGCATGTTTCAACTCGGGGACGTGTACAGAGTTTTGCCAGATGTGAATGCACCTCCGGGTTTTACAGTGAACAGTGCATCCTCTGTAAGTTTATTATAGTGTAGCTATACCGATGCTGAAATGCCCGGCCATATGTTGCATAATGAAAATTAGTCTTGGTGCAAGACGTTATTAAGTGGATCCTAGTTTACACGATCCACGCACCAGTCGTAAATCACCCACCGTAGCTGGCGCTATACAATTTTGACGATCCCTAGCCGCTCGGGAAAGGCGGTTCGTGGGCTGAGTCACTGATCTCCATACTAACTGGATAGGAGGGTGCACCCACTAAATAAACTCCCATAGTAAACAGTGGGCTGTCGTGGCCGAGCGGTCTAGCTTACCGGATTCAAGTTCTGGTGTTAGCAACATAATGTGGGTTCGAATCACGGCCGTGACACTTGTGTCCTTGAGCAAGACGCTTAATCATAATTGCTTCTCTCCACCCAGGGGTTAAATGGGTACCTGTGAAGGCAGAGTTGGTTTGCTCTATATGCGCTAGAAATGGCAGCAATTGAGCTGTATACTCCCCAGGGAGCTGAGATGGTTTCAGGAATGATTTATGAGCCTTATGAGCAGGGATAATAATATAATGCGCCTTGAGCACCACTTAGTTGGTGGATACGTGCGCTATATAAATCCACACATTATTATTAGTATTAGTGCTAAACACAAAATATTCAAAAATCGTTAAAAAATACTTAGAAGTCCCACAGTTTTTAAAACCAAAAGAAAAAATATTGATTGATATATAACCTTTTATTTTCTTCTCTATTTACTGTCTAAAGTCCAGGTTTCCAGAAAGTTATCCTCATCCCAATGAAAACCACCCTCTACAGTAGTGAAAACGTCCACACTGAAAAACAGCCATTTTGGAAAAAGGCCTTACGCTTGAAATCAAATTAGGACCACTTTTTCAGGGCCTAGTGTATCCAAAATACTAACAGTTGGAAGTCAAGGATCCCAGTTTATGATATTGGGCCATTTTTACACAATCCATCAAATGTATGGGCCTCAAATCTTTGTTTTTCAGAAATATTTGAGGACATACACTTTATGATAAACAGCTCAGCGCATGAATTCCTCACTATTTAGTGGGGTGCACCCAGGAGATCGCGCCGGTTGGCTGAAGCTTGTTGTTCGCCATCTTTGTCCCCCAAGAAAGAAGGCGCATGCGTGACGGCCGGACAGGTTTACTGCTACCCGACCGACAACAATGCCGAGCGTTGCTGAACCGGTTGTTGTCTGTATGCTAACAATACATGACATTTGACTCTTTGACCTTTTGGGGGAACCAACATAGCGGCCGGTTACTTCAACTTTTTATAGGCCAATCAGTGCCCATCTCCCATCCAGTTTGTACAGAGATCAGTGACCGAGTCAGGTTCGGAGACACACATGAATGGCGCCCGCAGCGGCGGTTGGTTTATCGAATCACAGCGGATCGGCGCGCGTACGCGTAAAATCACGAGTAACGTCTTTCATCAAGACTAGATGAAAGCATGTTTTCATATCAAGCGCCCTCTGTCGGTACGATGAATTTCATGTATCAGGCAACGGCGTGTATGTTAATTTTAGGCATAGTTTTTACATGAACTGGACAACATACAACATACAACATTTTTAACAATGACTCAGATTTGAGATATTTACTAAGAAAGAAAATGTGTAAATGTTCTGCTGACGTGAAGATTTTACAACGGCTTCCAGCACTGTTTCTTTTGTCGACCGCTATTCAGTAGAGAGCATGCAAACATCTGATGTCACGGGTCAAATACACTAGTTATAGCTTCTAAACTATACTCATTTTTCCCAGAAACGTGGACAATGTATTAATACCTGAAACTGTAACATATTGGTTACATACATATTTTTTGATCCTCAACGAAAAGAATACACACAATCGACTCGGGCGGGACTCGAACCCTTGACCGCTTGCTTACTATCCTAAGTCGATACACGCGCGCATTGGTAGTACACGCATTCTTTTCGCTACTTCCGGTTCCACAGGTGGCACGCCGTAGTGCGTAATTTAACCTAAATTTATTTGTTTTAACGTTCAAAAGCGATTCTTGGGGCAGAAATTGAATTTGTTAATAAGATTTGGGGTCTTTACAGCACATGTTAAATGTAAGTTAAAGGTCCTATGAAATAGTTTGTTTTTCATTGTATACAATAAAGTATGTCTACTGGAACATATATTTGTCATTTGTATATTTTTCCCCTCACGTTTATACCATAAAAATATTAATTTTTAAATTTAGGGGGTGCTTTTCGACACGCCCATATCCCTCAATAACATAAAATTCGTGACGTACACTTGGGAGATTCCCGATCCGCGATCCACAGCACTTGCCCAAGTATGCGTCGTATACAACGCACCAGTGCTTTCAACGGGGCCTTCACAGCCGGTTCGGTATGGCTTATAAGGCCATGCTGCTACCAGATGCAATTCCAACGATATTCCCGCTAAGTAAGAAGTCTGGGACTGGCTCCAACGAAGAAGAGAGGTGCTTTTTAAAGCGAGAAAGACTGGTAAGTGGCCATTTAGTTATACTCCCATGCATAACCCAGTCCATTTCCGTGCCAAACGACATTCAGTGTTCACGGCATGAAAACATGCCGTGATTTTCCGCATTAATAAAAACATCGTGTCTTATTTTATATCCTGGCAAGACAGACATAAAAACATTAAACCTTTCTCATTATGCCTGCGCTTGTTTTGAGGTTTTTTTTAATGATCAGAACTTTGATCATAACTATTTCTGTTATTTCATAAAATAACACCGTAATGTTAGCATTGCCATCGGTGTGTGTTCCGACCGCATGACGGGGGCTTGCGCTGCGTAGAAATTCTCTGCCTGTGTGTACGTCACGAACGTTTCGTTAAAACCTCGACAATTCGGGGGGGTAAATTTTTGATTATTAGATAAACTATTAATAATCCACTCGATTAAAAAAAACATTTAACATTGTTTTTAATTCATACCAATCAATATAACAGCACCAAGAAATAAAGTTTGGTAAATACACTCTTCACAGGACCTTTAAGCTTTCTAATTTCTTGCGTAAATCCTTTAACATTTTCTCTCCGGAATTAATTAGGTGTTTGTGCGACAGCGCGAACACCTCTTTGAAATTTTTAGGTGTTCTTCTCCATCTTCTTAGGTGATCTGAACTTTACTTCCGGTCCAAACAGGAAGTTCAAATTCAACACATTCTAACGCAAATTTGATAGGTGTTTTGAATATGAAATTGATATTTTTATAATAAAAGATCCACATTTGAAAAATATGATTGTGACATCATCGATGGTAATTTGACTGAACCGGAAGTTCTTGCAAACACCTTGTGTTTGTACCAACAAACACTTGAGCTCTAGTGATATTTGTAATTCATCCAAAATTACATCCTTTTGTTTATTTGCTGATGATACAAGTTTAATTTATAACCATCACAATGTAGATAATGCAGTTGGTATTTTAAACACTGAGCTTGTTAAAATAAGTAATTGGCTCCTATCTAAAAGACTTTATTGAAATCCAACTTTATAGTCTTTTGTCCTAGACAACTCAAATATACGAGATCTGTTCCTCTGAGTTTAAAGGGTAATCAACTAAAGCAAGTTAAACTAAGCACCAAATTCCTTGGTATTTATATTGATAATAATAATAATAATAATAATAATAATGTGTGGACTTATATAGCGCACGTATCCACCAACTGAGTGGTGCTCAAGGCGCATATTATTACCCCTGCTCATAAGGCTCATAAATCATTCCTGAAACCATCTCAGCTCCCTGGGGAGTATACAGCTCAATTGCTGCCATTACAGCGCATATAGGGCTAATCAACCAACTCTGCCCTCACAGGTACCCATTTAACCCCTGGGTGGAGAGAAGCAATTATGATTAAGTGTCTTGCTCAAGGACACAAGGGATTCGAACCCACATTCTGCTGCTAACACCAGAACTTGAGTCCGGTAAGCTAGACCGCTCGGCCACGACACTCCACGATAAGACACTCCACGATGAGACACTCCATTGATGAGAATCTCTCATGGAACTACCATGTTAATATCTTATGTGCAGTAGTAAGATTTCTAAAAATGTTGGACTCATGAGCCGTTTGAAACATTTTCTACCAAAAAAGTTCTTTGTACACTCTGTAATTCTTGTATTCTTCCTTATTTGAATTATGCAATTCTTACCAGGGGTAGATCCACTACACTCTATAAAAGTTGGATCCCGTGATCATACAACTCCTTTATTTGAAAAATCTCAAACTTCTTAAACTGAGAGACATCTATTATCTTAATTTGGGGAAATGTATGTTTAAATATACTCACAACCTCCTAGATTTCAATCGTGGTTTACATTAATTGCTTCTGTTCACACAAAAGGAAATGTTTATGTTAATTTTAGCAGGACAGCTCACTACAAAAATAGCCTTTTACAGAGTGGTCTTTTGTATTGCAATCGTGTGTTGAATTTGAATTTCAATAACATCCATTTACTGAATTTCAGTAACATTCAATTACTAAATTAATTAAAAGTCAAGGCCTTTGGATTTTAAATGGCTCATTAAGTGGAAACAACCGCAGTCGGCTCGTAAATTGAGAGGTTTCAGCTCTTGCTGAGAACAGACTATTTTTGTTCTGTTTGTGTTCGGTATTGTTGTGCTTGTAACGGTAATTATCTCAAACAAAATGACAATAAAACTACCGAATATTATATAAATCATTTGTCAACGTGAGATATGAAATCAATAAATATGAAGTATTTTTGATGGCAGGCCAATTTAGTGTTTCATTACGTTTTTCCGCCTGCTGTCGGCTCGTATTATATGAGAGGTTTCAGCTCTTACTGAGAACAGACTATTGAATTTTAAGCGGTTTTTGTTCGGTATTGTTGTGCTTGTAACGGTAATTATCTCAAACAAAATGACAATAAAACTACCGAATATTATATAAATCATTTGTCAACGAGAGATATGAAATCAATAAATTTGAAGTCTTTTTGATGACAGGCCAATTTAGTGTTTCATTACGTTTTTCCGCCTGCTGTCGGCTCGTATTATATGAGAGGTTTCAGCTCTTACTGAGAACAGACTATTGAATTTTAAGCGTTGTTTTCATTATTGCAATTTGATACTGTAAACAATTAAGTTCAACAATTAAGTGTGGAAATTATTAATAATCTGTTTATATTTGGATTGCTGAAGGTAATTGTACACTCTGTTGTCAAAACAAGTCAAAACAAGACCCGTTGTCAGGTGATGACGTTCAAGCCTTTTAAAACACTCGCTGTAAAAACGCGATGCGTGCACGAGCCGTCCAGAAAGAGTTAAGAAACTAGGCAGGTCCGATGCATTTCCAATGGGCTTCTGATGATCGTTGGAGCCAGCACGTGCGAAGTGGGCGATGTGTATGTTGGAAGTACAATAGTACGTCACGCGTACCAACAGGATTGCAGATGTCTTAACCTGCGCAGACACTTGACAATATTGAGTTTGCCTACGCAGTGTGGGGCTCTATATCGACCAATTTATTTTGTTGATTTTGTTTTCTCTTGATAGCCACGTCTTATAATGGGGTCGTCTCGTCTTGTTCCGTGTACAGAGACAGTGGACTAAAGTGTGAGTGGTGTCCTACAGATTAATCCGGACAGTGGCGCTGCCCTAGATGTGTTCTGTGACTTGGACACGAACCGGTGCTCCAGTGTCGATTTGATGGATCTGTGGTAGGCTTTTATGTCATAATCTTCGGAAGTGGTGGATAATATATTCATAGCTATTAGACTTCTGCAATGTTACAATGCAAAAGTTTGCCCAGAATCACATGTTCGTATATAGAAAGAGTGTGTCAAGTCTGGAAAAGTTAAATTTAAACTTGTCAGTTATTCAAAATAATGAAATCCACAAAAGGACGCTTGGAGATTGGGCCTTTACTCGTGCTCTCTGACAGCACTCTGCTGTCAGAAGTCAGAACATGGGGGAAAAAACACGAACAACAAAACGCTTCCAAAACTACAAGGTCACTGGAGACTGTTCATTTAAGCACTAAACATTTCAACTGTTTTAATTTTTAATTTTAAATAATTACTATTAAGTCTTTCAAAACTATCCGAATTGGTATAATTGGTAGTATTTAAAGAGTCTATAAAATGCAGTTTTACGTCTATAGATACGTAAATTTTGCCAAATATTGCCAAATGTCCATGCTTCTGGGCAGTTTAAACAAAATTGGAAATCCATTTTACTGAAGAATTGAGTGTATCGTTTTGTGAGATGTTACTTTTCTCGTGCTGAAAGTAGGATGTCGTCATCCCGAGATAATTTATCTCGGGATGTCGACATCCTGAAAGTAGGGTGTCGTCTTCCTCGGGATATCTCGGGATCATTACAATAAGTAAACGGACATCTCTCATACAAACACGTACCAGCGTTGAAATACGCACTGCATTACGCACACAGACAAGTATAGACCAAATGCATATACCCTCTATTTTATGAAACCCATGCTCCCAAAAGAAACAGGTACTGGACATATTAACTGTACCCCATGCAAATTTAGTTTGTCTACTTGCTGTAGAAACCCAATATTTCTGCTTTTGGAAAATTTGTACATATGTACCCATCGAATTCAAAACGACAACTTTTGCACTTCAGCACTGACCTCGTCACACACGACCATTAACAATACACGTGTTCGCGGTGGTAAGACGCTCCCTACGTGGCCTCCAGTGGGCGGTCTATTTGCTGTTCACTCATGTAGTTCATTCATAAAGTAACTGCACAGTTAGTTGCTGTCGACCCTAATGAATATTCAAACAAAGTTTGAATGAAATTTACAAAATGTTACTGTATGTACCTATGTAATATTCATAGACCACCGAAGTTCATCGACTGCATTCTAATGACACAGTTTTGCGCCGCGTGCAATCTTAAGTAAGACTAATTGCGGTGACACCATGTGGAATCTCAATTGAGTAGTAATTAGTTCTGAAAAGAACTGGAGGTTCTGCAATCTTCACGGTACTGCATGCTGATTGGCTAATCGACGCGAGGAGGTCACCGGTTCACTGCGTGATCATTAAATGAATATTCATTACTTCCCAAACCACTGTGTGCTGTAATTAGCTTATGTAAATGAGTGATGATGTCATATAGCTCATTAAAGTTTGTCACTGAGCCCGTGCTTACTTATTGTAATGTGATAATTTATCGTTGTTGATGTCGTCATCCTGAGATAAATTATCTCAGGATCTCAACAAGTCGGATGGCACTTCCAGAGTTCCTTACAGAATAGCTCTTGAACTTTTTTTAAATATTATTTTGTGTCATTATTATTTTTGCAGACGATCACAAAGACATATAAAACATTCCTACGGCTTTTTTAAATATTATTTTGTGTCATTATTATTTTTGCAGACGATCACAAAGACATATAAAACATTCCTACGTCATTTTCGTAACGTGGTTGTTTCGCCTGTACCTTTTTTCTTATTGTCTCCCTTGCTGTCGAGTTTTTGGTTAGGCCTGGAAAAGTTGTATCGCATTGCCTACACCACAAGTACTCTCTCCGTGTCGACTTGGTAAATTGGGGATCCGGAGCCTGCTATGCACAATATGCATTCTAGATACACTCTAAAAAACGAAGTGCTGAATATAGCACAGGGCAGTCTAGTGCAGTCACTATACAAGCTCCTAAAAAGTGCTAAAATTAGCACTTGAGGTGCTATATTCAGCATTTCGTTTCTAGAGTGCATATAGAAATCACACTCGAAGTGCTGAATATAGCACCTCAAGTGCAGTCACTATACAAGCTCCTAAAAAGTGCTAAAATTAGCACTTGAGATTTCTTCACCACTTCGTTTCTTGAGTGCATTTTGAAATTACACTCGAAGTGCTGAATATAGCATTTCAAGTGCTAATTTTAGCACTTTTTAGGAGCTTGTGTAGTGACTGCATTAGAGGTGCTATATTCAGCACTTCGTTTTTTAGAGTGTACATAATTCTATATAATGACAGGTAAGACGTGAATAATGTACACCTTTGGTGGGGTACAAAATTACTGAATTAGAATCCAAAAGCTTACTTGATTGTGAAGTTGGTGTTGGTACCAAACATCCTGAGAAATGAATCTGTCTGGCTGGCATCATTTTATAAAAAGCAGTCACCGGAACCTTTATAACTCGGACACGACACCCATGAGCGTCAGTACATTACCAACCATCCTGGACAATATTAAAGTGAGCCTAAAATAAATACTGAATTGAAAATGTTATAAGCACGGAGTGCATTTTCGTGTACGAATTATAAAGGTTCCGGTGA
Source organism: Zoroaster sp. YZ-2022 (assembly GCA_029582265.1). Lineage (NCBI taxonomy): Eukaryota > Metazoa > Echinodermata > Asteroidea > Forcipulatida > Zoroasteridae > Zoroaster > Zoroaster sp. YZ-2022. The sequence continues at coordinate 19,052,032 of CM055818.1, read as the reverse complement.
ATGCTTTTCATAAAATTACAATATTGCTAAAAGTATGGATACATGAAGGCACACACGTAATTACGGTACGTTTTAATTACAAAAAAACTACCAGCAATTTATCATAAAGTAGTATACTTCGTGTATACTTTTAATATTGATAGTGCATTTACACAGACAGATGGACAAGAGGTTTCGCGGGGCGCATTAAAACACCTACAGGTTGGCCATCCCCTGCACTACGCTGTTGCCAGGCACAGATAACCATCAACAGTGGATGGGCTTTGACCTCAAACAGTCTAAAGGCCAAGAAAAACGGTATATAAAAACAAATACACACAATACAATACAATACAATACAATGAAGGCATTTATATAGCGCTCTTACACAAACGGTATCACAGCGCTTTACAGTGAGATGCAAGTACAATTTAAAAATACACAGTGCCTAAAATAAATGAGTCTTGAGAGATGTTTTAAATTGACTCAATGAAGAAGCATGACGGATACCAGATGGTAGTTCATCCCAAATGCTGGGTGCAGCAGTATAGAAACCCTTGTTAGCCGCAGTTAAATGTGTAGTTGGCTTTTTGAAGATCCGGGAATCAGAATTTGAACGGAGTTCACTGTGGTTAGGTTGGTATGGTGTAATAAGCTCACAGAGATAGGATGGCGCAGAGTCAGTAACACATAGTCAATGTTTTGAAATCAATCCGGTCTTGAACGGGAAGCCAGTGAAGCTGTCGTAGGAGAGGGGACACATGGTCATACTTGTAGTTCAGTATCTTCCAATTCAGGTCTGAAATAAAGACTGCCGTACACATTGGTTGGTGCGTACCCGTCCAACATTTTTATAACTTGAAGGAGTCTCATTTTATGGTGGTTCTTTCTCTTCGGAATAATTGGTTGTACTCGATAAATACACGTATAGTGACGACTGAGTGACGACAGACAAGGTGAAACATTGCTCCCACAAGGTAATAGCTCATGGTTTATTTATCGAAAGTCTGGAAGTCTGTCCTTAAATACGTTCCCATAACAGTAGGCCGATATATGCGTGTAATTCAAACTCTTTTAAACCAGTATTCTTACTGAAATTTTGCTGACTTAACAGTTTCGATTCCGTTTGTAACAAATGGAAGAACGCTTACAATGTGTCCCCAGTGCTTCAAACATGCTCTCTCCGAACCAATCTTTCAACCGGGGATGGGGACAAATGTTTCTATTTGCACTCAGTTTTCAAGAAAAAAAGGTTAGGAATTCAACGTTTCGATCAGTATGCTCTGATCGTCTTCGTGTTTTTTCTCGTTTTTTCTTCTGAAGACTATCAGAGCATATACTGTTCGAAACGTCGAATTGTAACTAACTCGTTCTTTTCAAAACCACTTACTACGCAAAAGAGAATGTTTACATAGTGACTAAAAAGTAACATTTATTTGAATAAAACACAGTGTTCCTGTGGGTTTATATGGATTGCAACTGTTTCCATATGTCAGTTATTAATATTGAACCCACAGGACCATCAATTTCTGATACTGATTTCAGTGCAGAGCAATCTAAAATAAACGATCGACATTAATGAACCATTTAAAGCCAAAATTACTACGAGCTCTAAATAACCGTAAATTTTTTTTTTTTTAAATTCACAATTTGAACAATGAATCAGTGCCATACACAATGCTAGAGAGGCTTCAGGGGAGTGGGGTTAGCTAAATGTAAAGGGAGTTAGCTCCCCCCCCCCCACACACACACACACACGGCCGGGGATTTTGTAAAATATCAGAAAATTGCGATAACATTTCTTAAATTTAGATTTTTCATTTTGGGACACTTTTATCCCCGAAATAAGCCACAATTTCCTGAATTTCAGCCAAATTTCCCGAAATGTGAACCCAAACTTCGGAAAGCATCTCCCAAAATTAAAGACAAGGGGCCAATTTCAAACTTTTGTGCTTAATAATATAGCAGGAAATTTTGCCAAGCACTCATTTGCTAACAACACCGGCCCGTAAGTTTTCCTACGCTTATGGTTAGCAGCGTTTATTAAATGGAAATCGTACAGTAAGCAACAAATCAGCTGGTTACATGCTTTATGAAATTGGACCCAGGTTTTCAAAAGGTATTCTAAAGGTGTAGCCCTGGTTTTCCAATTTACTCTTTAAAAACAGAAAGTTCACCTTGGATAAAACATTAACTGACCTAAACATACATAACATATAAAACACACAGCCATCTTTAGGGGGCAGCTATCTTATGTGCAGATGGCATTGGTCTGAATTTACGTGTATCCAAATATGTACGCTGGTATGCCCCGGATGTGGGGGGAGGGGGAAGCCATCTTATGTGTAGTTTACATTACGTCTTAATTTACGTGTACGCCGATATGCCCCCGGATAAGGGGGAGGGGGGCAGCTATCATATGTGTAGTTGACATTGGTCTGAATTTACGTGTATCCCAATATGCCCCCGGATAAGGGGGGGGGGGGCAGCTATCTTATGTGTAGTTGACATTGGTCTGAATTTACGTGTATCCAGATATGCCCCCGGATAAGTGGGGCAGCTACCGGTATCTTATGTGTAGTTGACATTGGTCTGAATTTACGTGTATACCGATATGCCCCCGGATAAGGGGGGCAGCTATCATATGTGTAGTTGACATTGGTCTGAATTTACGTGTATCCCAATATGCCCCCGGATAAGGGGGGCAGCTATCTTATGTGTAGTTGACATTGGTCTGAATTTACGTGTATCCAAATATGCCCCCAGATAAGGGGGGCAGCTATCTTATGTGCAGTTGACATTGGTCTGAATTTACGTGTATCCCGATATGCCCCCGGATAAGGGGGGGGGGGAAGCTATCTTATGTGCAGTTGACAATGGTCTGAATTTACGTGTATCCAAATATGCCCCCGGATAAGGGGGCAGCTATCTTATGTGCAGTTGACATTTGGTCTGAATTTACGTGTATCCCGATATGGCCCCGGATAAGGGGAACAGCTATCTTATGTGCAGTTGACATTGGTCTGAATTTACGTGTATCCAGATATGCCCCCGGATAAGGGGGGGGGGGGGGGGGCCGCTATCTTATGTGTAGTTGACATTGGTCTGAATTTACGTGTACGCTGATATGCCCCGGATGTGGGGGGGGGGGGGGGGGAGCTATGTCATGTGTAGTTGACATTGGTCTGAATTTACGTGTATCTAAATATTCCCCCGGATAAGGGGGGCAGCTATCTTATGTGCAGTTGACATTGATCTGAATTTACGTGTATCCAAATATGCCCCCGGATAAGGGGGGGGGGGGGGCAGCTATTTTATGTGTAGCAGGGAACGATTTCGTTCAAACATTTTGCATAGCAATCTGTGAATTGTGTGTAGCAAATTTAAAAATGTATGTAGTGTGGTAAAGGTGTTTTTAAAGGCTCTCTGTCGTTTGGCTCATAATATGAATGTCCAAATTTTACCAGAAATAATAATTGTTAGTGTCCGGAAATTGAGCCACAGGTGGTAAAAAAACTCCTGTGTAACTATTTTCGCCAAATTGCAGTCATTCATGAAAGTTAGTCCTCCGTCCATTTTTTTATTTTTTTATTATATCGATCGCTAAAACAGAGGCAAAAAAACAAATTATCGACTGCGACATGTTCGGGTGCTTTTCAAAGTGAATTTCGCCGAGTGTAACTTTACTTTGTGGTATAATCAAGCTTGCATTAAGAACACACTTTCGTACAGATTTGTCCTCATTACAGCGTATGTGACAACCCCATAGGAGTGGGGTTTGTAAAGAAAAAGTTAAGCAAGTTAATCACCCTTCAATTCGCACCTTCACTCAAGGTTTGTTTGAAGGCGAATTAGTTTGAATCTCGCTCAGTAGCCAACACAGCGTGAGGTCACTGCCTGTAATCCAATTCAATACATGTGTGTGTGAGTTGGTTTTGTGTATAATTGTGTGCAGTGTATGTAAGGGGGTATAGAGACATGTGCATGCTCAGATGAAAATCCTATAGGAAAGAAAGAACAGTGAATTCCATCCCGGATCCTGTTTTTCTGTTAATATAATCTAATCCTCCTAAATAATAATAAATCAATCCTTGAAAAGAAAACTAACATAATAACATTCATTTTATCATGGAGGAATGTTCTCTTCCTCCGTGATTTTACATAGTGTGTTGTTCCAGATAAGTACATGTAGTGTTGTAGCGGGGTAAGCTGCACAGATTTGTTTTGGCTGCATATTCTATTAAAAAACAGACATATTCAAAATTATTCATCCGTCCAGTTGCAGTTTGAAAGCTAGCTATGCTTTTCGCAAATCATCCGAGCGCAATCCTCGTTGTGACTTATTTCAATACGTTTCATATGACTAAAAATACAAGAAAGGATCTGCACTTTTTTCTTTCAAGCCTACATGTTTGTGTTGCATTTCCAAAAATGCGTCTATAGTATAGTCATATGAAACGTATTGAAATAAGTCACAATGAGGGTTGCGGTCTGCATATTCTATTAAAAACAGACATATTCAAAGTTATTCATCCGTCCAGTTGCAGTTTAATGAAAGCTAGCTATGCTTTTTGCAAATCATCTGAGCGCAACCCTCATTGTGACTTATTTCAATACGTTTCATATGACTAGGATCTGCACTTTTTTCTTTCGCGTCTATAGTATACCCCATAAAAATGAGTGTTCACAGCCTAAGAGCCAGTGCTTTAATAGATATGGGTTCTAAAGCAACTGTAACTTTCTTTAAAATATAAGTATTAAATAAAACAGGAAAAGGAAATCAGGAAACAAATTAACTGAAATCACTTTTAGTCTTCAAACTTTAATAAAGTTGCATGTACGGATGCACATAGGTAAAACAAGTGCACGTGTTTACTATTGCATCAACACCGTTGCGTCGGCGTGAAGTCATCGTTGACCACGTACGTCGCACAGACGTACCCCCCGGCATGGTCTGGACACACGGCAACAAACCCAGTCGGGACGGATAGCTTGATATTTTTGGTCGGAAATATACATGTAAACGTTATTTCGGGAAAGGTTTGTAAATATGGTTTCAAAATGTTTATAAATCCGTCGAAATTTAGAGTCGCACAATCTGCGATGCATTGTTTGAAATTCCATCGCAGATTGTCCAAATTACGTCGCATTTTGCGATGCGATACAGGGGAAATCGTTCAATGTGTAGTTGACATTGGTCTGAATTTACGTACGCTGATATGCCCCGATGTGGGGAGCTATGTTATGTGCCTTTGAAATTGGTATGTATTTACGGGTATCCAAATATTCCCCGCATAAGGGGGCAGCTATCTTTATGTGCAGTTGACAATGGTCTGAATTTACGTGTATTCCAGATATGCCCCCTGCAAGGGGGCAGCTATATTATGTGGAGTTGTCATTGGTCTGAATTTACGTGTATCCAGATATGCCCCTGATAAGGGGAGCTATTCTTATGTGCAGTTGACAATGGTCTGAATTTACGTGTATTCAGATATGCCCTCGGATAAGGGGGCAGCTATCTTATGTGAAGTTGACATTGGTCTGAATTTACGTATCCAGATATGCCCCCGGATAAGGGGGGCAGCTATCTTATGTGCAGTTGACATTGGTCTGAATTTACGTGTATCCAGATATGCCCCCGGATAAGGGGGGCAGCTATCTTATGTGTAGTTGACATTGGTCTGAATTTACGTGTACGCTAATATGCCCCGGATGTGGGGGGGAAGCTATGTTATGTAGTTGACATTGGTCTGAATTTACGTGTATTCTAAATATTCCCCGGATAAGGGGGCAGCTATTCATGTGCAGTTGACAATGGTCTGAATTTACGTGTATCCAAATATGCCCCCGGATAAGGGGGGGGGGGGGGCAGCTATTTTATGTGTAGCAGGGAACGATTTCGTTCAAACATTTTGCATAGCAAAACTGCGATGCAAAAAATGAATTTGCATAGCAAAATATTTTTTTGTATAGCAATCTGTGAATTGTGTGTAGCAAATTTAAAAATGTATGTAGTGTGGTAAAGGTGTTTTTTAAAGGCTCTCTGTCGTTTGGCTCATAATATGAATGTCCAAATTTTACCAGAAATAATAATTGTTAGTGTCCGGAAATTGAGCCACAGGTGGTAAAAAAAACTCCTGTGTAACTATTTTCGCCAAATTGCAGTCATTCATGAAAGTTAGTCCTCCGTCCATTTTTTTATTTTTTTTATTATATCGATCACAAACAGAGGCAAAAACAAATTATCGATCTATGACATGTTCGGGTGCTTTTCAAAGTGAATTTTGCCGAGTGTAACTTTACTTTGTGGTATAATCAAGCTTGCATTAAGAACACACTTTCGTACAGATTTGTCCTCATTACAGCGTATGTGACAACCCCATAGGAGGAGTTTGTAAAGAAAAAGTTAAGTGTTAATCACCCTTCAATTCGCACCTTCACCAAGGTTTGTTTGAAGGCGAATTAGTTTGAATCTCGCCTGCAGCCAACACAGCGTGAGGTCACTGCCTGTAATCCAATTCAATACATGTGTGTGAGTTGGTTTTGTATAATTGTGTGCAGTGTATGTAAGGGTAGAGACATGTGCATGCTCAGATGAAAATCCTATAGAAAGAAAGAACAGTGAATTACATCCCGGATCCTGTTTTTCTGTTAATATAATCTAATCCTCCCAAATAATAATAAATCAAGCTTTGAAAAGAAAAACCAACATAATAATATCTATTTTCCTTATCATGGAGGAATGTTCTCTTCCTCCGTGATTTTACATATAGTGTGTTGTTCCAGATAAGTACATGTAGTGTTGTAGCGGGGTAAGCTGCACAGATTTGTTTTGGCTGCATATTCTATTAAAAAACAGACATATTCAAAATTATTCATCCGTCCAGTTGCAGTTTGAAAGCTAGCTATGCTTTTCTCAAATCATCAGAGCGCAAACCCCTCGTTAGACTTATTTCAATACGTTTCATATGACTAAAAATACAAGAAAGGATCTGCACTTTTTTCTTTCAAGCCTACATGTTTGTGTTGCATTTCCAAAAATGCGTCTATAGTATAGTCATATGAAACGTATTGAAATAAGTCACAATGAGGGTTGCGGTCTGCATATTCTATTAAAAACAGACATATTCAAAGTTATTCATCCGTCCAGTTGCAAGCGAGCTATGCTTTTTGCAAATCATCTGAGCGCAACCCTCATTGTGACTTATTTCAATACGTTTCATATGACTAGGATCTGCACTTTTTTCTAGTATACCCCATAAAAATGAGTGTTCACAGCCTAAGAGCCAGTGCTTTTAATAGATATATGGGTTCTAAAGCAACTGTAACTTTCTTTAAAATATAAAAAAGGAAAAGGAAATCAGGAAACAAATTAACTGAAATCACTTTTAGTCTTCAAACTTTAATAAAGTTGCATGTACGGATGCACATAGGTAAAACAAGTGCACGTGTTTACTATTGCATCAACACCGTTGCGTCGGCGTGAAGTCATCGTTGACCACGTACGTCGCACAGACGTACCCCCCGGCATGGTCTGGACACACGGCAACAAACCCAGTCGGGACGGATAGCTTGATATTTTTGGTCGAAATTACATGTAAACGTTATTTCGGGAAAGGTTTGTAAATATGGTTTCAAAATGTTTATAAATCTGTCGAAATTTCATCGCACAATCTGCGATGCATTGTTTGAAATTCCATCGCAGATTGTCCAAATTACGTCGCATTTTGCGATGCGATACAGGGGAAATCGTTCATCGTGTAGTTGACATTGGTCTGAATTTACGTACGCTGATATGCCCGGATGTGGGGAGCTATGTTATGTGTAGTTGACATTGGTCTGAATTTACGTGGTATCCAAATATTCCCCGCATAAGGGGCAGCTATCTTATGTGCAGTTGACAATGGTCTGAATTTACGTGTATCCAGATATGCCCCGTAAGCAAAAGTGCCATCTTATGTGCAGTTGTCATTGGTCTGAATTTACGTGTATCCAGATATGCCCCGGATAAGGGGAGCTATCTTATGTGCAGTTGACAATGGTCTGAATTTACGTGTATTCAGATATGCCCCGGATAAGGGGGCAGCTATCTTATGTGCAGTTGACATTGGTCTGAATTTACGTGTATCCAGATATGCCCCCGACAAGGCAGCTATCTTATGTGCAGTTGACATTGGTCTGAATTTACGTATCCAGATATGCCCCCGGATAAGGGGGCAGCTATCTTATGTGTAGTTGACATCTGAATTTACGTGTACGCTGATATGCCCCGGATGTGGGGAAGTAAGTTAGTGTTATGTGTAGTTGACATTGGTCTGAATTTACGTGTATTCAAATATTCCCCGGATAAGGGGGCAAGCTATCTTATGTGCAGTTGACATTGATCTGAATTTACGTGTATCCAAATATGCCCCGGATAAGGGGCAGCTTATTTTATGTGTAGCAGGAACGATTTCGTTCAAACATTTTGCATATAAAACTGGTGATGCAAAAAATGAATTTGCATAGCAAAATATTTTTTGTATAGCAATCTGTGAATTGTGTAGCAAATTTAAAATGTATGTAGTGTGGTAAAGGTGTTTTTAAAGGCTCGTCGTTTGGCTCATAATATGAATGTCCAAATTTTACCAGAAATAATAATTGTTAGTGTCCGGAAATTGAGCCACAGGTGGTAAAAAAACTCCTGTGTAACTATTTTCGCCAAATTGCAGTCATTCATGAAAGTTAGTCCTCCGTCCATTTTTTATTTTTTTTATTATATCGATCGCTAAAACAGAGGCAAAAAAACAAATTATCGACTGCGACATGTTCGGGTGCTTTTCAAAGTGAATTTCGCCGAGTGTAACTTTACTTTGTGGTATAATCAAGCTTGCATTAAGAACACACTTTCGTACAGATTTGTCCTCATTACAGCGTATGTGACAACCCCATAGGAGTGTGGTTTGTAAAGAAAAAGTTAAGCAAGTTAATCACCCTTCAATTCGCACCTTCACTCAAGGTTTGTTTGAAGGCGAATTAGTTTGAATCTCGCTCAGTAGCCAACACAGCGTGAGGTCACTGCCTGTAATCCAATTCAATACATGTGTGTGTGAGTTGGTTTTGTGTATAATTGTGTGCAGTGTATGTGGTGGGTATAGAGACATGTGCATGCTCAGATGAAAATCCTATAGGAAAGAAAGAACAGTGAATTACATCCCGGATCCTGTTTTTCTGTTAATATAATCTAATCCTCCTAAATAATAATAAATCAATCCTTGAAAAGAAAAACTAACATAATAATATCTATTTTATCATGGAGGAATGTTCTCTTCTCCGTGATTTTACATAGTGTGTTGTTCCAGATAAGTACATGTAGTGTTGAAGGGGTAAGCTGCACAGATTTGTTTTGGCTGCATATTCTATTAAAAACAGACATATTCAAAATTATTCATCCGTCCAGTTGCAGTTTGAAAGCTAATATGTTGCAAATCATGAGCGCAAATCTTCAGTTGTGACTTATTTCAATACGTTTCATGACTAAAAATACAAGAAAGGATCTGCACTTTTTTCTTTCAAGCCTACATGTTTGTGTTGCATTTCCAAAAATGCGTCTATAGTATAGTCATATGAAACGTATTGAAATAAGTCACAATGAGGGTTGCGGTCTGCATATTCTATTAAAAACAGACATATTCAAAGTTATTCATCCGTCCAGTTGCAGTTTAATGAAAGCTAGCTATGCTTTTTGCAAATCATCTGAGCGCAACCCTCATTGTGACTTATTTCAATACGTTTCATATGACTAGGATCTGCACTTTTTTCTAGTATACCCCATAAAAATGAGTGTTCACAGCCTAAGAGCCAGTGCTTTAATAGATATGGGTTCTAAAGCAACTGTAACTTTCTTTAAAATATAAAAAAGGAAAAGGAAATCAGGAAACAAATTAACTGAAATCACTTTTAGTCTTCAAACTTTAATAAAGTTGCATGTACGGATGCACATAGGTAAAACAAGTGCACGTGTTTACTATTGCATCAACACCGTTGCGTCGGCGTGAAGTCATCGTTGACCACGTACGTCGCACAGACGTACCCCCCAGCATGGTCTGGACACACGGCAACAAACCCAGTCGGGACGGATAGCTTGATATTTTTTGGTCGGAAATATACATGTAAACGTTATTTCGGGAAAGGTTTGTAAATATGGTTTCAAAAATGTTTATAAATCTGTCGCAATTTGTATCGCAAAATCTGCGATGTATTGTTTGAAATTCCATCGCAGATTGTCCAAATTACGTCGCATTTTGCGATGCGATACAGGGGAAATCGTTCACTGCATACAGTTATATAAAAATTAAATTATCATTTTGGTTGTCCCCAGAGGAAGCATCCCAAGTTATAGAAACAAAAATAATAACCCTTGGTATACTTATTGAGTTTAGGAGAAAGGTGGTCGGTCAGAAAATGGAAGTTTTTTTTACGTATTATAGCAAAATTATGGAGAAAATGATTAAGAATTAGTTCAATTTTTTGGCTGACCACCGTTCTACTCCACTGACTTTGTGCACAAACGTTTTTTTCCCAAAAACCAACTCCCATAATTCATTGCGCACACAATTCCGATCAGGCTTATTGGATAAACATTACGTGTATGCACCCATAGTGGCACAACATACGCTTAAACGAGATCAAATGTACGTGGTCACGTACAACCATAATCGCGCCTGCGCCCGATCAATTACAAAGGTGTGAAAAGAGAAGTTTATCTTGTTAACTTGTGGAATTTTGTGGATACCTCAAGCTGGGAGGACTACAAGAATATCACACCTCGAACCCCGAATTGGGGGTTGGCGACCGTGACATTAGACTGGGCTCGTTTCCCTAACTTATTTTATCCTAGAATATAGGTTTTCCCGGTCAATTTCAGCAAATAAGCAGCCAATTTAAACACTGCGTCATTCTGTTTCGCGCGAAATTGAATGCTGTTCAAAATCATCATTCAATTTCGTTTTATGAGCAGGCAATAGTACTCTTGCGTTATGCGATTTAAACAAAATAGTCATCCAATCCACTCAAACATTCAATTTCGCTGGAGCTTTTCGCGGCGCGTATTTGGTCATTCAAATTCATTATTGGACAGGCATTTGTGAAATTTGTGCAACTTAATTGACACTTTGTTAAACTTCGTTTAACTTTAGTTTCCTATAGATTTTTAAAGGTTCACTAATGAATGAATGGACAATAAGAAACCAGGATAAAAAAAATGATAAAGACACACTCAAACAATAAAAACAGGTTATAACGATAACATAAATGTTTCACAAACGCATTACAGAATTAGGCCCAGGTCAGAAAACCAATAAAGATTCTAATCAGAGAATGAACAAAACAAAGTAAGACCGATTGGCCCTATATAAAATGTACGAGAAACGCACATGAATAAAGAAAACAAAATTAAGTTTGAATTAAAGTAAACATATGACACGTATTCTATTGTCTTTTTTGCATTTGTTTCTCGTATTATTTTTTTTTGAATTCTCTCTTTGCGAAATTGATTGCCGTTAAACGAAAATGAAAGTAACATTTTAGTGAACATCTCCAGTCGAACTAACTCTGCTAAATTGAATGAAGAATGTGCATTGCTAAAAAGAACGACGTCTATGCTAAATTGAATATAATGCTAAATGGATTCGCATAGCCTGAAAATGAAATTGAATGCTTGAATTGTTAATTCGAAACACAGTAACAACTGGAGAGGCAAAATCGCTTTAAAATGAACGTATGAAAGTGAAATTGGCCGCTCATTTGCCGAAATTGACCGGGAAAACCTATAATATAAAATTGATGTTTGCTTTTAACATTCTTCTTGATAAAAACTAATTAATAAAATAGTATAAATGTAAAATAGTAGTTATTGGCCTCAGTTATGTTTTGAACCTAGCAAGTTCTTTCTCAGAGAAAGAACCTGCTAGGTTCGAGACCTAAGGCCAGTAACTACTATTTTGCATTTATATACTACGGGTCCTTTAGGTTGGTAACAGTCAATTCTCTATTAAAATAGTACAAAATTATATTTATATACATCTAACTAACATTAGCAATATATTTCATGGCTTAGCAGTGATTTTGGATTGTCTTAAGCCAGAATGTGTTCCTGTAAATGATACAGTAGATATAATGCTCTTGAACAAGTGAAGCATTGTCTTTAGATATAGTAAGATTTGACACCATGATGACACCATGTATTGAAATAATCTCTTTTGAGTAGTAATGGTTCTGAGAAGAACCTTTGGTTAACTCAACATTTCGATCTGTATGCTTTGATCATCTTCTGGAGAATGCCGGAATGCTGGTGCCAGAGGGGGCTTAAGTAGCTCGGTGGAGGAGTCCAGGGCCGGTATTTATCAAGCAACTTAAGTCAAAGTACGGTGGCCGAAGTAGGTACTTAAGTAAAGTACTATACTTAAGTGGAATTCTCCAAGCTACTTATCTAAAGTATCCTACTCAAATCCACCCCTAAATCTGAGACACCTCTCGGGGTGTCTTAAGTCCAAGTGCGTTGGCTTTTTGAACATAAATTCTAATCATTTCGTAAAGGGAGCTACTTGGAGATGGCTGTGTTAATGCTGTTGGCGCAAATGGACATAAATCAGCGGCGCGCAATGAGGCGGGAACGTGTATTTCGGGACAGGATGCATCCATTGGATACCTACAATGACATTGAACTTTATCAAAGTTTGGTTTCCTTTTTGGTTTTTCCATGACAGCTCTATACTAGTGGATACCGGCCCATGCACAGTTGTTTCCAGTGCAATAAGGTATAGGCCTACGACCAACGCATTACCCAGGATGAATTTATTATTATCAGTCATTAATCTTACACAATGTGTCATCATGGTCATTCGGACACACGAGCTGACCCATCGCCAAACCGCATAAATCTACATAAAAACAATGTGAAATGTGACATAAATCCTTGGAAACGACATTTCGACAGATCTAGGCACCATACCTAAATTGGAGTATCCTACTTAGCTATGTAGGTACTTAAGTCAAGTTGTGAATTCCAACATCAGTATGGTACTTAGCTTAGTATGGTACTTACCGCTTAGGCATACCTAACTTAAGTTGCTTGATAAATACCGGCCCAGATCACTAGATCTTTGGGCTTGCTTGTGCCATTCTTGTAGATGTATTACCTAAAACAAATTTGAAATACATTTATAATTAATTATGTGCGAAATTACAAATGTATTATTACACAATTTATTTATAGAAAGTGAAAGATAATAATTAATATTGTAACATATTATTCACAAATGTGCTTAAATATCAGCTGTTTTAACCATCCACACACCATCCCTTAACTCATTCAAATAATAAATCCCATATCCCACTATTTTATTTTAAGCTCGGTTTTAACTTCATAGGTTCAGGAGTTACACAATTGTAAACCTTAAACTTATTTGGGAATTGCCAGCTTTGTATTCTCTTTCTCTTACTCTTATAAATACTATTATATCATCATGATTGTACAAACTACAGTTCTATGACAGTAACCAGTGGGTTAATATTTCATGATGTTTAAGATGATAACAAGTCCCAGACATGTCAAATACAATGTTCCTAACTCCCATGGAAATTTCTCGATATACAATAATACTAGTGCATGGTATTAAAAACAGTATTAAAAACAAACTTACCCAACTAAGGTCACAGATAATAACTTCTGTCACTACCCAACTTTGCCAGCAAACAATCCTATTGAGATGATATGATGTATGTACATTTACTAACCTAAATATATAATTATCATAATTGAGTTAAAACCCATCAACCATGTCAACAAACCATGAACAGCTGATGAGTAACCATTCTAGATTTACATGTGTGGTACATAACACACACACAGACTGGTAACCACCATTATGTATGTCTCTTCAGTGCATGTGGAGTCAGGGAACCTTTACGTTATAAAGGGCGCCCTTCAACCAAAACTTTCAGGGGGCATGTACAGGGGGGTTAGAGATATCAATTTTTATTTTAATGATTTAGTCTTGTTTCTAATAGGCCTGTACATGTTTTGAGGAGGGTAGAATATAAAAAAGTCAAAAAAGTGAAATAATAACCCCTACAGTAACAGAGAGTTGTAAACTATTCCAAATGTTGGGTCCATAATATTTAACTGAAACATAACAGGCTAAATATGATATGATAGGGCCTAACAATAATTGTAAATTCCAGAGGTCAAAGTTATATGACGTCAAAATAATTTCAGGAACATGTTGAAATCATTATTATAATTAATATTGTTGTATTCATGCGTGGACGGCCTTCAGGAGATGGGAGACTGACTCAAAAGTGCGAGATTAATCGGGAGTCGGAAATGAGACGCATCGATTTTTCACACTCCACGACCGGCGGAGTGCAACACAACAACCTGTACGATAAGTCGTGTGAACCGTTTGGTGTCAGTATATCAAACTGTACACATCGCCTTGTAGGGCGCCGTGTTGGGCACATTTGGGCTACATTGGGCGCCCATCGTTTCACAGGATAAGACATAATAGCTGGTCGGAATATTTAAAATAATGATCATATCGACTGTGGGGCGTGGCATCCCCTTAAAGGCATGGGCGGATCCAGGGTCTCTAAAGAAGGAGTGGGGCACACGGGAAAAGGGGACACTTATAAAAAGTACGGAAAAATTAACTGCACGGCAATCAAAACATGACCCTCCTCCACCCCCCCCCCCATCTGCCAATGCTTAAAAGGAAGGTAATTACCAGATTAACGAATTATTACAAATAAAAAAAAAGTAAACAAAAAAATTGGTGATACATTATTTCTTCTGGAGTACTTCCATCTTTGAGAAAACAGGAAATGTTCACGTGATTTTAAATTTTTTTAGTGGTAAAACATCAATACATGAAAAACTTGTAATCATTTTATTTTTCGTTTTCTAAAAATCGTGAGCTCCTATTGTGATAAGACTTTCACGGGTTAGTTTAATTATATATTTCTGAAAAAACTATTGGGATAAAATTAATGTATTTTACCAAATTCAGATGGAATACGCCTACCTTTCCCTTTAATTTTTTTTTGCAAATATTGCAGAAACTCCTGTGAAGTCAAAAAACAAAAAATGACGGACCTATATCAACCTAGTCAAACGAGGACCCAAGACACATATATTGTTTTGGGTCTTTATATATTTGTTTTTGGTCATGTATAATTGAAATTTGCACATAAAAATACGGCTTTGCGCATTATGGCTTTGCCATTAAAATATATGACTTTTTCTTTAATATTTAGTTTAGTTTTTACCTGGAAATTTAGTCACATACAGCTCTCCATAACCTTTTTATGACAATTGTACACATATGTTTAATTATTGTTATGATAATAGCAATCGATGGAATACCGTCATAAGCCATTTTGCGTCCAAAACGGCTCTTGCATTATAGCCCTGACATCTCCATCCTCGAATATTCAGCTACTGATAAGTTATGTATTTAGTAGTTACATTGTGTTAACTTAAACACAGTATCGATTATAGCGATAATTGAAATTCTCACCAACTCTAGGCATACCCGTCGGTCCTGATCATGAATTTGGTTGCATCGCCATCCACGCGTGATTCTTTCAAAAGTGAGTAATGAGATCGAAACGATTTTGGACCCCCTTTAAAATATCGCTGGGAACATCTGGTTCTGTTGTTTCATCAAAGCGTCTCTTTCTATTTTCCATTCTAACTTTACAGAGAAGAAGAGAGGAAGTGCCCTGGAGAAAAATCACTGCTTTTGGGAGGATGAACCGAGGTTACAATGGACCGATGGATACTCCGGAGAATTTAATCACGATCCTGCATTGATGAACGGAAATGGAGGCAGGTGGCGGAGTTCTCGGCATACGAATAGAGGCGACATGCCATCGGCTTCGTGACGCACTTGACCCCCGCCCTCTCCCAAGTTTATTATATAGACGAATAATAATACACACGCACACGTTATACTTTACTTGCTCTTGAATATTCATGAACAAAAATATTATCACGTTGATTGTGACAGCAACATGATACTGGTGGGAGTCTGCTTATGGGAGAATCAAATGTAGTGTGATCCGTTTCTACACATGTCCGTTGTGTGTAAGGCGAGGCAGAGTGTTGATTTCCGTGCATCTTAGCAAATAGTACAATCTGCACTTACAGGAAATTCGTTTGTGTCTGCCCAACACAAGAGTGGTACCATCGAATTTAGACCGGTTCAGAGAGAGCATGCTTGAAGCATTGCGGACACGATTTGAGTGTTCTTCTTCTATTTGATACAAACGAAATCAAATACTTTCAGTCAGCTTACCTGCACTAACGTTTAAATTACTTCACAACAACAATGGTTTCAGGACGTATAAATTCTGCCTGTTCCCGCTTTTGGACAACGACGAAATCTCTAGTCCAAGACTGTATCCCGAACAGAGTACTGGATGACACTGAGCTGATCATCCCTGAAGAAGATCGCCAGGCAGCCGCCGCAAGGCTCAAAAGCCGCCTACGTCTTGCCCGGCTTAGCGGGGCGGTCTGCGGGATAGAGTTCTGCTACGCTGCGGAGACCGCCTTCGTCAGCCCGGTACTGCTGCGCATCGGCATTCCGCCCAAGTTTATGACGCTTATCTGGTGTCTGAGCCCCGTGATGGGGCTGTTCCTGATGCCCCTACTCGGCTCAGCGAGTGACCGGTGCAAGTCAAGCCTGGGCAGACGCCGGCCGTTCATTATTATTCTCGCAGTTGGAGCTGCTCTTGGTCTTCTGCTTGTTCCGTATGGTTGGCCTATGGGAAACGTGTGCGGTATTTCCGCATATCGCTCAACTTATCCCACTTCTTCTACTAACTCGATAAGTGACAATGAACTCACGACAACCATCATATCCCCAGATACAACCACTGATATACCGAGCCGTGACGCTCTGATTAAAACACTGGAAGATATACTTTCACCGAAACATGTGTATAATGTATCCAGGAGTTTGACCACCGAGGTAATGACAAGCCATAGGTTGTACAGTGACAATTCTGCGGAGTCCCCTTCAACTAAGACTGCTTCCTACCGTAGCTCCCTAACACTACCATCGACAGTAAGAGCATGTGGCATGGCAATGACAATCGTTGGTGTTATGCTACTCGATTTCAACTGTGACGCTGCCCAGTCCCCGGCCCGGGCATACCTCATAGATGTCACTGACCCGGCTGATCACGCGAAGGGGCTTGCTACTTTCAGCTTTATGGCGGGGTTGGGTGGGGCTGTCGGTTACACCATCGGCGGCATCCCCTGGGGTCCAACTACCGATGACGATCCAGTGAGTCTCCAGGTCCGAGTGGTGTTTGGAATAGTTCTGTGTATTTTCGTCACAGCTGTAATCCTAACCGTCACAGCTGAACGTGAGAAGACCTTGTATGAGCTGTATCCATACGAGAAGAGACGCAAACTCAAGGAGAAGATACACAAGGATGCAGGTATTAACTACACTACAATGGACAATGACGTATACCATAAAGACGCAGATACTGAGAAGATGGAGATGGGAATCATTCTTCAGAAGACGTATGGCTCCCACGCTCAGAACCCGGAAATCATCACCACACTTGTCGACAACCACCTGGGAAACGGTAGTGTCAACACCAACAAATACGAGACTCTTGAGGCGGATGGCGATGACCGTGAGGTACAGGAGGACGATGAGGGTATTTCAGCCATTGATTCCATTGGAGGGGACTTTGACGATGAGCCTCCTAACATCACAATGTGCACGTACTTGATGTCCATCATTTTCATGCCACGGTGTCTGCGCGTCCTCTGTTTAACCCATCTCCTTGGCTGGATGTCGCTACTTTGCTACTCACTGTACTTTACGGACTTTGTCGGCCAGACGATCTATGGAGGCGACCCGATGGCACCTCCTGGGTCACGGGAGAGGGAACACTACGCAGAGGGGGTACGGATGGGCTCTTGGGCAATGGCTGTGTACTCAATCGTGTGCTCTATATGTTCGTACAACGTAGATAAAGTCATCGCAAAAATAGGTAAATATCCAGATGTTATTATTATCATTCATTCGTGGTTTACAGACCATGTCAATGGCGGCCATGCGAGGCTGTATTGCCTGAGGAAAAAATTACATGTGTTTTGTTCTTTTTTTACATTAATAGTACATTTAAAAATGTAATGGACACAAAAAAACATTACATTAAAAGAAAAACGACAATTGGGTATGAAGTAAAGCAATTTGTGGCATGGAAAAGGCTTTCAAGTCCTGATTTGTTTTTAAGCATGCAGGTAGTTTTAGTTTTTATTTTTGCGCCAGTGATATGAGATTTTTATATCACAAAACACACCACCAAAAACCAGGATCTTTGAGGTAAAACATTCATTAGATATTTTATAAAATAATAATTTCTATAATAATAACCTGAAACTTTCACAGATTGGTTCTTTAATGTACTATGGTGATTCAAAGAAAGTAAGCGTTATTGTAAAAGCAGGTTTTCCAACATTACTAATAAGATTCAGCGTTTTTAATTGTGTCATTAATGAAAAAAGTGAACATTCCTTTCTAATTTTGAAACTGGATCATGGCTGTCATCCGAATTGAATTTCTAATATTTTCATGTTTGGAACCATCACTAACTTCACTGACTGCATTTTCGTTGATCTTTCATATTCAGCACCTCATGGCCTGTACTTCTTGCCAGGTAGTAATTTTGCCCCATTTGAAGAGGTGAAAAGTACCATTTTCCAACAGTGCTGCATGTTTCCAAAAAGTGCCCCTTGGAGGATTTCGGAGGATATGCGGTGGTTAGGGTTAAAGATGAATCGCCCCTTGTTTTTTGCTATTTTAACGGCACCTTTTTGAACATTAATTTTTCTTTTTCATCGAAACATTGCTATTTTACTTGAAGAAGTGAAAACAAATTGCTTTTAAATGACATATTTCTCAAAACTTTCACACAGGGCCATAGCGAGCGAGCGGGGGGGGGGGGGGGCGGGGGGTGTGACACCCCCAATCAGTTGGCAAATGAAGCATCAAAGGTACTAGAACACGGGTTGGTCCAGAATAAATTTTCAGTCGGCAAACCTATAGATATGGGTTTGCCAACTGCAAATGTGCCATGTTTCTAAGCACTGAAGATCTGCGGAATTGTTTGTTATCAGTTGTTTTTACTTTGTAATACATTGTATTTTACTCACGGAAAGAGCTGCGGTTTCAGGTGGCAGTTGCCCCCCCCCCCTCCCACCCTCGTCGAACGACTTTAAAGATTGTCTATTTTTTGGGGAAACAAAATTGCCCCCCAAGTCCTGGCTATGCCACTGATGTCAGTCGTCATGTTGGCTTCCACACCCCCAAAGAAAATGCCTTCGCTACGCCCCTGTTTTCACATGTTGGTATCCGTATGTTCTCGTGATTCTTATAAAGTATTGATACATTTACAGCTATTTTACCAAAAGCGTATGCTACCCTTAAAATGATACATGTACCTTAATAGTTAAATAAGTCTGAGCTTTTCATAAGGGGTCTGCTTGTAATTAACGGAGTCACCACGTTCCCCCGGCTCAAATCAATGAAAGATCCGTCGTCACAAGAAAAAAACACCTGCTTCGAAATCACACCTTTCGCCCAGAGGTAGGCCTTGCTGTACTCTATGGAGACCGATCAATCCCAATGTATGGAATGGCGCCGACGGCATTTTCGTTGTTGTTCCACACGGGTGATGCTTAAAAACTTGCTCTAAATGGACTGCCGCATGGAATTTAAAAGAAATATTAGTTATGAATAAAATATTGCCTGACATTTGTATTGTTGCAAAAAAAAACACACATCAAAAGCCTATATTTGACCTTCAATTCGTATAACCCTTATAAACTGTTATGTAACAGTCAACATGTACACTTTGTCCATTGGTAAATATATCAAAATACATCATGAATTCATTATTCATTAAATTACTATTTCGCCATGTTCTGTCAAAATATGTTGTAATATGATTCATTTGAAAGTTATTTACTTGTGTTTATACTACGAATGGAGCATTATACAGATTATTAAACCAAAAGTATTGACTTTGGGTTGGATATAGAGTACTAAAGTGAATAATTTAACTTATGAAGCAGCGCAATAAATTCATTTCTGATCCATTATAGGCACTTATTGATGTTTAAACAATTTGAATTGTTTTTCATTTGAAAGTGATCCACTTCCATTTTACAATGGAAATACAAAAATACCGATTCAAAACAAAAATAATCACAGCAAATCACACTGAACATGCATTTTTTTATTAACAATATTATGTCTACAATGTATGATGGTATACGGATGTCAAACGACTATGTTAACCATAAATGTGACTTGAAGTTTTGCATGGCTGGATGGATAGGAAAGATTAGGTTCAGTAACACAGTGTGCTCCGTCGTCTCCTGGAGGATGAAGATGGACAGAGCACACTGTTCGAAACGTCGACGACCTATCCTCACTACCGGAAATTCTTTTCAGAACCACACCACTTCTTCCACGAAGAGATTACTATATAATTATACACACTATTATACATATAAACAAAGTACTACTCAGTTATTGTGCCTACTCAAATGATATCGACAGAAGGCGCTCCAAATTTAAAAGGTCATTGCACTAGTTAACGAAGATCAATAAGAGTCTTGGGAGGGTGTTTTTGATGAAGGTTTTTTATAACTTTTGCCTTACCATGGACGGCCCCTGCTCACTAGATTTAAAATAAAATATAACAAATTAATTCAATATTCAGCTAAATCGTTTCAGGGAAAGTATAATATTATGTTTTATATAAACAAGGTACATTGGTACATTGGTAATGTTGTAACAAGGTCTCAACATGGTAATGTTGTAACAAGGTTATACCATGGTTACGTTGTAACAAGGTCACACCATGGTTATGTTGTATTGTAAACAAGGTACAGCATTTATAATGTTGTAACAAGGTACAGCATTGGTAATGTTGTGGTCACACCATGGTTATATTTTCCTTCCTCCATGGTTGTAACAAGGTACAACATTGGTAATTATGTCAGAGCTGCCTCTCATGTTGAGGTTTATATATTAATTATATTGAAACAAACGGGTAAACATCTTCTTGGTAGTAAACAGAGCAAGCAATTCAGACAGTCACCTATTTCCATTCGCAAATGCGTGCCGCACACTCGCACTGGTCGACACCCGTATTGTCGCTGCTTTAAACCGGTTGAGTCGGCGACGTGTGAAAAGTAATTTGGGCCGACATTAATCTCTGTCTAGTACCGCGGATCAGTCCAGATATCGTGTTAAACATCCTGGTATTCTCCTAATTACTGGATTAGAACATCTGCGCATAATTATCAAATGATAATGAATGCAGAATTAACTCGGGTGTTTAGCGACCTTGCTATTGTACGCAGTATATGAATTATCGTCCAAAATGGCCGCCACTGTTAATACATGATTGCGTTGGCTCTATAGCTAGAAATCTTGCTTAGGACATCTCCTAACTGTGTGTCAAATTTCATTGTCTCATCAAAGTCACACTTTCCCCAAAATATTTCACATGGCGGGCATATCTACTGGACTATCGTAGTGGGCTGTTTAAGTCTCAAGTTTTAGCAACCTTTGAAGCTACCTTGAAAGATTTGCCACATTTGCTTCAAATTTGTAGCATTTATGGCTTTTTATTCAAGCATTATTTATTAAGCAAATGTATATAGGTAAAATTTGTAGCTTTGCATGGTGAAGAGGATAAGTAAGACTAATTGCGGTGATACCATGTGAAATTCTCAATTGAGTAGTAATTAGTTCTGAAAAGAACTGGAGGTACAACTCGCCGTTTCGATCAGTGTGCTCTGATCGTCGCACCGTCCTCAGGAGAATGCCGGACTCTGGGAAATGCTGCTACTTAAGTAGGCTGCTGGAGGATTACTAGGATCCTAGGACTTGGGGGAGAGGAGTGTGCTCACTGAACTGAATCAGTTGTTAACAAGCACAGGGCGAAGGAGGGTGGTTGACCATAGAGCTACAGGAAATCCCTCAGTCTGGGGTGGGTTGTGAACTTTGGATATAGAAGATCCTTCGGTCCGTAGTAGTGGTCGCCAAATATCGCTGATGTAGAAGCCAATGTCCTGTGAAATAGTGTCGTGTTTATGGTATATGGTTAACATTTGTGCGCGCATACGGATGGTAGTAAACGCTTCAAAATTTGAAGTAAAAGCAGTTTTTGAAACTAAGTTTTTGAGGCTAATTCCCAGACGCGCAAAAATAGTGTACGCGCTCGACCAAACTAGCAGGCTTGATGCAATTCCTGATCAGTGGCTTTCAATGGAAGCGCATGATCTCGAGCAGTTTCTGAATACCTCGTATCCACTGCTCTCTAGAACTGGACGCTTTCAATATCTCAAAATCTTGGATATGCAAATTAGGTGATAGTCTGGTACCGATACTAAGAATAGCGTGTTCTGCAGTGGGGATGCTGGGACTAGACCATCAAATTTATTTCATGATACTTTCGGTCAAATCAATAATTTAAACATTTGATGTTTTAAACAAATTCATATAGGCATATTGTAGTATGAAAAAGAAAAATGGGTAATATTCAAACTGGTTTTTGCGTAAAACACTTTTTTCCACCAGGGTCTAGTAGTGAGAGCGAGATACTAGACAAGGGTCTAGTAGTGAGAGCGAGATAGACCCTGGGGTCGGGGTTGTTCTTGAAGTGGATTGAAGTAGAATCGTCCTGTGCTGTGGAAATCGATTATTGAGTTTCAATTATTTATATATGTAGGTGCCAAACCGATCTACATTGCCAACCACCTAGTATACTGCATCAGCATGGTGATTCTAGCCAATGTCAGGACACTGTGGGCCGCTTTCCTGTTCTCGGCATGTGCTGGTATCCAGTATTCCACACTGTTTACCTTGCCATTCGTCATACTCGCACACTACCACTCAAGCAATATGGTGAGTCTTTGATCTGGCTTCTTCACTTTTTTGGGAACAAATTTGTTTTTCTTGTATATCTTTGCATAACCTCCAAAATAAAAGGTGGCTGCCGAGGTATCAACCAAATTCAGTAACAACAAAAGAAAGCACCGAGTATGCAGTGGGAAAGAATGTCGTATCCGACCGCCACTTTTTAAGGGTTTTTTTTTTAAATTTGTTTGCAACCACTAACCAGTTAAACAATTATTCTATCAATTTTTGGGGGTACAGAAAGCGAAAACTATCTTTAAAATCCACTTTTATGATGGTTTTGGACTTTATATCCCTTCTAAAAAAAATCCTCCCCTTCATAAAATAGAAGGATCCTATTATAGTTGCCACTGCGCATGTGCAATGACAGTGTTGGTCACTTATGGGGGAGTTGACAAGATCAGACTGACATGACTGAGGAAGTCATCGTATACCAAAAATGCCTGATTTTTCATGAAATAAATATCCTGGAATAATTTGAAGTATATGTCCATCATCATCCATATGTTTTCCACCTTACTAGGTAGGTTAGATTACATCATTGGTTATATTGAATGAGAAAAAGTGGCGGTTTGATACGACATTCTTCCCATGCAGGGCGTGCACACGTCGGTGTCGGGCAAAATTAAATAAATTGTTTATCACCCAACGCAAGAATTTCATCAATCTATCAAAATATGTGTTCGACCAATCCTCTAATTAAAGATGTATCAATCACCAGTGTTTTTCGCTATTTTAAAGGCAATGTCCGGCAACTTTGTTTTTCATCTGAACATTGCAAATATGAATGGAAAACAAGCTCCTTATTATATCAATGACATTTATTTCAATGTTAACAATATATTATATAAAGCAATGTGCTAATGTATCATACACTCACTGGCCATAAGTATTGCAACATTGAAATTCACACCAAAGTTCAGTTTGGACAACTGTGTTACAATAATTTATTTTATTTTATTTACACTACTTGAAAGTGCCTGTGTTTTGAAGTCAATGTTCTTTTTTACTGTTCTTGCTTGGAAACAAAGTCCTTCAATACTTTGTCGGGTAACCACGTGACCTGATAATTGCGGCCATCCATCTAGGCAATGTCTCGTACAAATTCATGTTGCAATACTTTTGGACAGTGAGTGTACATTATGGTATAGGCGTACACAAGTAATTATTTGAATTATTAATAACTTGTCAATAACTAAACTCCTCAAAAAAAGTTCGGAAACTCAAGTTTGACTGAAGATTTCTCTCTTGTTACCAACTCATTTTCCTTGCATTTGGTATCATTGGAAAGCCCTGTTATTCCTCTTTACAATGATGTGCCATTTGTTATGATTACGCAATTGGGGGATGTGCAGCACAGCTGAATATGGGGGTGGGTGTAAAGTGAAATGTTGCAAAATGCATTGCTATTGTCAAAAGTGTATTGACTCTTGTTATTAGGAGTTGTTTGGAAGATGGATGTGTCTTGAATGATTGTCTGCTTACTAACCAATATTTAAAGGTTGTAGATCCGCCAACCACGTTGGCGGATCTGCAACAGATCCTGATTGATGAATGGGACGCCATCCCACAGCAACGTGTGACCCAGCTCGTGACCAGTATGAGGAGGAGGTGCCAGGCTGTTGTGGCTGCATTCGGATCGTCCACCCGCTACTGACTTAACATTGTTTGTTCAATGAAGGAAGCTGTTCAATGATTAAACAGAAAAAAGACTTTCCTTACGTCTTGTTTTTTCTTTTGTTAGTGATAGAGAGCTTCATTGTACTGTGAGAGAGATTTGTTGTTACTGATGGAGAATTACTGGGTGTTTGAGTGCAGAAAATGAAAAATTATTTTACTCTGTTTGAAACTCAACCACATTAACAACAGAGTTGCTATCCCGGAGGCAATTTATTGTGACAGGCCATGTGGATTTCTGAACTTTTCCCGCACATTTATGGCCTACAACCTTTAAATATTGGTGAGTAAGCAGACAATCATTCAAGACACATCTATCTTCCAAACAACTCCTAACAGCAAGAGTCAATACACTTTTGACAATAGCAATGCATTTTGCAACATTTCACTTTACACCCACCCCCATATTCAGCTGTGCTGCACATCCCCCAATTGCGTAATCATAACAAATGGCACACCATTGTAAAGAGGAATAACAGGGCTTTCCAATGATACCAAATGCAAGGAAAATGAGTTGGTAACAAGAGAGAAATCGTCAGTCAAACTTGAGTTTCCGAACTTTTTTTGAGAAGTTTATATAGACTTTTATATAGTGAATACATACAAAATAAATTGAATAGAGAATTAGCTGTTGCAGACTGCTTACCAACCTAAAAGACCTGTAGTACGGTATAAATGCAAAATAGTAGTTAGTGGCCTTTACGTTTCGAACCTTGCAGGTTCTTTCTCAAGGAAAGAACCTGTTAGGTTCGAAACGTGAGGCCATGATTAACTAGTATGTTACAAAATTAATTGATTAGAAAATAATAATACATTTATCAAAATAGTCGTTTGAAGAAAGGTTCTATACCGAAAATAATACATGGTGGTTCCCATCATAAATTCACGTTGGCACTTGTTTTACTGTTAAACCAACACTCTTATAACTAAAGTGATGAATCAACATTTTAAAGAGTTCGGTCAGTGACAACTCTTTATAAAGTTGAATTTAACTTTTAGTGTTGAAGTGTTGAATTAGCATTGATAAAGTTAGACTTAACTTGACTCCGTGTTAGTTCAACACTTTCTTTAAGTTGAATTTAACTTTATAAAGTGTTGTCACTCACCGAACTCTTGGTTGATTCAACACTTTAGTTGTAAGAGTGAAGCTTCTGGCAACTATATTGGAGAATATATCTCATTGTTTTCCTTTTCTTGTTTTTCAAATTAAAAGAACCAATTCCTGAAATTGCTGGTAAAACACTGGGACGCGCGATACATCTATAACTTTTTTAAACCTAGTATTAAAAATAATACATTTTCAATGGTTAAAAAACAATAGAAGTGGTGTTAATATTGTGCCTAATATAAACACCATCAAATATGAAATACACACCACTGGTGTAATTATAACACCCTAGTGTTTGCAGGATACGTAAACGAATTACATGACCTATTACTCTATTGCTGGAAGCAACCATTGAGAAAACAGAAATTGAACAAAAAAATATGTGTAGGCTGGATCCCATTTTAATATATTCCTACTATGACCTCCTTCGTTAGGTCATGTGACAAAACCACCACCTGTAGGCCCTACAGATAGTATTATTTGGGGCAAGTGGTCCGATGACAACTTTATCACCATTATACCCACTTACTACGCTTGTGCTATTTCCCGTTTAGCCGACTTTGTGGAACTATCTAGTAGGCTTGGGCGATTTTTCGGTAAAGCCGAGTAGTGACGGTATTTTTTTTTTAAACGAAACCGAATCGAAGGATTTTTACTCTACCATAAAACTGCCAAATTCGGTTTTCAATAAAATACCGATGGTTTTTTCGTCGCCAGCTATAGAATCTCCTAGAAAACAATTTCAAAGCAATTTATTCATGTATAAAATCATCCCTTTTTAAGACCCAGAGCTGGGCGATTTATCCTGACAGTCAAGGCCTAATTTCATCACTCTATGAATTTCACTGATCCACGGACAGATGTTTCAACCGGTCCGGTAGCCGCAACGCAGCAGTCAGAGTGTATGTACATGTACGATGCATCAGATGCATGTGTTGGGCCGGGTCACGTGATATGCTAGCGAGAAATGACCCTTTTACTCGATGATTTAACACTTTCTCAATAAAATTGATAATGAGTATGAAGCAAACATATAAATTTACAATTTCCGATGGATGGATAGCCCGCCCAAAATGTGGGGATGTTGTGGGGTTGTAAAGGTATGAAGCCCCTGGGAAGTTTTTTAAGGGATTTCATGTGCAATCATTAAGTAAAGATGTACAAATATTGTACATTATGCTAACTGTAACGGTACGCACGAGCGTACACTCTGTATGCCAGAGGGCGCCCCTGCAAGATGGCAAGATAGCAATTTTGGTCGGTGTCACTGACGGTAAATGGAGAAGTTCTTCATTGACCAATATAAATGGATATTTTGTATAATTATTTCATTATTGAATAAAGACAACAATATATTATAGGCCTAATTATAATAGGCCTATAGTATAAGGCCTATACAAAAACAAAATAAATATATTTAATTTAAAAAGTTACTCAGCGAATACCAGGCATTCAGGAGCCGCGATTTATCGGGATTGATCCCTACCGGCGCTTTAAAGTCGTATAGGGTCCCTTCACCGGCTTCCATTAGGGCCCTTCTGGTCTGGCGTTCCGGCTCACCGATATATATCTTTCCCTGCCCCGATTCCTAGCCAAGAAGGCCCTGCACCTTTTTAGGGGAGAAACAAGGCAGCTCCCAAGCATTACCGGTGCCAGTTCCAGCGAAAAAACAAAGTTCCTAAATCGGGCGCAGACGGTAATCGAACCCAGACACCGGTGGTCGGATCGTGCTACGAGTACGTTGGTAGTTTTTAAATGTGTTATAGTATTAAAGGATATGAAGATATCAAGTGGGTAAAACAATTACTTGTGTCTCCGGTGGGATTTGAACCTCGGACCGCTCGCTTCTAAGTCGGTTCCGCTACAAACTGAGCAGTCAGTGACCTAGTTGTTTATTGCAAGAGTGCGAGACACAATACATTGAAGATGGCGCTATACATATTTTATGTGGGGCGATACTTATGTCCTTTACTAAATAAACTGTAAATTGAAATATTGTTTTCTCTAAAATTAAATTTTGCACAAAACGTTTTTGTCGTGTTTTTTTTCATAGTGACGAATTGGCATTTTTGGGGGAAAGGAGGTTTTCACAGTTTTATGGTTCGTTTTGTGTCTAATTTCATTTCTGAAAGTTTTAATCCAAATTCTGGACGGTTTTAGAGTTACAGACATCCCTGACTGGATGGTTTTAGAGTTACAGACACCCCTGACTGGATGGATTTAGAGTTACAGACACCCCTGACTGGATGGTTTTAGAGTTACAGACACCCCTGACTGGATGGTTTTAGAGTTACAGACACCCCTGACTGGATGGTTTTAGAGTTACAGACACCCCTGACTGGATGGTTTTAGAGTTACAGACACCCCTGACTGGATGGTTTTAGAGTTACAGACACCCCTGACTGGATGGTTTTAGAGTTACAGACACCCCTGACTGGATGGTTTTAAAGTTACAGACACCCCTGACTGGATGGTTTTAGAGTTACAGACACCCCTGACTGGATGGTTTTAGAGTTACAGACACCCCTGACTGGATGGTTTTAGAGTTACAGACACCCCTGACTGGATGGTTTTAGAGTTAATGCACATTATGTTTTTTACATATACTGACGAATCCGTTCAGCGGACAGGTAACCATTATCGCTGTGTACGTGTTTGACAGTATTCTCTGCGTGTACAGTGTACCAGTTTCTCACCGCTGACAGACGGAGTGATAATTTTATACAAAACGTCAAGCTTTTTAATTAATGTTGTAGTTTGTAAAAACTTGCAATATCAATGAATTTGGACTGATAACATCTTAACGTCATGCAATAAATTTGATTGAATTATTAAATATCATTCTTCAAGTATTTGAATCTGTTTTTCTGTGATTCAAACGGGGGAAACAACCTAGGTGTAATCCGGGCAAACAGAATTGGATGAAGGAAGGTCGTGATGTAATCTTTTCTCTCCATTTGTACATTATTCACAGTTCGATTCACAGTCAAGCTGCGGCCAGTCGGAGCCCTCAGACAGCAAGACGGGCAAACATCATTTACGGGGTCTGGGTACCGATATCGCTCTAGTCCAAGGCATGGTCTTCGTAGCTCAGCTTACTCTGTCGTCTTGTATGGGTAGTATCGTTCAAGCTCTTGATAGCAATGTTGTCATAGTGGTTGCGGCAGCCATTTTGAGTTTCCTAGGTGCAATATCGGCTTCACAAGTAACATATGCAGGCCTATAGTTAACCGCTTTTGTCTGTAGTAATAAATAAAGAGAAGGTACAACATTGGTAATGACATGATCACAGAATTATCCGAAGTAATAACTTGGTGTGAAGCTGGTGACGGTTACCAGTCACCGTATTTGTATGTCTGAAGTGTTCTCATTTCAACCACCAAAAAATCTGTAAAAAATACTACACTGTTTTTCTGTTGAAAAGAATCAAAAATTTACAGCAGAAATTGCCGTTTTTAGATTTTCCTGTGAATATACAGAAATGTGCTGTTTCTAAATGGTTACGTTCCTATTCTCTGTAAAGTTACAGCAGTTACAGCAATTCTGCTGTATAACAAAGAATCTGTTGTATAATAAAGAAGTCTCCGTAATGCCAATTGATAAAATAACTTACTGAAAATTTGAATGGATTTGAATATAGCTCACGCTGCGTCATGAATTAATTTATGTGTTCACTAAACAACTATTTATCCACAAGTCTGATGTTAGAATCAATGTGAAGTTCGTGTTTCCCGATCAAAACAAAATGTGCATCCGTATTTCACTATTTTCTTCTCGTATGGAGGACAGGTTAGTTGTGTAATATAGACATATAATATCAAAGAACGCAAGCATAGGCACTTCTCGTAAAGGCAGTTTTGTAAACATTACCAATGTTTTACCTTCCCTGTGAAGCCACGGTACAGTATTATCGTGAAAAATTCTTTCAGAAATTTGTTATACGTACGAGAAAAATGCTGGTTACTCACGTTACATTTTTTCAGACATACATAAAATGTCACATTTTCTCTTATGTAGCGTTCATATAGCAAATTTCTGAAATCATTATTTTGTGCTGAGTAAGGTCTGGGTATAATGCAACTACTGTGAAAAACTGACGAGTGAAATATATATTATAGCATTAAGAGTGGGACCAATACCTCAAAAGTGTAACGTGAGTAACCATGAAATTACCCATATAATATAAAATGTCCTATGACTTTCACAGAATGTATTGTACCGTGGCCTTACATAATAACGGACGTCTATACTCAATACCCAGTTAAAGAAATAGCACAAGTATATTTTTATCGTTATGAATAGATGGAAATTATAATGTTTGGATTCAATAAACTAAATATTTATTTTAACTGAAAATATGATCTAGGTAAATGGAAAAGGTATAACTTCATTATTAATTGAAAGCTAATCTTGATGTGAAGTTGGTACCGGTACCAATCATCCTGAAGAAGTATTAGTGCTGTCATTTTTAGAGGGATAGCGAGAGAATACGAATACATGCACAATTTCAAAAGGTTGCAAGCCTACAACTTTTTGGTCCAATGTTTTCTCTCAAACTTGGATTAGGCCCGTTTCAAACGTCGCGCTCCCGCCGTGTCGAATTTAAGTGATTGGATAATGTTTCGATTCGACACGGCAGGAGCGCGACGTTTGAAACCGGCTCGACAGAGGTACTTGGCTCGACAGGTTCTGCCGTGCTATGCGGGACGGTTCGGTAGTAGCACGGCTTGGTTTCAAACGAAACGAATTCCAACCTCACGCTGCATTTCTGGTCATGTTGGTCCACCATTGTGGATGTATATTAAACCAATTGGGAACTTGAATTAAGGACGACGTTTGAAACCACTACCGCGCCATGCAATGCCGTGCTATTGTTAGACTCAATTCATTTGAATTCGACACGGCGGGAGCGCGATGTTTGAAACAGGCCTTAGACTATAAGCATTGAGTTGAAACTTTCACAGATTGGTTGTTTAATGTTTATCCTGATTCAAGGAGCGGCATACTTGCAGCTGTCAACATTACCAATGTAGTTCCTTACCTTTATATTCAATATTATATTTAAGAGAATATAAGACTGTTGAATGTGTACTGGGATGTAATGTTACTTAGAGTAGTGGTTCTTGTCGGCGGTTCAACCTTGCCCAATTACGAATCGGGCACGCTCATGACTTCACGTTGTAAATGCATCAAGAGCGCAAATAGGCACAATGACATTGTCTTTAGTGAAATAAGCCTTCTCCTTTGCACCAAGACTGGTTGAATGCGTTGAATTGTACAGAGAATATGCATTAATTATACATAATGGGAAAAATAATATCTGAAATCAAAACTACTGATTTATTGTTTAAAAACTTATTTCTTATCGTGAGTATAGGTGATGGTATCAAAGATCCAAACAAAATGTTTTTAAGTGATGTAATTTGAGACTGCATGGTATACTGAAAGGAATTCGAGAAAGAACACTTCCCTCTGTTGGCTGGTGTGAATATACAAATTGATTATAATAACAGTTTGTGCCAGTTAATTAATTATTTAATATATACTACTCAAAACAATTTAGGGAACACCGGAATAATCTCAGTTAAAGCAAGATCGTTTATTTCAGATAAACACAATGTTTCACAGGATTGATGAGAAACAACTGCACAATGAAACAGATGATAAAGGATGCGTGTAGTGATTACACATTTCATGACATGACTACTGAAAGAGAGATGGGGGTTGCAAATGAAAATCCCGGTTCATGGAACATTTCAAACCTATTTGATGTTAAAAATCCGGTGTTCCCTAAATTGTTTTGAGTACCGGTAGTATATATAAATAAGTAGACCCCTAATTATAGAGATAGTTATTACATGATGTTTCCCATCCTCAGCAAATAAATAATACTGCAGCTAATGCAAATAATGTCAGTGTGTCCGATCTTATTAATGAGTTCGTTTCCTATTTTGTCATGTATGTATGATTGCAAATACAGTGAATATTCGACGCATTATGTCTCGATGTCATTGATGACGTGATGAAATAAAATCACTTGTGTACAAATGCAGCGCTCTCTGTCAAACTGTTATCAAAGGCAGGCATCAAAATCAATAAAATTCTGAGATGTCTGCATTCCGTGTTTATGTGTGTGTGTACACTGTCTACCTGTAAAAATCGAGGGCATTGAATAACAAAAGGGTACAAGGGGTCCTCTATTGTCGGCGAAGTCCTTGGTTGGATTTTGTGTACAAAACCAATAGGACAATAGCCTAAAAAGTCCAACGCTCAATGGAAGCAAGATAATGTTCAGGTTCTGTTCTGCGATGTTTACAAACATTTTCCCTAATTTGTGGTGTGCCCTCCTTTTTAAGAAGTCCCCACCCCACGATTTGTGCCTCCTCTTTTCGCCCATGATGGTAAAAAAAAAACCTACGGCGGCGAAGTTGCTTTTTTGTAGCAGCTGGTCCCGTAAAGCAAAGGTAATCCATCCCACGCAATTAACATCAGGAACACGACCTCATATAATAATAATAATAAGGCGCTTGATATAGCGCCCAATACCAATGAAGGCCTCTGGGTGCTTTACATATACATGTAAATGCATAAAACTACCAAATATAATTAAGTTACTATTCCACATTGTAAATTTACACAGCTAAAAATACCAAGAAATCCATAGAATGTACATTAAAAGAGTGGCTGGCACTCACAAGTCTTAAAAGTAAACTATAAAAACAATTATACAAGCATAGAGCATAAAAACCCTGGGGAAAACCCCGGTAAAGTTCATTATGAGAACAAATCAAAAACAAAATTCTAAAAAGTACGGATGACCCAACACACATAAAATGGATGTTGTCCATACAGACGAAACAAGAGAAATATATGAGCTAATATGGAGCATGTAAAACAGAAACAAATCCGATGGACGGCATCACACTCAAAATTTGAATAAAACAGCTACACAATTGGATTATTGAAAAGGTGGGTTTTACATAATATACATCATAGCAGTTCAATAGACTATAATAATAGAAAAACTTGTCTCCATGTTAATAAGGTCTTCGACACAAGATTTTTGGTTCCTGGATCCTTTTCTTTTGTATATGGCTGTGATCTTCCGTAAACTGTTTTATAAATTAAATGCCGAAATATTATGCACCTTCCTCCATGGTTCAATGAACAATACTACATAGCGCATGACGTACACACAAGGAGCTCTCACAATAACAGTTAATGGTTCTGCTATACATCCTCTTGTTCTCCGGTATATGAAGAGTTCTTTGCCAGTGATAAATACATTCAGACTCCTTGTTTGCATTTCCAAAGCTACATCTCTTGTTACCCACAGAAAGGTGTTTGTAGGTTACGTCACTGAAGTGCACGCATGGATGAATATGAATGCTTGATATGAAGCCTTGAGTTCCACCCTGTTCTGGATTGTTGGTATCCATCAAGAGGGCACCAGCAACATCTATAACACACTCTCATGAAAGAAGGAAAACAGACTGATGAACTGGATTTATGGATACAATAATTATAACATATGAAATCCATCTGAAATCATTTTGCTGTTTGATCTACTTCATCTCTTGGATAGTTACATTTACACCCAGGTGTTTTTGTCACAGAAGCTGTCTCGAAACTGTGCTATTATTGTGGGTTTTTTCGTCGGGGTTGAGAAGTCGTAGACGGGATGACCTTTTCATCACTAGCACCAGGGCTGACCGGGACAGCTCAAGCTGCATTGGCGGTGATGGTTCTTTTGATGTCAGGTGGTGGTTACGCCCAAGGTACGGTATAATTTGTCCTGTATAGGGTTAACGCTAGTGAGAGAATTGTAGTATTTTTTCATGAGTACAGAAAATGTACAATATGAGTACGAATATGAGTTCTACAATTATGACCATTGATGGTGTCTCTCGGTCTCATTGTACCCTCCTAGACTCCTATAGCCTAGAGGCAGGAGGTATGTATATTGCAACACGGAAAGAATGAATAATACAACCGCCACTTTTTATTTCTCCAAATAATGACAAATATCACAGATTTCCCTTTAACATATTGGAAAATAGAGGACACACTTAAGGAGAGGAAAGTGTAGTCAAGTGAGGATTGGAAACGATATTTTGGTAAATTTGGAGCAATGAATGTATATATGCACATCTCTATACTTTAGATGTTGGCCATTTTGTCGTCTGCTCAAAACACATGCTGCGGAGAGTGTCGTATCCGACCGCCACTTTTTCTCATTCAATATAACCAATAATCTTACCTACCCAGCAAGGTGGAGAACATATGGATGGTGATGGACATATACATGAAATTATTCCAGGATATTTATTTCATGAAAAATCAGGCATTTTTGGTATACGATGACTTCCTCAGTCATGTCAGTCTGATCTTGTCAACTCCCCCATTAGTGACCAACATGGTCATTACACATGCGCAGTGGCAACTATAATAGGATCCTTCTATTTTCTGAAGGGGAGGATTTTTTAGAAGGGAAATAAAGTCCGAAAACTATCATAAAAGTTTAAAGTTTTGTAAAGATAGCGTTCGCTTTCTGTACCCCCAAAAATCGATAGAATCATTTTTTAACTTGTTAATGGTTGCAAACAATTTCCCAAAAACCCTTAAAAAGTGGCGGTCGGATACGACATTCTTTCCGGCACTTGAACAAATTTGTTGAAATATCCCTTGCAACACAGTTTTTGTCAACGTCAATGGTTCCGTTGGCATGATGTCCTGGATAATTTTCTACTTGGAGGGTAATGTCTCATTTGGGGTTGCTGCAGTTACTATATCTCAAAGGTCTTGTTAACCCTCCTATAGGTTTAACACTCAAAGACACTCAAAATGTGTGTCTCTTAACTCATTGACTTTGTGCAGTGCACTCAAATACATGCAAACACATTTGGTGTGTGATAGGAGGTCAAACCCAAAGACACTCAAAATTTGTATGTAACTCCGAACCCATTCACTTTGTGCAGTGCACTCATACACAGCTCTGTGTGACTCTGTGGTTTGACCTACCATTTGGCAATGCACACAAAAATACTCAAGTGACTGTCTGTGAGTGCCGTGCTATTAATGGGTCAAATCAGACCTTACAGCTATAGACTTTTACAGAGGAAATTTGGGAGACACTTGGGGGAAATTTGGCTCCTTTTGAATGTCTCCTTAAATATGAGGTGCCTTTCCTCTCCACAGATTGCACCTATATACTTCCTCTATCATTTGAATGAATCAACAACGACCAATTTGAAATGGCAAAAATGTGAATCTTTTTATCAGAACAATAACTCACCTTGCCCAATAGACATCACAGCCAAATAGTCTGGAACCCATATTACAGACTGTATATTATCATATGAATCAATTTGTGTTTAACCGGTCTATGAGATACAGAAACTGCGGCTAATTTGGAGTGGTAAAATTCATAATGTAGTACTTTTACTTCTGGAAGTTGGGCATGTCTTAATTCCTTCTTTCATGGTTAAAGGTAACTGAAGCATGGTGCAACATTGGTAACGTTGAAAAAAATGTTTTATAAGCATGCTTTAAATTCCCTTCTAATCAATGTCATGAGTTCCTATTATAACTGAATGTTTGTGGCAAGTAGCTATAGTGGTCAAAATCAGTCAACTGAATGTTTTACTGATGAACCAACTGTGCACACAGGGGCATTTTTGACTGGTCATTAGGGAACGAGCCCAGTCTAATGTCACGGTCGCCAACCCCCGATTCGAGGGTTCGAGGTGTGATATTCTTGCAGTCCTCCCAGCTTGAGGTATCCACAAGTTAACAAGATAAACTTCTCTTTTCAATAGCTTTGTAATTGATCGGGTCACTGAGTGGTCAACTTCCGGCCGTGTATACAAGAGTTAATGACTTGCGCGCAGGTGCGATTACGGTTGTGCGTGACAACGTAAAAGTGTGTAAGTTTTACTTACGTTATAAAAAAATATTTTACATTTGTTTAGTAGAATTTTACTATGAAAGTGTATAAAAGACATGATTTAATGTCAAGTCCCCCACGAGGCGCTGTGTCTCATTCAACGTCAAATTCAAGATGAAGAACACGAAGGTGAATAATGTCACAGCAGTGGGAGTATCGTCACAATTTTATTGATTGAGCAGTGGCGTAACTACGGTCTAATTTTCAGGGGGGCGCTAGGGGGTGCACCACTTTTTCTAGGAGGCATGTCATCCTGCATTCTCAAATAGGGACCTATTTTTCAAAATTCTGAATGGGGGGGGGCACCCGGGGGGCACGGACCTTGGCTGGAGTAACGTTCCCCCGTCCCCCCCCCCCCAATGTTTACGCAACTGTGATTGAGGCGGTTGAGGGTAAACAATTATTGAGTATTATGTTATATTGTTCTTCAGTTAAGATTAAGCCTGAATCGTTTGTGGGATGAAATATCAGCGTATACTCGTTCAGACACAGTCATGTACCATACATTATGCATTATGCGCACAGCAACGACTGCTTCGTTCTTTTGTGCAAGTATGTGCATGCATGTGTCGTGACCATTATGCGCTGTCAATCGGATACATAGTTTCGCCTTTCTCTCAGAACAACTAAGGCTTAACCTGAACTATATAAGGAGAACACCAATACAATTATTTAAAAACTCAACATTTGTTTAACCTTCAAATACCTCAACCAGGAATCCTTACATTTGTAACTGGGCCAGGTAGAAAAGAGAACTCCCATAGGCCTAGTATTACCAAACAATAATGTAAGAAAAACAAAATTCCCATTAAAAAGGAATACTTTATACAATTTACCTACAATAGAGGTAAATCATTTAGTCTTATACCTCACAAGTATGTAAAATTTTACCTAACCAACATTTACCTACAAGTTAGGTAAATAAAATTACCTAATATCGCAGTAAAACGTTATACAACTGTTAGGTAACATTTTACCCAACGTCTGTTTGGTAAAGTTTTACTTAATTATTAGGAGGTTCACTGGGAACATCTAAAACACGGTAAGATTTTACACAACTTGAGTAATTTCTTCTCTGTTTGTAGTAATGTGACTGAAACCGCTTACAGGCGCGGCGGCCGCATGAAAACAAAGTGTGTCTTCCAGAAATTGATTACAGTGAATTATGTACCCAAGCTTCAGCGTAACAACATCGTGGGAATAAAAGCACGATAGTGATGGGTACCAGACTTATTACATTGTCCCAAACAAACACTGGTCTCTTAATTTTCATGGTGTTTGGTGTCAATTCTAGAGAAATGGAATGAACATTTTTGAAAATTTTGAATTCAGGAGGCTCTGTGTGGGTTTGTGAGCTATTTCAGCGTAAGCTTGATTTTATGGAGTTCATGGAAAGAATTTCCAGTGCAGAATTTCCAGTACATAAGCTTTAAACCTGACGATACAAACAGTCAGTTGGAAGCCGTAGCCGCAATGGAGAAATGTATTCAAGACATCAGGCAATGGATGATTCATGATAGGCTTATGATCAATGATAATAAAAGTGAATTTCTTGTCATTGGTACCAGACAACAGCTACAAAAAATTAACATTCCCAGCCTCACTGTGGGGACATCTGATATTCTTCCCAATTCATGTGTTAGGAATTTGGGATCATGGTTCGACTCACAGTTGACTATGAATATTCATATTACTAAGGCTTGTTCGGCTGCTTTTTTTCACCTGCATAACATTAGAAGTATTAGTAAATTTTTATCTCATGAGTCTCTATTGACTTTAATCCATGCTTTTGTCACCAGTTAGGCTATATTCCTTTAATTAGTATAGGTAGGTTAAAGGCGTCTGTCTCCGGGAAAGATCGAGACATCACCGATGCATGTGGGGGTACATTATAGATCCTCCTCTGGCGGGACAGACGTAACCCCCATACTGAGGTTTGGGAGCTGGCTTGGCAACCTCATCTGTTCTGATTTTTAAAAAAAAATTAAATAAAAAAAAATAAAAAAAATTGATTTGTCATTAAATTCTTGTTTGTATTTATATCTGTTTATTTAATGGCGTGTTTATTTTTGTTATGCGCTTTTGATCATTTTTAAATGGAAACAGCGCAATAGAATTTTTTTTATTTATTATTATTATTATTATTATAGTAATATCTCTCCCATATGTTCCTGTAGGCGAAGCCAAATCAATATTTAGGTTTTGTTGTTGAAAATACAGTCTAGCCTAATAAACTATGACGAATTTATTTGGGAGTGAGGATGGGAGATGAATATGCAAATTCCCTCCAAATAAAAGATTAGGGCTGACATATGTCAGGTTGTCGAAATGCTGCTCATTAATGTTTTTAGTAATATACCGCCGTAGCTGTCAGACTAACACATGTTGTAAACATTTATTTTTATGGATTTTTCAAAAGAGTTGTGTTTACTGCATTTGATTACGCCTATGGTGAATTGGTTTGGGGACATTATATAGCGACATTTTATTGTTTTATTATTTAAATGTTATTCTAGCAATATATTATATTGGCTGCAGGCCGAAATATGGGAAAAACATTTTGCTAAATCCATCGTGATTATTGGGAAATGGAATCAGGCGAGAGCAATGTACAATGTACAACGGCGTGGGGTCATGAGAATTATTAAGTGTTCTTACTTGGTCAGGGGTTTTCTTTATTATTACACACTGTAAAAAAAATAATGTATGCAACAAATACGTAAATTTCAAAGGATGATGCAAAATTCCAATTCTAACCCTAACCCTCTCCAGGCCAACCAACAACCTCTACCTGAGCAAAACATAAATATATCATTCAGGTTCGAAACAATAATTTGTATAAAAAACGAAAACATTATTATTACGAAAGATTTGAGAAATTTCAAACCATTTTCAAATAATGTTGGGAAATTGTTGGAACATGAGATACCCAGATATCTCGAGTATTTTTTTCAGTTAACTTTGAACCTTGACATATGTATAAGGGGTTTTTTTCGTTAGAATTTTGTAAGTGACTCGTGACTCGGATTCGCACTGGACCTTTGTGACTCGTGACTCGGATTCGGACTCAAACCCACATGACTCGGGACTCGGACTCGAGGTTTGAGGATGCCCATTTATCGTGTTATCTGCTGTGAAGTTGTATAGATGGGCGCATAGAGGGCGCTGTTTTAGCTGCTGCCTGGTTGTTAAACATGTCCGTAAATTTTATGTTTTTTATTGCTGTTGTGACAATTAACACCGTTTAATGTTTCATGTTATGTGTTTGTGTATTTGTTTTCAATCACTCAATTCAACTTTTTTGTTGCAACGTGATTTTTAATAAACCTTTAATAATAAAATAATAATAATAATAAATAGATTTGTTTCACTGATTTCCTTAGTCAAGTTTTAAAATCTAGTGAGACAAATCCAATGAAAATTTCAAGCAAACGTAGGCTACAACAAAATTGTACTCATAAAAAACGAACATCGTTGATTTATTTGCAGTAAATTTTTAACAAATATGGACTTCTTTTGGGACCAAAATAATAATAACGACCATTGTGTTCATAATTATGTTTTGTAGCGGCGTATAACTTTGTTTCAGTAGGGGTGAAATGGGTGAATAGAATAGTGATTTATTTATCATTGTCATTAAATAAAATACTACCGTATACCTGCAATACCAGTTTCAATCTGGAAGCTTACTACTTAGGACTATAAAGTTGATACTAGTACAAATCCTCCTGAGAAATATTTCCAGGAGAACATTTTATCTGAAGACCTCCATCATTCGCTGTTTTCTCAAAACCTGTACACCCAATTTGATGAATTTTTCAAAGGGTGGTTATGTTTATTTTTAACACTAAATTGATGCATTCTTCCAAAATCCAATGATGTATCATGCCTTTAAAGTGTAATGTCTTGTTTGAACAGACAAACCAATAGACGACAATACATGTGCATGCATGTTAATCTAAATCGTAAATCGTAAATCTGAATTCTGTAAGTGATGAGTGTTTGTTTGAAATAACCACGAATGACAAGATATTATGATTGCGACAATTATGATTGATGACCATTGTTTCTTTGTTTCATGTTTTCGTGCAGAAAGCAAAATTGCAAGAATAAAGGAGAGTAGGAATGTCCGAGAGAGGGTAGATGAAGGAAGGGAAGGAATAATTAATATATCAGAGTACAGGGCCTACAATACATCAATAAATCCATCATACACAAAATTAAGAAAATGAACCATCCAGAACACCAGCTGCTATTTCTTGTTACGATAGGCCGGGTGGACATGTCAGATTTATCTTATCTGACCACTAACCTGTCACCCATTAGGCCTACTGCCCCACCCAACGGAGAAAATCATCCCCTGACACACATACACAATAGGAAATTTTAAAATATATATATTTTCTATTTTGTGTGTAAACATTTTGAAGGTTCATTTAGGCCTACTGTTTTACGAAGATAATGAGGGAAGGTTTATGAACTTAAAACTGTGGGTCCACGTCTTTGTTCTGACCATCGCTTACCGCAGGGTCTTTAATAGCGTCACGGTGATAGCATTTAAACTAGCCCGCCTTCAAGTTGATCCTGGCCGATTTCCGCACCTTTAATATAGCCGGAATCTGGTTGTGCAAGCTTATGGCTGGACCCTTCCAACCCCCTTTTCCCATCCCTTTTCTTCAAAATAAAATAACGCAGTTTCTATTTTCCGGGGCAAAATTCCTTCAGGGTGGATATCCAGCAGGGTGGATATGTGCGCGCTAAAAATCTTTATTATTATTATTATTATTATTCAGAAGAAATTCTCTCCACTAAAATAACTTACAAAAATATAGTGCCCTGAACTAGTTTACTATATATTGAGATGGACATACAGGTCTATAAAAGAAACACCTCATATTATTTACCACCTGCCACTTTCAGCTCCCTCTCAACTTTAAAACTATTTGTACAATCATAATGGGAATCATTACAGGCCTGTTAAACTTTGTGAGTGCATACTGGTAATCATGTTCGGCCATCTTATGTCTTAATCCCTGAATACAAGAGCTTTTGTTTGAGTGGACGCTCATTCAGAGTAACCAGACTATTTTTTTGTATCTTTGAAGGGGCAACCTCGCTTTCAAATGCTAATGAAATATATGTTCCGTTTCTTTATTCCTTTGCTGTGGAAATATCGGACAATTGGTGCATGAAACATAAGCCACAGTGTGGCTGTGAGAATTACAGTCATTTTCCAGTAATTTGTCAGTTATCTTGTGAATAAGGCGAATGGCCTGCATGATACGTGAAGGGACGTGCTCATGTGAACCCTCATTCGTTTGCACTGCACTTCCGGCTCCAACTGCGTACACCCACAAGGTCAGGATTGCATACAATTTACACCATCCGTTCTGTACATGTACATGTACATGTAATGAGGTACAGCAGGTGGGTGTTATAGTGTGGACGGGGGTTGGGGTTGACTCACACCTTCAGGGACTGTTTGCATTGCTCCATGGTTTAATGCACACAATGACTGACATAATTATGAACTGGACACTTTCTGTGGTCAGCCAATAATGTTAGCCAGTGAAAATGATACCAGGTTTATCTAGCAGAAGATCAGCTGTGGTTGCAACGGATAGCAGTAAAGGTGCTAATAACATCCAGTGTGACATTAGACTGTGCTCGTTTCCCTAATGTTTGACTGTCATTTTGACCACCCTCAACATGACAAGATAATGCTTTTACCAGTCAAAACTGTCAACTCATTTTTACTACACATAAGGTTTGACAACGTCCGATTTGTCTTGGCAAGTATATTGAGTGTGAATACATTTATTGGTGTACACTGCCTTAAGGGCAGTTATTTTACAGTAACTATATGCACTAGTAGTAGTAGGAAACTCTAAACCTAAATGATCACAGTTTGGGTATTACTTGATGATGGTATCAAACATCTATTGAAATATGATCATCTCAGTTGCTATCGTTTAGTAAAATGAATGAAATAAATTCCAGAAAGTCTTCATGTCATGAAGACAGATCTTCCATGTTGAAATGAATACGAATAATCTGAATGCATTTTTCACGATGTTCTCATTAACCCTCCTGCTACTATACGGTATACAAGGGTCAAAATCAGTCAAAATGTTGATATACTTGCCAAGCTATATCTAGTGCACTTAAAGGTCAAACACTGTCAAACCTTACGTGTAGCACTCTATACGTGTAGTATATATGTAGGCCTATACGTGTAGTATATAAGTACATTTACAGGTCAAAATGAGTCGATTGTTTTAGACTGGTAAAAGCAATTGTCTTGTATTGTTCAGGGTGGTCAAAATGACAGTCAAAACCAGTCAAAAATACCCCTGTGTGAACATTTGGGTCAACAGTCAAAAACGGGCAGTTGACTGTCTGATTTTGACCTCTATAGCTACTTCCCACTAAAGTGCAGCTATAGTAGGAGGGTTTTAAAGATGCACCTTCACAGATTTGTTTTGACAGATTTGTTTTGACAGATTTGTTTTGACAGATTTGTTTTGACAGATTTGAAAGTAAAATGTATATTTAATTGTTGAATTGCTATTTTCTGCGTTTAAGGAAGTTATAAGCTTTCATTTGCAGGCGCGGATCCAGAGGGGGGTCCGCGGGGGCACGTGCCCCCCGGGTAAATTGAGTTTAACAAAAATAAATAAATAAAGGAAAACAAATAATTAGTTAGTCTACATTTCGTTTGCAACCGGTAGTCTGTGATCGGGTGCAAAGCAAAGCAAGCTAGTCTGGTTTCTTGACCCGATTCCTCCACGTCTATAAATTGTTCCGTTTCGTCTGAAGAAGGGTCGGGGTACCGTGTGGAGATTACAATCGCCGATGTCAATTTACTGTCGGATTCTACGCCAGTACGCATAGGCCTGCAAAGTACGATGAGTCTTGCAGCTGATCTGCCGATGGTTTTAACACAGGGCAAGGAACAGTATGAAATCAAGCCCTTTTCTTGAAAATTTAAACTGGACTGAATTAAAACCAAGAAAAATTCCGGATAAATTAAAACTGAAGTCAAAAACTGCAAATTAAATGCCAAAAATAGGGGAGGGAGAAACTTATATTGTTGTAGTCATGACATCGCTAAAATAATGGCTAAAAATAATGGCTAAAATAATTATATGTATATATATATATTCTCCATATAATCTTGAAAACTTTTGCAAAAAAAGTCAGGTGAAACTGGCCAGGAATCGCCTCAGATTGCACCACAGAGCATCCAGAATCCAAAATTTTCCGGGGCCCTTAAGCGGGCCCCGGACCCAACGCCATAAGGGCTTCGCGCTTCGCGCTCGCATTTAATAATAATAATAGTAATAATAATAATAATAATAATAATAATAATAATAAAGATTTGTAGCGCGCACATATCCACCCTGCTGGGCGCTTAAGGCGCGGAAACAAAGGGAAAAAAACATGATTACAAACAATATACAATGTTAGCATAGGGAAAAAATGTTCGTGTTGGGTGTGCCCCCCGTCTAAAAAATTCTTGGATCCGCGCCTGATTTGAGACACCGAACTATAACAAATCCGTCAAGGATTAGTACCAATAAATTAAAAATTCAAATTAATAAAAAGCGGGACCCTGTATTTTAGTCCTCAGGTTGCAGGTAACCACTCAATTTATTGTATGTAATAGGTCGAGGGTGTGGGCAGTCTTCTGATTGGCCAGCACGTTTGAAATATCGCTTTTATTATTTTACAGTTTCCGACATCCGAATTTCAGAACTTTTCGTTTAACCCTCCTACTTTTAGTACCCTTTTCATACAAGTTGATGCACCATTTGAAACCATTCGCTTTTGTGGTTTTGAATGGTGAAATAACTGTGTACAGTATTGATTCCCCCAAATGGTTTTGAATGGTAGGTCAGCTAATACAAAACCTTGTTTGGATCTTTCCAAATGGTAGTACAGTTAATACAAAACCTTGTTTGGATACTTCTAAGTGGTGAATCAATGGACCCTCTATGCATTTGAATGGATTTGAATGGTAGTAAAGCTTGCTACCAACACTGTTCAAATGGTATCACCATGTGTGTACAAAACCAATGGGCATTTTTGAAAGTGGAAATTTTGAATGGTTTCAAATGGTCTATCAGTAGGAGGGTTAATTAACAATGATATTATCTTTCAAAATTCGTTCGCTTTATTTTTTTATTTTGTGGGTCTTGACCAAGCACGGTGATATATTTTTAACGATACAATGGAATTAGCTGAAGCTTTCACAGGTTGGTTTCTGTACATTTATCTGGATTCTTATTAAATATTGATGCATTTACAAACATGTTATCAAAAATGTACATATATACTGGTTGCAAATGACTTTGCAGCATCGATCGCACTACAAAAACACGGAGTGTTGAAAATTTCACAAGTGGTGTTCATTAGGTCACAGAGCAAGGACTAGATCTGACAGCGTGTTGGCAAGTGTGAATACTCGATGAATAAATAAGCACCACCGGTGTACCATTGTGTCACCCCCAGCATATCTATAATAATGAACAAACGATTTACATCAGAGTGAATTATCATCTGCTTCCGTGTATCCTCCGCAACTGTTGCCACCCACCGTATTTCAACCTCTGCTTCCAAAAAGGATGTTATCCTTGGCGGGGTCTAGGGGGTAACATGGGTAGCCAAACTTTCCCGCCTTTTTATCGTCATGTGTGTAAATTTCACTTTATGAATTATACTTATTACCCCCTTGCCGTGTCCTAAATTTCCTCCGTTTTCCAACTACCCCAGGACGTTGAGGAGATGAACTGTCACAGTGGTAGCAACATTGACAAAATGAAACACACGGTCAAAATGAAACACACGGTCAAAATGAAAGTGAAACACACGGTCAAAATGAAACACACGGTCAAAATGAAACACACGGTCAAAATGAAACACTCGGTCAAAATGAAAGTGAAACACACGGTCAAAATTAAACACACGG
Source organism: Zoroaster sp. YZ-2022 (assembly GCA_029582265.1). Taxonomy (NCBI): domain Eukaryota; kingdom Metazoa; phylum Echinodermata; class Asteroidea; order Forcipulatida; family Zoroasteridae; genus Zoroaster; species Zoroaster sp. YZ-2022. The sequence goes on along the minus strand of CM055818.1, from coordinate 19,007,351 downwards.
TCAAAATTAAACACACGGTCAAAATTAAACACACGGTCAAAATGAAACACACGGTCAAAATGAAACACACAGTCAAAGTGGGGAAGTGACGTCATAAGCCTGCTTGTAAATGTAATTTCACCGAAATGTTGTAAAATGTAATAACAAAAATATCTATGTTTGGAATGTTATAGATATATCGCCCGTGTTTGGCTAAAAGGCTGGTTCATTCGCGAAAGCGAATGCGAAGCGAATTTTACGTCATCAAATTCGCGGTAAATGGTTACGCCAAGCTGAAATTTGTTCAACTTTTGCGAATATTTGTCGACGTGACGAATTTCGCTTCGCATTCGCTTTCGCGTGAAGTATGAACCGGCCTTAAGACGACCCACAAAACAAATTTATAAAGCGAACGAATTTTGAAAAATAATAATGTGGTTACACGAATTCAAATGTCGGAAACTGTAAATAAAAGCGATATTACAAACGTGCTTGATTATAATTGCCAGCCTCGCTAGCCAATCGGAAGACTGCCCACGCCCTCGGCCCATTACATGCAATAAATTATGTGGTCACGTGCAAGATGATGATTAAAACGTGCGGTCCAGCCTTTTATTAATTTGGTTTTTAATTTACTGGTGCTAATCCTTGACGGATTTTTGTTGTTTCAAATGAAAGCCTAGAACTTCCTTAACCTCAGAAAAATAGCAATTTATCATTTATATCTATTTAAATTATTTTTGTTAAATTATTTTTGTTAACATTATTTTTTTTCAGTTAATTTCTGCTTCAACAGCCCTTGTGGTAACAAGGGCACTTGCCTGAACCTGGAGACGACGTACGAATGCCAGTGCCATAGTGGTTTTACTGGCAGTAACTGTGACGTTCAAGGTATACCAATGATCTTAATAGTTAGTTTTGTCATTCTCTGTGTGGCAAAACGTGGCCCACACGGCGAAATAAGGACACTGCAAAAACATCAATGGGAAACATTAAGATATTCAAAGGGGGAAATAAACCCCCTCCCCTTGTATATCCGCTGTTGTAAGATAGGAATACTGTAGTACTGGTTTAAAACCCTCCTACTTCTGGTACCTTTTTCATACAAGTTGATCCACCATTTGAAACCATTCGCTTTTGTGGTTTTGAATGGTGAAATAACTGTGTACAGTATTGATTCCCCCAAATGGTTTTGAATGGTAGGTCAGCTAATACAAAACCTTGTTTGGATCTTTCCAAATGGTAGTACAGCTAATACAAAACCTTGTTTGGATACTTCTAAGTGGTGAATCAATGGACCCTTTATGCATTTGAATGGATTTGAATGGTAGTAAAGCTTGCTACCAACACTGTTCAAATGGTATCACCGTGTGTGTACAAAACCAATGGGCATTTTGGTAAGTAGAAATTTTGAATGGTTTCAAATGGTCAAACAGTAGGAGGGTTTTAATCTCGAAAAACATAAATGATCACAGTTTTACGTGTGAAGTTAATTGATGATGGTTCTTCATCATCCCTTGAAATCTTTGTCTTATTTGTAGAATAATTTCCAAAATGAATTTCGGTCATCCCCAAAATGAATACTTTTCCCCCATAATTCCAATTGATCCAGCAATTTTGGCTGCAATTGGACATCGTTTCATAGCACAAAAAGACACGCATGTCTGAGGTGGCGCGCGCGCGGACACCATTATATTTACGTATGGATGCATTTACAGAAATGTCTTCTGGCTTTAACCAAAAAAAACACTGGATGTCAAGAAGAAAACCAGGAAGTTGACGATGTCCGAAGTCGAAGCTTTGTTGAAAATATTTGTTCTTGTCTTAATTATTTTTGTCGCAAGGGATTATTTATTTTGTAAGGATAATAAACTTAAAGTACTGAAGACAGTGTAGCTTTTAACACAGTTTTTGCAGGGTAGAAGCAGTTTTGCCAGCATTATCAATGTTGTATATTCCCTTTAAATTTCACTTCAGTTGACGCGTGCTTTCCTTCGCCTTGTCAAAATGGCGGCGTGTGCATACCACAGCCGAACAGCCCAAGTCGAATGGTGTGCATATGCTCCGGTGTGTATCTGGGTTTGACGTGTGAAAAATGTAAGTATTTTTAAAGAATTTCTCCATAATGGTAAAAATTTCACAATTTAACGATCGGAAGACTGCACACGCCCGGCCTCGGCCCGTTTATAAATTGTGTGCTCACGTGCAACCTTTGGATTCAAACGTGGAGTTGCCTTTTATTAATTTGAGTTTTTAATTTACTCGTGCTAATACTCTTGACGGATTTTTTTCGTTCAATATCTCAAATGAAAGCTTGTAACTTCCTTAACTATGTAAAAAAATAAATTTAAAAATACCGACAAATCGGGCCAAACACGAGCGGAATATCTTTAATATTTCTCTTCATAATTATCAAATACGTGCAACACTGCGTAGCTTGACGACATAATACAAAACATATCACCCTACAGAAATGATTACTCGATAAACTATTCAGGGATCGGCACAAGGCAAAGAAGAGGGGACACTGTCCTCCTCTGGTTCCGTCAATGGTACGATAGATTAAAGATAATGTTTGATATGAGTAAATAATAAATAACCAAAATGACGAATTTTAATGTATAACTTAGTACAGCAATCATTTGGGTTGAAAATTTAGCCACATTAAACGAGAAAATTGGGTTTTATTTCAGACGATCCTTGTACTGATTCACCCTGCTTAAATAATGGAGTATGCCAGATAACATCCAACTCATTCACCTGTACATGTGACAGTCACTACAGTGGAAGCAGATGTGAAATAGGTAAGTATGATGACCATCTCTGGCATTGTGTGCACATTTATACCACAATGCAGTCAAGTGCGCAACATCTGAAATGTTAAGAAGAGTTTTCTCCCAAAATGTGATATATATATATACGTGAGAACATAATTTCTGCATACAAAATGGGCCTATGTTCACATTGTCCTTTTGGAGAAAACAAATTATACGTGTTATTCAAAATGGAGCATACATTTTCCAATTGTTTGTCAAACAGTTCATTAAAGTTTATGTTTCGTGTGAAAATTGTATGATTTTAAAATCATGCCTGTTGCTTTGTATCGAAGCTGTAAATGTTATACCTTATCTTTAAAGCTTTGTTCCAGTTATTGATTTAAATAAAATGTATGTTCTTTTTTTTAAACTAACAGAAGTGAAACCTTGTGACTACGGGCCATGTGAAAATGGCGGAAACTGCTTCAACCGTAACGACGACTTAACCTATTTCTGTGTGTGTCCTGCAAATTACACGGGATTCAACTGTGAAACAAGTGAGTTTCCATCCAAAAAGAAAAATTATACCACATTTCTCCCGAACGATTTTTGTAGATTTTGCATTTATATTTACCCAACAAATACAGATTACAGATATATCGTCCGTGTTTGGGCCGATTTGACGGTGGAGGGGGGAGGGGGGAATAGATTCAAATGCTGAATTGCTATTTGTCTGGGGTTTAGGATGTTATAAGCTTTCATTTGAGACATTGAACGAAAAAATCCGTCTAGGATGAGTACCAGTAAAATAAAAACTCAAATTAATAAAACGTTGGCCCACTGTTTTAATCCTCAGCTTGCATGAACACGTGTGCAGTCTTCCGATTGGCCAGCGCGGCTGTCAAATCAGAATCAGGCGTGTTTTAAATATCGCTTTTAGGATACAGTTTTCGAATTTCATAAAATATTTTGTACGATATTATCTTTCAAAATTCATTGGCTTTTTAAATTCTATTTTTGGGGTCTCTTGAGCCAAACACATGTGATATCTTTAAGTTTCAGCGATCTTTAGGAGTGGACAGTTAGTTCTCGTTTGTTAGAATGCACTGTTGAAATGTTTGCTGAAAATATAAATCTTTTTGAAGTCAATTGATATGTTGATAAGGTGCGCGTGCCGATACACATTTCTTTCGTTTTCTCCAAAATATATTTTCAATAGCGATAACGAGGATTTCTGTTGCTTTTTTCACCACCCTATAGAACAAAGAACAGCGATTGTTGTACACATTAATTAAAAAGTTTCAATTTGAAGACGTAGTATAATAATAATAATAATGTGTGGATTTATATAGCGCACGTATCCACCAACTAAGTGGTGCTCAAGGCGCATTATATTATTATCCCTGCTCATAAGGCTCATAAATCATTCCTGAAACCATCTCAGCTCCCTGGGGAGTATACAGCTCAATTGCTGCCATTTCTAGCGCATATAGAGCAAACCAACTCTGCCTTCACAGGTACCCATTTAACCCCTGGGTGGAGAGAAGCAATTATGATTAAGTGTCTTGCTCAAGGACACAAGTGTCACGGCCGTGATTCGAACCCACATTCTGTTGCTAACACCAAAACTTGAATCCGGTAAGCTAGACCGCTCGGCCACGACACCTCAGTATGTTATGATTACTAAAAATATGTATTGCCTACCTACATTGCAACAGAATAAAAGTTGTGTGAATTGTATATACAGCAAAATTTAAAAAAATGTATAATTTCTCACTTAATGTTTATGTGTTCCCGATCATTAGCTTTAAAACCTTGCCACAGCGGACCATGCCAGAACGGCGGGACCTGTTTCAACCAAATTGGTGATGCTACTTACGCTTGTGTTTGTCCCACTGAGTTCGTCGGTGATGACTGTGAGAGAGGTACGGACACCATCACCTTTCCCCTCACCCCCTCATCCCTTCCCCCTCATCCCCTCCCCCTCATCCCCTCATCCCTTCCCCCTCATCCCTTCCCCCTCATCCCTTCCCCCTCATCCCTTCCCCCTCATCCCTTCCCCCTCATCCCTTCCCCCTCATCCCTTCCCCCTCATCCCTTCCCCCTCATCCCTTCCCCCTCATCCCTTCCCCCTCATCCCTTCCCCCTCATCGCTTCCCCTCATCCCTTCCCCATCCCTTCCCCATCCCTTCCCCATCCCTTCCCTCTCATCCCTACCCCCATCCCTTTCCCCCATCCCTTACCCCCATCCCTTCCCCCATCCCTTCCCCAATCCCTTCCCCATCCCTTCCCCATCCCTTCCCCCTCATCCCTGCCCCCATCCCTTCCCCCATCCCTTCCCCCTCATCCCTTCCCCTTCATCCCTTCCCCCTCATCCCTACCCCATCCCTTCCCCCTCATCCCTTCCCCCTCATCCCTTCCCCCTCATCCCTTCCCCCTCATCCCTTCCCCCTCATCCCTTCCCCCTCATCCCTTCCCCCTCATCCCTTCCCCTCATCCCTTCCCCCTCATCCCTTCCCCTCATCCCTTCCCCCTCATCCCTTCCCCCTCATCCCTTCCCCCTCATCCCTTCCCCCTCATCGCTTCCCCTCATCCCTTCCCCATCCCTTCCCCATCCCTTCCCCATCCCTTCCCTCTCATCCCTACCCCCATCCCTTTCCCCCATCCCTTACCCCCATCCCTTCCCCCATCCCTTCCCCATCCCTTCCCCATCCCTTCCCCCTCATCCCTGCCCCCCATCCCTTCCCCCATCCCTTCCCCCTCATCCCTTCCCCTTCATCCCTTCCCCCTCATCCCTACCCCATCCCTTCCCCCTCATCCCTTCCCCCTCATCCCTTCCCCCTCATCCCTTCCCCCTCATCCCTTCCCCTTCATCCCTTCCCCCTCATCCCTACCCCCTCCCTTCCCCCTCATCCCTTCCCCCTCATCCCTTCCCCCTCATCCCTTCCCCCTCATCCCTTCCCCCTCATCCCTTCCCCCTCATCCCTTCCCCCTCATCCCTTTCCCCTCATCCCTTCCCCCTCATCCCTACCCCCCCTCATCCCTACCCCCCCTCATCCCTTCCCCCTCATCCCAATGTTTATTAACACACATTCTGTCTGATTTATGTGTGCAAAGTCCTTGAATGATGACAAATATAGCAACGTTTAGTATAATTATTTGTATATGTCTGCAGAAATGTGTGGGCTCATGTGCTTAATGCGTGCAAGGTCCTTGAATGACGGCCACCATAACATCATTCGGAATCATTCTTGCCTGTATTTCTGTCAAATGTTTAGGCACACTTCTAACTTAGTCTTGGTTCAAGACTGTGTCAATCGCCAAACGCCGCAGGAGGGCGCTATCTCTACACGAACCGCTATCGGTATCACACGCGAACCGCTATGAAACTTGCGTCAATTTGATATGCTAGCGCGGCCCACATTTGTTGGGAACAAATTAAATGGTTGTTTATAATCGTATTGAGCTGACACTTATTGTATTGAGCTGACACTTATCGTATTGAGCTGACACTTATCGTATTGAGCTGACACTTATCGTATTGAGCTGATACTTATCGTATTGAGCTGACACTTATTGTATTGAGCTGACACTTATCGTATTGAGCTGACACTTATCGTATTGAGCTGACACTTATCGTATTGAGCTGATACTTATCGTATTGAGCTGATACTTATCGTATTGAGCTGACACTTATCGTATTGAGCTGACACTTATCGTATTGAGCTGACACTTATCGTATTGAGCTGATACTTTTGGTTGATATAGCATACACTGTTAAAACAAGTGACGTTGTTTAGTAAAAGCCTTTCTGGTAACACATGTTTTGGGCGTGAATTAAAGATAAATCGCCTGTGTTTGGGCCGATATGACGGTAAAAATAAATTTAAATATTGAATTGAAATATTACTAGGGTTAAAGAAGTTATAAGCTTTCATTTGAGACATTGAACGCAAAATCCGATATTATCTTTCGCTTTATAAATTCTATTTTGTGGTTGTCTTAGCCAAACACAGGCGATAAATCACAATTATCTTTAAGATGCGTTGGCACGTAATGACTTGGACACCACCAAAACATGTTTATTTATGGGGAAAAAAGTATTTTAACTCAATGACACGTTCATAATTAATGTTTTTTTTTAACTGTACTAAGGGGCCGTTCACAATTATCAACATTTTCACGAGCGTACAAACCGTACGCTGGGGGGGAGGGGGTTAAGGCGCCGCGTACGCTTTTTCAAAAAGTAAAAATGTCGATTTGTAAAAACGGCGCGAAATACACGGCCAACGCCCAGAAAGATCGTAGGCCTCGATCTTAACCGCGGCCACCGCGGCCAATGCCGTGATGCCCTGTCGAGATTGCCGCAATGGACATGATGGAGGCAAAGTCAAATTACAGCTAAATTCTGTGTGCTGAACCATGCAAGTATTATAATACTTCTTTATCATGTTTATAATACTTCCATGGTTGAACTGACCTCGGTTTAAAATATTTGCTGCAGACTGACTGTATATTATACTTTGCCTGAATACATTACTTTTGAACACAAATCTATTGTTTGAAATCAACATTTTATTTTGTACACTTAAAGGGGGGGGGGGAGGGGGGTCTGAAAAAGTGTACTCTTTGTACACTTGTGAAAATGTTGATAATTGTGAACGGCCCCTAATATGATAGGGAAAATAACAGCGTCGATTGTTGATTTGTATTTTTAGTTCAACCCTGCTCTACAAATCCCTGTAGGAATGGCGGTAATTGCTTCTCCAGTGACGGTGTCACGGCAATGTGTGCATGTGTGAACGACTTCATTGGAACAACGTGTGCAATTGGTAAGCAGTCCATATCCCACATACCGTGTTACATTAATTGACCATTGTTAATTATTAGAGATGTTATGTCATGAGGAAACTACACAACACACGTTTTATAATCTGAACTCTTCAGTTAAAAATATTCTAAAAAGTCATTTTCTCTGAAGCCCTTTTGTCTCGAACTCAGAATAGCCTGCGTTGCATGTGCGTGCGTATACATGTATGTGCATATACATGTACATGCATCTTCATGTACATAAAATTGGTGGAAAACAAAAGTTCCTCTTTATAATCTTTCGTATCACCTTCCTGATGTTTCCCTTGCAAAGTCACATTATGTTTGTGTTTAATACATACCCTATGTGGACATCTTTTGTTCTCGTGTAGTTAAGAAAAATGCATTCTTTAAACATTGCTATTTGCACTGAATATTCTTTTTGGAGCGGATTTTTTCTGGCTTTCCCTTGATTAATCGACTCCATTTTGCGACAATAACGACATCTATTAAAATGCTTCCTTTGTGAGAAAATTGAGATTTTCTAATTGGTTAAAACCCCTGTGTGGACCTGTGGAAGTCCACATAACGTCTGAAGAACCTACATTGTGTGGACATCATGTGTTCTCAGGTCCACATAGCGTATGTAACGCTTACTCACCCCTTTAGTGGATAACAAAAAATCAGCAAAATATTGTGTAAATAACACCTAAATGTTTTGTTATGTACAGTACCCATTTGTCATGAGAGCGTCAATCCCTGCTTGAACGGAGCGACATGTACAGAGATCAACGCAACCACGGTGTGTCAATGTCCAGACGGCTTCGTCGGTGAAAACTGCGAGAGAGGTATGGCGACACAATTAACAATCGAAACCATACACAACATGTTTGTTTATAATTTCTATAAGGCCCTGTAAAATAAATAATTAAATCAATTACAAAATGGTTTTAATCCGACCAGCTGGATTAAACCGACGTTATTACATGTAGGCCTATTTGTCTATTTTAATTGTCAAATAATAATAAATAATTTTACAAGTAATGTACATATTTAAGCGGTTTCTATCTTATTTATTTTCTGCCTTATTTAACACAGATCGGACCCAAAAATTAACTACATTCGACCCGGCCGGCCGAAAAATCATTTCCCCAAAAAGAAATTGTTGAAATAAATTAATTAAAAAATTGTTACTTCTCTAAAAAAAATAATAATAATAACAAATAACAATAATTAAATAAAATTTGTAAAGCTCCGTCCAACCAGTTTTCCTATTGGACATTCACCAAGTCATTTGTCAATCATCCAAGGTAAAACACTTTTGATTAATACAAATTGTCACTAGAGCAAAATGTTACCTGAAATAACTTCGGTGTAATAGTTTTAGAACTGTATGGATGTTTTTGGTTTAGCTGACATACTGAAGCCATTTAATGTTAAACTGAATAATAAAATACAAATTACAATCGTTTTGTTTCATCGTGGGAATTATATACATAATAAATTTATTCTTATAATAGGAAAAACCCAGTGAGCTTGCAGTGATCTTAATATTTCAAAAATGGGAACATTTTACATAATGCAGTATTCATCTTAACGGTCTTCAGATTCAAAGAGTAAACTTGCATTTTCTCAGACCACCCTTGTAAAGAGCAGGTCAACCTATGTGTGAACAGTGCTATGTGTTTCACTACGGATGACTTCAGTGCCACATGCGTGTGTGTCGGTGGTTACAGTGGGGAATATTGTGATGTAGACACACCAGATCAGTCAGTTTGCTGGCTGCACATTAGACTACGGTACTCCTGCAATGATACTTAAGCTTTCAGAATAAATATACACGCCTTTGTAGTACTGCAACTAATAATACAGTGAATCTAATTATTTCAAACATACAATATTAATGTTGTTTATTATTAATTTGTGGCGAATGACTCGCTCAACTCTAAATCTGTTTAACCTGTGTGAATCATGCGCCACGAATCTCAGTTCGCTTCGAATGAGAACGCCTTAAAATAGCATTGCCAAATATCAAAGGATAATTACAGGATAAAACTAAAAGCTCCTCCCCGGTCCCCTCCCGCAGGTGTCGGTAAAAATTCACAACCATAGGTACACATGTACTACAGAATTTGACGGATTTTCAATCTGAATTTCTTAAGGATGCTGTGAAATAATTTCTTCCTAGCTATTGGGGTAACAGGGGGACGGTGCTCAAAGTCTGAACTCTTCTTGCCTGTATGTTCAAAAATTTGACAATTCTGCACAGCCCTCTCTCTCCTTCCTCGTGATCCCCTGGCTCGTCTCTCCGTCCTCTGCTTCTTTACCCCATAAAATGGTATCCAATGTGAGTGCTGCACTCCATCCATTGTCTGTTCTGCGGCTGACATGTCAGGCTCAACTCCATTTCCTGCTCTTTACTGTTGCTAAAATGTCCCGAACCTTGGTTTGCTCTCTGGTCCATTAATTTCTTTTTCTGTCTTCGTATGTTATGTAATAAGAATCAGACTTGCATTTGAGTCCTCAAACCTCGAGTCCAAGTCTGGGTCCTCGGTGTCGAGTCCGAGTCCTCAGCGTCGAGTCCGAAGAATGGAATAATCAAAGAATGGAATAATTTACCTTCTAATGTAAAGAGTTCCACCAATTTGTCTACTTTTAAACGACTTGTTAAATGTCATCTCTCAACACAAGCTAAATTCAGGGAAGCATAATTTGTTCCTTCTTTGGGGTGTGGTGGTATCTTGAACTATCTTTGTCTTTCAAATTTGTAATTTGTATTTGTATTTTTTGATGTTTCGATGTAAGGACCCCAATGGAAAAAAGCCTATATATGTTATTGGCTTTTTGGGTTATCCTTGGATAAATATGGTGTGTTTTTCTTGTATTTTTGTAATGTGTCTTGTACTTTTATCATCTTTTTATCCGAATAAATTCAATCAATCAATCAGTCCCCAGTGTCGAGTCCGAGTCTCGAGTACGAGTCCGAGTCTGAATCTGAGTCCGAATCCCAATCCCGAGTCTCTTCAAAAAATCAGAAGGTTCAAAGTTAAGTCGAGTCCGAATCACAAACATTGAGTCCGAGTCACAAGTTCGAGTCCGAAGGGACGAGTACGAGTCATCTGTACATGGTGACTCGAGTCCGAGTCCAAAGTCACCAAAAACTCCAAGTCACGAGTCATACAAGTCTGATAAACATGTTCCTTTCCATATTTTGATGGGCTGCTGTAAGTTATCTTTCCTATGGTTAGAGTCATGGTTTCAGCTCCGTACAAGATAGCTGGAATGATGCATTGGTTAACAATTAATTGTCTTTTGAGGCAAATGGGGAGGTTCGGCCCGGCCCCCTCATGATGGTACCGTATCTTCCCAAGGACTGACATTCAGCCCTGAACCGCCTCCTTATTTCGTTGTTTGGGTTGTTGTCTAATAGCGAGAATTGGTAACTCTTCAAACACGTGTTGCAAAATCTATAAACTGCGTCACACGTCAAGTGAAATGTGCGAATTTAGCCTTAATTTCTTAAGATATGTTTTTCACTTCTACTGGTAACCCGTTAACCCCGTCCACATTGTAGAATACGTCACAAAGGTGAATTGTGCTTAGAACTAATATTAATTTTAACTTTTCAGTGCACCCTTGTCACGTGACCGTCAACCCTTGTTTGAATGGCGCTAGCTGCTTCTCCATAGATGACGTCACGGCTACTTGTGTCTGTGTCAATGACTTCAGCGGAATACGATGTGCAATAGGTAATTCCAATTGGTATATGAAGATTTTCATAAAACTTGTTTGTATTCTGTGTTTATAGTTTATCATTAAAACCCTCCTACATATTAAATTCCAATTGGTATATGAAGATTTTCATAAAACTTGTTTGTATTCTGTGTTTAACGTTTATTATTAAAACCCTCCTACACATGGAGGCCACTCTGATCCACAAAATTCTGCTCTTGAGCAACCTTCAGTACATACATGTACAAGCCTGCTGTCCTTTCCAAGTAATCTTACAAAATCAACCGTGTGCCACCCAAGGCCACTGTAAATGTTTGAACATTAGTATGGCCTGCAATGTATCAATGGGAGACCACTTTACTCTGCCATCTCAGTGGTGTGACAGTGCACAGAAGGGTAACCATATGAGGCCACTGGCAACAGCTAATGGCTTGGAGTGGCTTGAATGGGTTGTTTCAAAAATTGCACTGATTGTAGGAGGGTTGAAATGAAAGTAAGCATATTTATATTAGTATAAGTAGGTCTCAAAAAGTAGCAGTGCAGTCTGGGAGACTTACCCGGCGTGTGAGAGAACTGTGTCTCGCGCACACCTTTTAGCGTTTGCGCGTTCTCCCTACATCTGATGGTTCGCCAAGATTAGGTCCAGTTCTCTTGGAACTTGTTCCGCGTGGAAGCGCTTATCCCATGCTGCCTTACAGCAGGCCGGGCAGGAGGAGCCAAAACTTGTAACCAAGCTCGTTGTGCTTGCACTCATTTGGAGTATAATGCCGTGGTACAGCACCGCCCAATTTCATAGAGCTGCTACGCAGAGAATTTTGCATGCTAAGCAAAAAAATTTGCTAAGCAATATATAGCAGACTACCAGCCAAAATGCATACATTTTGTATAAAAATTTGGCTGCTAACCAAATAAATTTGCTAAGCAAATTGTTCTGGTAAGCAATTTGTTTCTGCTTAATAGCAGCTCTGTGAAATTGGCCACAGGCTGGCACACATCATGTAGGTAAATATACTTCTGCCTTTACTTATCATGACTAATCCTCAATTTCAAATGATATAAATAGCTTTAATGGATGATTTATTGGTCCACAGCGCCACCTTGTCATGAGAGCATCAATCTATGTTTGAATGGAGCGACATGTACAGTTGTGGACTCAGCACCGATGTGCCAATGTACCGAAGACTTCGTAGGAATAATCTGCGAGAGAGGTAAGTGATACAATTTTCTCTATTTTTGAAAATTGGAAACTTTTCCTTTCATGACGAGTTTGTATTGTTTCTGAGGAGTGCGTCAATTACATTACGCATCTACGGCACATCAAGTCATATTATTTTTCTCTCCTCAGTGCATCCCTGTAGCAAGACGATCGGATATTGCTTGAACGATGCAGACTGCTTCTCCATAGATGACGTCACAGCAAGTTGTGTATGCGTCAACGATTTTAGCGGAACACAATGCGAAATAGGTAGGCTGATATCAACCTTATATAGGTCTTATATAGGCTATATATATATATATATATATATATATATATATATACATATATATATATATATATATATATATATATATATATATATATATATATATATATATATATATATATATATATATATATATATATATACACTCTCTTAAAACTACAATGTTAAATCAACATGTTAAAGAGTTTGGTCAGTAACTACTCTTGATAAAGTTAGATTTAACTTTTAAAAGTGTGAAGTAACCGATTGATAAAGTTAAACTTAACTTGACTCCATGTTAATTTAACACTTTCTTTGAGTTGAATTTAACTTTATAAAGTGTTCACCCACCGAACTCTTAAAATGTTGATATATATATATATATATATATATATATATATATATATATATATATATATATATATATATATATATATATATATATATATATATATATATATATATATATATATATATATATATATATATATATAGGAACTCATTGTATATATGAAATTTCAAGCTTTTGAATTTTCAAATTGTTGAGTTTTTATAGACTATTATTAATTTGTAGTAGGCTAAGGGATGCCACGGCCAATCGGTCTAGCGCGTCAAACTTGTGTTCTGGATGAGTCATCACATTTTCAAAAAAATGACAGGGTGTCAAACGGAATAATAATATTGTAGAGTACTCAATTTGTTTAAATAGTACACGACAATATTAATTCTTTATTTTAATTAATTACTTTAACTGACATTACTCACATTAGGAGAATACCTGTACACTGCAGCACCATGATTTGAGCCACCAACTGTGTGTGTATTTTTTACATGTACATCTCACTTACAGTACTTATTAAGTTGAGCACATGTAGATGATAAATTAATTAGCTATTTAATTAGGGTAACTGTCTATTTTTCAAATTATTAATTAAGTTTATCACATTTAATAGTAATGTATACACCTGATTCTACAGGTGTAGGTGTGTCAACCAACAATAAACTTTGTGAAGCTTAGTATCGCCATTCAGCCCCCTTCTCACAAGTGTAATCATCGAAGTTTGCCTCCAAGCCCTTCTCACAATATAATTACAAAATTATAAAACAATAAAGCGCGGTTCTTTCAATTCTCGGGATGTTTGATACCATTAACCAGCCTTACATCAAGTCAGATTTTAGAATTCTGATCTGATTATAATGTACCCTTTAATGACTAATGTTTTGGTCCACAGCGCCACCTTGTCATGACAGCGTCAATCCATGTCTGAATGGAGCGACATGTGCGGTAGAGGATTCAGCGCCGGTGTGCCATTGTGCCGACGAGTTCGTTGGCGGCAATTGTGAGAGGGGTAGGTGAAACAATGTATTTTTGTTTTGGATAAATGAAGACTGCTCATTTGAATATCCACATATTAACGTTATAACAGTTTGCTGAAATGGAAACTCCCAATAAAATGTTTCATGGCTTTACCATGATGGAATAAAAGCTGGCTTGTCAGTGGTTATAAATCAGCATATATTAGTCCTGAAAGTGAATTGTTCAGATGTGCTGATAAAAAAAGTGTTATTGGTTAAAACAGTCTCTAGAAAAACCTTTGACTGTTCATGACGTCATCTACAGAATTATCAGTGAATATCAGATTGTGGTCAAAGAATAAAACGCGCTAATGAGTGTTTGACGCACGTGCTGACTCACGTTTTACCAATAGCCCAAATATGGACTCCGTCTCTGTATGTATTGAAACGTAATACACTAAAGATGAAATTCCAACCTGGGCTAATTTTACCATGTACATTAACAGTACACCAATCGCTGTTTTATTTTCAGGGGGTGAAAAACGGCGATTAAAGGAAAGAGTAAACCTAAATTAGAACTGAAAATGATTTCATTTTTTTGTGAACGCACCTAAGAAAAATATAATTCTTGGGAAGATTGGGACTATACACCAAGTACAATTTACCATAAAAAAGTAGAAGATTATAAAACTTTGACCAAGCCTTTGTGCCATCTTTTTTTGACCATCACACGAAACTCCAAAATATACAGTATACATCGTTAATCCTTTTTTATCACGATGTAGTTTTAATTAAAAAAGTAATATTTCATTTTCTCAGACCACCCTTGTAAAGAGCAGGTCAACCCATGTGTGAACGGTGCTATGTGTTTCACTGCGGATGACATCAATGCCACATGCGTGTGTGTCGGTGGTTACAGCGGGGAATATTGTGATGTAGACCCACCAGGTCAGTCAGTGTATTTACTCTGAAGGCCATTCCTGCAATAACGCCCCCGAGTCACTAATTTAGTTTCTTACCAGCTACATAATTTAGGCCTACAGTACCTGTAATGCTCATATAAATTATGAAATTCTCTATTGAGTAGTAATCAGTTCTGAAAAGAACTGGAGGTTACAACTCGACGTTTCGATCAGTACGCTCTGATCGTCTTCAAGAGAATTCCGGACTCTGGGAAATGTTGCTGCTTAAGTAGGTTGCTGGAGGAACATGGGATGACTGGATGCTGGAGGATTAGTGTGTTGAAGCGTGCAGGTGGGAAACTGGTGGGACTAGGATCCTAGGAGTGGGGGTAGAGCAGACGATCAGAGCATAATGATCGAAACGTCGAGTTGTAACCTCTAGTTCTTTTCTAATTACTACTCAATAGAGAATTTCACATCGTGTCACCGCAATTAGTCTTACTTATCCTCTTCACCATGCAAAGCTACAAGTTTTACATATTTTTGGTAACATACTTTCGTTTCATTCCTTTCGTTTCAAGACATTTTATTCCATAAAACTAAACTGTGAAAGTTTCATCACAAGTGGTGCTCATGTTTTTGAGAAAAACGACGAAAAATTGTTATTTTATGTTTTACAAAAACGTTGCCGTCTGGCAACATTTTGGTAAAATAAAAACATAAAAATAACTTTTTATTAATTCCAGATAACAATTATCCCTTTCTCTAAGATGAAAACACTTCGGAGTCGTTTGAAACATAATTTTGGGTCTACCACTGTTTTCAAATGTTGAACATTTTTCCGTAAAAGATTCTCAATATTGTTTAAACAAATTTCAAAAGGTTTTCTTCACATGAAATAATTAATGTTAGTATTTGTAACCCAATGTTTCAAACCCAAACTATTAGTACACCAGAGGTGTGGATGTGGGGTTATGATGGGGTTCAGGGGCAGTCATTTTATAGAATCTCCATCCCCCAACCTACCTTTGTCAACAAATTTACGCCATTATTGTGTACCTCTTTTGTGTCAGTGTGCCCCCTTGTCTACCCCCCCCCCCCATTAGACCTTGATCCGCGCCTGTTACATGGTGTCCCTTCAAATCAATATAATTTATATTATATTGATTTGAGGACCGTCATGTGTGTGTTTTTCTTTACAGTATCCCCATGCCATGACAGCATCAACCCATGTGCTAATGGCGCAACCTGTTTTGAGATGAATGCGATAACAGCAATGTGTGTATGTACCGGAGGTTACCTTGGTTTACACTGTGACAAAGGTAAATGCTTACCGGGACAGTGAGGGGGTACCTGCAAGCACGAAGCCGCTGCGTGTGCCAGGCCGCTGCGTGTGCCAGGCCGCCTTAGGGACAGGCCGTCTTTAGGGCCCAGACAAATATGGATTCTATACCCTTAAAAATGAAAGTTTAAAATCAATCTTTTAAGAGTTCGGTCAGTGACATTTCTCTTTATCAAGTTGGAATTAACTTTTCTTAAAGTGCTTAATTAACATCATTTTATTAAGTTGGATTCAACTTTACTAACCACTTTCTTTGAGCTGAAATTAAACTTATATCTGCTGGGATTTTCCTCCCACATCTACATGTACATACTGAACACTGTCTTCATCATCTTCTCTTCACAGGTTTCTTTAGGCTTTACACGAGCTACACAGTGCTATCGGAGCTTCCGATGAATCCTTGTTTTCATTACCAGATGGTTTATACCATTATAATTATTGTTACTCTTTCAGTGCCGCCATGCCATGATACCATCAACCCATGTCTAAACGGAGCCACGTGTGTGGACATAGATGGCGCCCAAGCAGTTTGTATCTGCCCACTTGGATATACAGGACTCACGTGCGAGACTCCACCAGGTATATTTGGTAGAAAATATTTGATGCCCATCACTGTAATAATGGTGTTTAGAATCCAAACACATTTCGAAACACATGGCTTGTACTCGCTATGTTGACACGTTGAGCCTAAAACATGTACCAAATATCGATGTTGTACCGTCCCTTTAAAATTAAACCCCGAGTGTTCCACGTTCGCTCTGCTAAATGCATCAAATCCAACAAAAAAGTGTTAAGCAACTCAAACAATGTTTTCGCTGTAGCAAGATCCAACAGAATTCTATTTCTGTTGGATCTTGTTGCATTGATTATTAATTAAAGAAAAAGAAATACGTTATGATGGTGGAACAAATCTCGTTTAACAAGATCTCACGTGGCTTGAACTATAAATGGAATCATCAACATCATCTTTCAACACTTTGTTGTCCATCTTTAGTTAATGGACGAGATGAGTCAGTTGAAGTTGATTTATGCAGTGGCAATGTAATTCTGTACACCACCTTTGATTATAGATTAACCCTCAAGGGAGGCACGTTGTCAGAAACGTCTGACACAATTCAGTATTTTCCTTCCCCTAAACAAATAATAAACACCACCCACTTATCAGTCAATGATATCTCAAGCTGGACCATAACACACATCCTACAGGGGGTTTCATTCAACAGGAGTCAGTGACGTTGTGGGGAGGGGCATCGAAAAATTCAGCCCGTATGGTTTGTGCACACATTTTGACAGCATGCTCTGTGTACAACATCAATGCATGTTGGATGCATGGGGAATTGAATACACTTGGAACTCGTCCAGTGATAAGTGGAACCATCTGTTCAGTCACTGGGCTAGTAGTAGATCATTATCTTTTGATCTCTTGCATGCCGACAGTGTAAGTTGTAATGCCCCCCCACCCCCCACCCCCCTTTCTTTCAGGACATACATGTACTAGAGTGGGCATGTGGCTTGTTTCAAGTATGTAAACAATTGTGCCAGGTTTCTAAGTTTATTACAGGGGCTTGTGATAATAGCGTGCTTAAATTAATTCCCGCAATACCTAGACATGTAAACAACACAATTGCATAGCAAAATCGTTGGGGGAAATGCCAAAGAAACCCTCTTAACTTATTAAAACCGTGTGTCAGATGCTTCTGACATCGTCACGCATTTACGTTACGACCAAACAGGTCCCTCGTTTGAGGGTTAAACCCCTCCTACTATATAGCTGAACTCTTGTGGCAAGTATAGCTATAATTGTCAAAGTCAGTCAACTGCCTGTTTTGACTGTTGAACCAACTGTGCACACAGGGGCATTTTTTCCTAGTTTTGACTGTCATTTCGACCATTGTCAACAATACAAGTATTGCTTTTACTAGTCAAAAACTCATTTTGACCTGTAAATGTACTTATTACACATAAGGGTTTTGACAGTGTTTGACTTTTAAATGCAGTAGATATACTTTAGGCAAAAACAATATCCGGTTTCTGGTCTCCGCGCGCGTTTTTTGCTGTAAAACGGTGTCCAATTACAGTCAAAATTGCTGAATCGATTGGAATTCTGCTGTGCTGTGTTTTAAACGACTTTTTCACATAGGGATATGAACGTTTGCTCGATTTGTGAGGCCTCTCTTAGCCACCATACTTTGTATATCGGAAATTTGGTCCCCGCATATATACATAACAGCAAAAGAAACGTCACCCCTAAAAATATTTATTATTTTCATTTTATAATTAATATAATTTGTTTATTGAAGAATATTATGAGTATGGAGTGTAACACGAACACAATGTGGCAAATTTGGTTGACCTCAAAATTCGTCATGCATGACGTCTGAGGACACATAAGCTAAACACATTCTCAGACTTATCAAAATTTAGGGGGTGACGTTTCTTTTGCTGTTATGTATATTTAAGGGATTGTACAAAATATTGGTAAAATGTCAAGAAATGTATCCATACTTTATACAAATGACCAGATATGTATATAAACCAAACCTGTGAAAGTTTCAGTGTGTGTGTTTAAATAAACAATATCGTTATGATCAGTGAATGGAATCGGTGTCCTAATTTAGGGGGTGACGTTTCTTTTGCTGTTATGTATACATGTAGGCCTATCACATATTTCCCTGTTGGCAAAAAAAGCGCGTCGTCGCACTGATTTTGAAGCCGTCCGATGACCAGAAACCGGAGACTTTTTTTGCCTTAGCAAGTATATCATCATTTTGACTGATTTTGACCCTTGCAGTCATGTAATGGGGTGTCGTGGCCGAGCGGTCTAGCTTACCGGATTCAAGTTCTGGTGTTAGCAACATAATGTGGGTTCGAATCACGGCCGTGACACTTGTGTCCTTGAGCAAGACACTTAATCATAATTGCTTCTCTCCACCCAGGTGTTAAATGGGTACCTGTGAAGGCAGAGTTGGTTTGCTCTATATGCGCTAGAAATGGCAGCAATTGAGCTGTATACTCCCCAGGGAGCTGAGATGGTTTCAGGAATGATCTATGAGCCTTATGAGCCTTATGAGCAGGGATAATAATATAATGCGCCTTGAGCACCACTTAGTTGGTGGATACGTGCGCTATATAAATCCACACATTATTATTATTATTATTAATGGAAGATCAGAAGAACAAAATTCCGAATACTTGCAATAACATTTTGATTTATATTTTGAATGCTTTATTCGTCCGTTTGCTTTTTTAGACGACCCTTGCGACCCCAACCCATGTTTAAATGGCGGGCGGTGTGAGGGTGACCTGATAACGGGAATATACCTGTGTTCTTGCACAGCACAGTTCTACGGGAGCAGCTGCCAAACTCGTAAGTAAACATAAGATCTGTAAATCTGCGATCAGTGAATCAGAATTTTCAACTTGCAAAAAGTATTTGTGTATTTGTATGCAGAGTTTGTACACTTTGTACTCCATATAACATAATTTTATTTTCAGATGAATAATATTTGAGATGTAATGTTGGTGCCATTTTAATATAATCTCAAAATATCATATTTTATAGTTTCTTGTCATAGACCAGTGTACATTTTGGCAAAGTTGAAAATATAACAGCACATGAACTGACAGAGGGCGCTCCTTCTGCAGACCGCAGACACTGTTATCCAGTGAATCGGTTCGAGTAATTTTCGATCTAAAACTGTTAGAGAGTAAATTTCTTTGCTGTTTCTGTGCAGCTATTCCTAATAACTGTGAGAGTAGCCCTTGTGTGAACAACGCCACGTGCTACTCGAGCAAAGAGATGGACGGGTATGTCTGCACATGTGCAGATGGTTTTACTGGTCTCCGCTGTGATTTAGGTAAGTGTGGATAATGGTCTTATTAAAGCGTGCACTGTAAACAGAAGGGTGACGTCACTTTTAATTGCCAATTGTAACGAGGATAATGGTCTTATTAAAGCGTGCACTGTAAACAGAAGGGTGACGTCAATTTTAATTGCCAATTGTAACTAGGACATTTTATATATAATTTAACCAAAACCTTGGTAATTAACCAGAATATTGCATCGGTTAACCAGTCAATTACATGACAACTTTGTAGGAGGATGAAGTTGCATGCATTAAATGAAAAGTCTTGTTCAAAAATTAAGTTTGGTATAAATAAAACTTACATTTATGACAATTAGGCCACGACTGCAGCGTTAATAGGCTGAGGGCTGTTGGTGGTTTAAAATGGGCATGGTAATTTTGTGCAATGAAAATTTGTGTACATCGCTGATTGCCAATAAAATCAGAATTTCAGAAACACCTTACCCCGTACACTCTACATACATTTGTGTCTCAATGTACACGTACATCCATTTGTTGTACAAAGGATATTGTTCTTGTATTGAAATTGTATGCAGAAACTTGCAGGAGGGTACCATGCAGTAACAATGGGGTTTGTGTGACGGATTTGGATTACGATTACTGCGAGTGCTTAGATGGCTGGGTAGGATCGAATTGCCAAACCGGTGAGTATTAAAGATGTACTTTTTGAATTTTTAAAGAAACATTGATAATTTCCGTATTACAAAAGTAAAATCAAACTTTGAAATAAGATATTTCGAAAAATATTTGTCTAAAGCTTGGATTAACAGTAAAAAGAGTTCCAACATGAATCTATTAATTTTCAGACATTTTACTACTTTTTGTAACTGTTTAATTTCTAAAAAATTATAGAGGCAGCGATCTGCCAGCCAGACTCATGTGGAAGCGGTGAGTGCCAGGTAATACAGAATATGATCGTATGCCGATGTGAGGGACTCGGTTACGGATCAAGATGTGAAAAAAGTAAGTTTCCTTAACTATACGTAGTTGTCACAAAATAAATCCAGTTTTATATTATTATTAAATGTTCAAATCCTGACAAACGAGTGATTTAACTACGCGAAGGTGATTGGAATTAGTCTAGGCTTTATCCACTCCATGCATGGCCTGCTGGGGGCGTCTTTCACATCGCCATGGCATTTAGAATATAGCTGGTTAGCGTGTGTCATTTACATTCAGATGCTAACAGTTACCAGGGTAGATGTAAATTATTTCATGGTGAACTTTTATCTTCAAAACTGTTCAATTTTCCATTGTTTTTCCTCTCCCTGCACAGACACAAATCTGGCCCAATCTGCTGCATCTTCACTACCCACCAGTCCGGCAATTAAACTAATTATTCTCCTTGCCCTTGGGTCAGCTGTGCTTATTCAGTCATAATAAAAAGGCACCGCTGTTTGAAAAAACAAGTTGATTGCAGAATGTAAAAAAGTTACTTTTATAAAACAGTACTGATAAAGAGAATCTTCTCAGTAACATTTAAAGCGCCCTCTATCTGTCAAAAGCAATACTGATGCCAATTTTTACCCAGTGACCACAACCTATGTGGCGAATTTCATCGGCGATTTTGTTTCATATGTCTATAATAAGAAAGTAAAACCTTTGCAAAAAAAACATTTTTTTATTTTAACCAAAGTATCAACAAAGATATACAAATTATTTTCAAAATAATATTTTTAAAATTTAATTTTTATTAGGGTATTCACGTACAAAAACTGAAACTCATGTAGTTATGGTTAAAGTTGAGGTATGGTATTTTATTTTACTTCGCCACAGGTAGTGCAGATGACATAATAATAAGAACAGCGCCCTCATGTGTTAATACATATGAGGGATATAGACTGTCTCGCTGTGGCTATATTTGTCAGATTTACTCATAAAGAAATGATTTCACTGGGTTTATGTGTGAACAACGTTAATACTTGTTTGTATGTTTGTTTGTTTGTTTTAAATTTTGAATCATTACTTTTGGTTTTAGTTTTAGCATTGCATTTTTTCTGAGGTTGTTTAAAATTATAATTCTAAGTTATTTCTATTTTTGGATGTTCAGACTATTTAATGTTCTCTCATAAATTTGAGTTCTAAGGCTCATAAAAAAGCTTAAGTGAAACTGCAACTACAGGGTGGGACTCGAAGGTCACATGGCCCCAGGGCACATGACCCCAGGGCACATGACCCCAGGGCACATGAACCCAGGGCACAAGGCATGTCCCCCTCCCATTATAAAGCCCCCATAAAATTCGAACCCCTAAAAAAATTGGCCTTTAAAAAAGTGCCTCAATTGCTCCCTGAAAATCCTTGTGCCCTCGCCCCTTCCCTTCGTACCCCTTCAGAACCAAACCCTTTAGGTGGCATTATTTTTAATGGATAGAAGAGGAATCATACCGCCAAGTGAATGGAAATTGGATGAAAATATATTGATGACATTCAGTATTTATATTGGGGACAATATTGACACAATCAGAGCAGACGTTCAACAGGGCATGGAATTGGTGTCCTGGTTTTAGATGAAAGCAGTCACTGAAAATAGTACCCGACGAGCGCGCGCTGACGTAGATAACAGGGCGCGATACAATGGCTGATTGATAAATAGGTTAATAAAAATAATAGCCAGTGTCTACATAATAACGATGTATATGTATATGTATATGTATATGTGTATATGTGTATGTGTATGTGTATGTGTATGTGTATGTGTATGTGTATGTGTATGTGTATGTGTATGTACCGGTATACATATATAGGCCTACATATATATACAGCATATATAATCTTGGCGCTCGTGGGGTATTATTTCCATTCTTTGAGTTCCTCTAAAACTAGGACACCGATTCCATGCCCTGTCGAAAGTCTGCTCTGATGGTGACGATATTGTCCCTTTAATTATTTTTTTGTACGATTTTTAACATTCTGCCTTTTAAGATATTCAAATAAATATATAAACAAGAGTCTTCCTGGTTTGTGGTTTTATTTATAGAAGATGGTCCTATACAATCCTGTTAAAGGGAAATCACAACATCACAACTAAAAACGACTATCTAGTTTTAAAGAAATAAAAATATAATATCACAATACAATTTAAAAAAACTCTTTCATGTTTTAAAATGTTTTTGTTGAACAAAAATTTAATGTTTTCTTTATAAGATGAAAGCATTTCAAACCAAAACAATTATCAGGAAGATTTTAAAATATGGGTATTGTAATTACCAATGTTGCATTCATCCCCTGAAACTTTATAAACCAATTGGTTTTCGATACTCAATTGTTTTTCGATATTCAGTTGGTTTTTCGATACTCGGTTGTTTTCGATACTCAGTTGGTTTTCGATACTCAGTTGGTTTTTCGATACTCAGTTGTTTTCGATACTCAGTTGGTTTTCGATACTCAGTTGGTTTTTAGATACTCAGTTGGTTTCAGATACTCGGTTGGTTTTCAATACTCAGTTGGTTTTCGATATTCAATTGTTTTTTCGATACTCAGTTGGTTTTTAGATACTCGGTTATTTTCAGATACTCGGTTGGTTTTCAATACTCGGTTGGTTTTCGATACTCAATTGGTTTTCTATACTCAGTTGGTTTTTCGATACTCAGTTGGTTTTTCGATACTCAGTTGGTTTTTCGATACTCAGTTGGTTTTTCGATACTCAGTTGGTTTCAGATACTCGGTTGGTTTTCGATATTCAATTGGTTTTCAATACTCAATTGGTTTTGGATATTTCAGTTGGTTATAGATACTTAGTTGGTAACTAGTCTGTTACCAATGCAGTAATTTCATAATACATACTTTACACCAACCAACATTATTTTGTATACGATGTTCCCTATATCTAGGGTGGAAATTCCAGTGAAAATTAATTTACAAATTTTCCCATTCTACATACCAATAAGCATATACATTATAGGTGTACAAAACTAAAATTAACTCAAGTGATTAAAATTAATACGAAAATAAGGTAATGTAAATTAACCATACGAGTACAATCTAAAAACTTGGGTTACAATTGACCCGGAAACGGGTCTGCAGGACGGGTGTAAGACCAATTTCAGGGTCAGACCATTATTTTTTAGCACACCCATAATTTCTTCAATTACCCACTCGCCCTCGGATAAAAAATTACGCCACCTGAAAAAACTGTTCTCTTGTAACCGTAAGAAAAATACAAAACAGCGACCTGCGAGAGACAGCTGCTTAAGCAAAGGCGCCCTCATTGGTCAGCACTGTTTTACTTTGTTTGTTGCCATGACTATCATTATTATTATTTTAATGGTTTATACAAACTGATAAAATAAAATGTTCATTATATTGATAAAATAATATTTACCTTCAAAACCCCAACAAATATACGTGTCATGTTTAAACTACAAATCTTGTCAGTTCTTGTTCTCGAAACTTCATTTTTACCCTCTTTGAACATTACAATTTTGAATGTTCAGATTCAAAGCCCTCGTTTACTTCGAACGTAGAATCCTTTAAAGTGGATGCATTCGTCTTCGTCGTACCATCAGCTGCTGGGGGTGTCTTGCCTGCAATACGTTTAGCCTTAAACTTAAATCCGAACACTGCGCCTACGATTAGGACTAAAACTATCAGCAATGCAATGATAACGAACATGAAAACTTCAATCAAAGACTCCATTTGCTCTTTGGTTAACTTAAAACCCAAACTTTCTCCGAAGAACATCTCTTCACACGGCGGTTGATCATAATTATAGCTAGAACTGGAACCATAGGAATAATCAGGACCCGAGGAACCAAAACAGGACGATAGTGCCTCCAGGCGCAACGAGGGGAGGTAGTCCGTCCAGAACATGACATTATCGCGTCGATAACCTTCCCCCACGGTGCTGTTCCTTAGCCCGATGAGTAGGTAGGTTTCCGAGTCGCCGTACTCGGGCCAGTACGTCAGGTCGCTGCCTGGAGCCGTCGACGTGTTGCGCGGGTCTGGGTGCACATTTGGGTCTCTGCATGTTGGAAAACGGATAAAATGGTATACTCACTTAATATCATGTTTTTGTATGGCAATGAAATTAAATGTTATCCCGTGGTTTTGTTCAAATTAAACAGTGCCATGTTCTATTTATCAGAATAATGAAAGAAAAAACACATACAAACCGATAGTGCAGCCGCTCTCTGACTAAAAACACCCAGCGGCCGGACAGAATCGACCCAGAAATATGCCCACATTATACACCCGACGCTTTTAGGGTTTATACTGAACATAAAACTTGAGTCACAAACGTTTGACTGGAATTCCAAGTCAGTTTGTCTCAAAATTTAGTATTGCACCTTTAGAACACCCCCCCCCCCCGGGCCGGTTGAATTCTATTAAAACCCGGGAGTTATTATAGCGTGTGCGCGACGATAATTTGCATGTCTGCGTAGAATTAATAGTGGCTATTCTGCCGGGGACCATCACTTGTGTGGTGTAAAATCCCTTAATGCATTTCATTCGTTTCTCGAAAACCACATACAACGGCACAAATGGTTAAACTATCAGAGCTTTACAATTATTGTACGCTGTTCAATGTTTATCATGAGTTTAAAGAAAGTATAAGGCCACAAAAAATCTCTGGTGTCTGGTCATAGGTCGGCTTCAAAATCGGTGCAGTGAAATGCGTTATTGGAACCGGACCAAATTTCATGTACACAAATTATGGTGGGTAAGAGAGGCCTCATAAGTGTCGTGTGAACGTTCATACCTCTATGTGAAAATGTCATGTAAAACACAGCACGGTAGAATTCCAATCGATCCAGCAATTTTGGTTGCAAATGGACATCGTTTCATATTAAAAATTTAAAAAATTAAATTTTCAGGGGGCACTAGGGGGTGCACCACTTTTTCTGGGGGGGGGGGGGCACGGTCAATACTTGAACATTTTGTATCCTGCAGCCCCCATAGTTACGCCACTGCATAGAACCAGTTTTGTTTTGGCAACATTAACAACGTTGTTTCTTTCCTTAAATAATAGTATGATCCACAAAATATATGAGGCCCATTGCAATGAGTTTGACTACTATTTGTGTTACAGTGGTACACTTTTGTGTACATGCATTTTTATATGCCTGTATAGCTTAGCCCAAAAGGGGACAATAGGTCTCGGTCACCAGTGAATTGAAGGGAACCAGTCTCATCTATACGGCCGGGTGAATGATTGTGTATTCAAGCTGAACGGTTAAGATTGAATGAAAATATATATCGGACAAATGGAAACCGAACAAAAGTCACGTTTTCTTTGTGTCAACTCAATACATGTAATTTATTACCAGGAATATACTGGGGTGTCGTGGCCGAGCGGTCTAGCTTACCGGATTCAAGTTCTAGTGTTAGCAACATAATGTGGGTTCGAATCACGGCCGTGACACTTGTGTCATTGAGCACTTAATCATAATTGCTTCTCTCCACCCAGGGGTTAAATGGGTACCAGCAATTGAGCTGTATACTCCCCAGGGAGCTGAGATGGTTTCAGGAATGATTTATGAGCCTTATGAGCCTTATGAGCAGGGATAATAATATAATGCGCCTTGAGCACCACTTAGTTGGTGGATACGTGCGCTATATAAATCCACACATTATTATTATTATTATGAATTTCTGCTGTGTAGCCAACCGCTCATGAAAGGAGAAGTGACGGGATAATTTTGGGATTAAATATCTATTAGATGACTCATATACCCACAACCTCGTTTTCCAGGGGCTTCGAGCATTTTCGATCCCATTCCACAAGAACATGGAATTAGAAGACAGATAACAATATCCAACTATTTGCATTGGGTACATTGCAGGCGATAAATGTTGTGTCATAGCGCAGGCTGCAGTGAGTGGTGTCTATCTGCTCCGTGCACACCGTAGCCCTCTAGCGGTGAAAATACACCGAATATCTTGATGGTAGGGCACTTTGGCGTTCAGCCTGAAGATCTGACGTTACGCTTTGAGCTAGAGGCGCGTGAATTACGCCAGGTCCTGGCCTTGCGGCCGCCATATTTTCCCCGATGTTCAACTTTGACCTCAGATCTTCAACTCAGATCTTCAACACAACGTATCCAATGAAACCCCTTGAATGGTACGCCTGGAGCCTATCTATATCCTTCATAATAGGACAAAGGCAAGGGACCAGTCTATTTGGCGTTGTACTAAGCTCGCGCTTACTTCTGCCAACCAATTATCTCTGGAGAAAATGTGCGTATACACACAATAACTGTGAAAAACACGCTAAAAGCGACGCACTGTTGTTGTCCTATCGATCATTGATGATCTAAAAACATATGCCCTCAACTAACAGTCTGTTATCTTAACTACAGGTTTTTTGTGTAATTAATTTACCGAAGTTTTCGAATGGCTATGTAGCATAGTGGTTAACACGCTTGCGTCTAAGGGTATGATTTTAAATCCACGTACGACAGTTAATACAGAAATGGCTCATCATATTTCTGTTCGAATCCGTTGTATTTTGTTTCTTTACAATTTTGTCATTTTAAAAGCAATGAAGTCTACTTACCCACTTTTGGCATAGTTTGACCAGTATTTGATGACTCGGTCGCTCAGCTCTCTCTCCTCATCGGTGAAAAGCGAGCCCATGCCCGAAATGTTATTGAATGGCAACCCAAATAAATAGGAGATCTCTTCGCTGTGGGGAACCAATTGGTCTAGTTTCGGCCACCTGGTATTGGCTGCACTCCGGTGGTCAAAGATGCTAACGTGTATGGATGATACGCTGGGTACAGTCTTTAGGTCACTAGGGAAACGAGATAGGTAATTCCAATCCAAAAACATATCAACCAGAGCCTTCATTCTTGACAGGTCTTCGTCTTCGATGGTCCTATCGACGTACTCGTTGTCAGTAGCAACCCCGGATATCTTGTCCAAGAATACTCCGAGAAACGATGCCCACTCGTCTTCCGTAATCCCAAGGTCTGGGTTGATTTTGCTCGGCAAGACGATGTTGATTATTTCCAAAGCCACAGAGCCATCTCCCGATGTGAACAGGAGCATCACATCGTGTTTCAAATTCAAATGAGATGTAGTTGACGACAACATATTCCCGTCTAAAACAGGTACAAATATCTGTGCACTTGCTTCACCCGCTACGTACAGACCAGCAGAAAGTAACTCCTCCATGCTAAGCTGCCGTAGACAGCTGACCAAATCTTCGTTGTTGGTGGAAGCACAACCGGCGGAATCTGCAATTTCTTGAGCGATTTTACTAGTACGTTCAGCTTGTCCGACCGAAAAGTTAGGGCTGTAAGTCCCGCTGTGAGCCGCTATGCGTTGGAATAGGGGGCGACTATTACTGGCAAAGAGGTGTATGAAGACGGATGCCCCGCCTGCAGACTGTCCAATGAGTGTCACACGGGACGGGTCGCCACCGAACCCTGCAATATTGTCATGAACCCACTTGAGGGCGAGCTGTTGGTCAAGCAGGCCGAAGTTCCCCGGTGCGTTTTCGTCATTGGTGCAAAGGAACCCGAAGACGTTCAGCCGATAGTTGACGGTGACCACAACGACGTCGCCTCGTACGGCAAGAGCAGACGCGTCGTAGCCACTCCCCTGTCCTGTCTCAAAGCTGCCACCGTGAATCCACACCATTACCGCAGTACTACCCTCGCTGATGTTGGCTGGAGTGTAAACATTCAGTGTCAGACAATCTTCACTCAGCACACGCGCTTCATTTGGTATCTTGACAACGTAATCTGGATAGTACAGAGCCACGCCCGAGATATCTTGCGGACACGACGGACCGTAACTGGTTGCGTTGAATACACCGTCCCACGGTGCCTTTGCGACCGGTGCACTAAATCTCAATTCCCCCACAGGAGGTTCGGCATACGGTATACCCTTAAAAACATGATAATCATTCGCTGATCCTCCATAATCATAGCTCTGGTGAACCCATCCACGAATCATTCCTGAAGTAGTGTTCACAACAGGGTTGCAGTAGCCCATCGACGGAATAAGGACGCCTAAAAAACAGGCGACAAAACGCGAGCTGGTTACAGCAGCCATTTTTATGTGATTATAATAATAAAAAATATGCACTTTAACAACTGCAAATTATGACACACTCCAGCAACCCACTGGCCGATTGTGCATTTCAAGGGCATTAATAAACAGTGCAGCCAGGCACAATAAAGTTTTGAAAAGAAAGTTACTTCTATTCAGTCTAAGAGGTCATTGAATCAAAGCTGTAAACCTCATATCTCTTTCTTTCTTTCACTCACGGTGTTCGCTTCTTGCGGCTGTTGGTACTGGTTGGTACTGTTAAGACCAAACTTCCACACAAAAAAGCACTCAAGCCTGAGCACAAAGGCCATTTGTTATAAAGCTGTAGTTTTGTCCATGTTCAACCTCCGTACCCAAGCTTACAATGGTTGGAAAAAGAAAGATCGGATCTTTCCATTGATGGTGAAAAAAAATAAGGTTGCTATTATGCAATCCCTTCAAACTGGAGTGGAAGATCCGAAATGTCAAACACCTACGGAGCGCCATGTGTTTGTGTACAAAAAAGTGTTTGAGTTTACAGATCACACTGAGGAAACAAAGACTGAGAACTTGGACATTTATTGACCGATCTTAATGTTTTTTGGATTTTATGAAAGGGAATTCAATAAGTAAGATATTTTTTATTATTTATTTTGCTGTAAAACGATATCTTCAAGGTGATAATAGAGTTTGTAAAATTGGCCTTTGAACACAAGCTTTCTGTTGTGTAAGAATGTGTGCTTCACGCTTGAGTGGTCAAACAATGCGGTCACCAGCGGTTGTTTATGTCAAAACAATTCGGTACTGAGAGGGTTAAGCGTATCCAGGTTTTGGAGTGGGGTGGTCCTTTAATGGAACATTTTACCAGCGCGTCCAACAGTAGGCCTATCGCCATGAGACGATTGAGTGCATTTTTAGGTTGGGGTTTTTCGAACGCTGCAATAACAAACACTGAGATATACTGTCTCATATTTCCCCCTTCAAAATCAACACTGACAAACTGAACGAATCGAACATCAGAGAGTTTAATCTATAGACGTTTGTCAGGATGGTAGCTGCGTGGGGGGATTAGGGAGTTATCCGCCCACTGAACCATCCAGATTGCATTTCCACGTGAAAACATTGGGTTGACAATAATGCCCTGTCTCAAATCTCAAGAAGTACATTCCCCTGTAAAATACTTCTAGAGATTTCTACAGCGGTTCTGTTGTCCGTTTTGGGGGGGAATAATACTTCTGGAATGTGCTGCAACTCGGCGAATGCGAAAACATTGCCGCCGCCCCGGGTTGTATATATTAGGCTTTGAAAACATGGAGTTAAAAGGGTTCTGTTTACTCCTCTGCTCTATTGGGTTAAAACTATAATTATGTATCACGTTTTTTATCATCATAATAACATTTATTTCCATTTCACTTTACAGATATTCACTTTACAGATTGCAGTGTAAAACAATAATACAAACTACAAAATAAATAAAGTGAGTAGCGGAATTACATAAAGTAGCATAGCAACAAAATAGTGAAATGGAGGCATATCCCGAGAAGCATTGCTTGTGTTGGGGATGCCTTAGACAAGACAGACAGACAGACAGACAGACAGACAAACAAACAGACATAGGACAAAAAGGGACAGACATACAAAACATAGATTAACCCTAGCGAAAGCTAGGCCCTTGACCCGTTGACCCTTGACCCTTGGTTAAAGGTGTGGTTGGTAATAATGGTAGTTCAAAAATAAACCCAATTGGTCAAATTGTAAGGCGAAAGTTACTTGGTGTAAACTAGATACAGAGGTAAAATGGGTGAATCGTCAGGGGGATGAAATGTTTTCAAAAAATATGTAATTAACACTTTTAAAATAGTTTGAAGCCGAGAGAGGACAGGCATGCAGGCGTAAGCAATTGTGAGCGGGTTGGCCTGAACAATTTCCCCCAAAACGAAGGGGGGTAGGCGTGAGAAATCCCCCCACCTCGAAAATTAAATCATGTCTGGAACAAAAACTATAAATAAGTCTACTTCAATGGCTTGATTTGGTGGTTTATTTGCCGAATGAGGCTCTAAATGCAGACTGAGAAAAATGTTGGGCCTTCCCCCTTCTTGGCTTTACGGCCCTGGCTTATGGTATTAATCTTCCCTATAAATGTTGTTGTCTATAGGTGCTGCACTTTAGAGAAAAGTGGAATAAGTTCGAATCATTATGGGGCAATATCGTCATGCATATTTTCAACAGGGCATACAATCGCTATCCTAGTTTAAAGGTCCTAGGAAGAGTCAAATTGTGCTTATTTATTTTCTTTTGTTATTTTATCAATTGATATGAATAAAAAACGATTTTACGTTTAATTTATGTCTGGATTGGGCTAATTATTTTTAATTTGATTTTTACAAAAATTGCCTCATCTAATTTCAAATGCTGCCCAACGCGCGGTGGCGCTGTTCGTGACGTAGACCTAGGAGCAATAAACCATGAATAAACTAAGCTCCAATGTTAGGCACCAATGTTGCCATTGTGTTTAGTTGCTCCATGGTTAAACCGTGGGATTATAAAAAAGGGTCATAAACTGTGCGCAACGTACACATGTACAGTGTATGTGCACACGACTTGCAAGTTGCATAGTAAACATGACCGTATAGCACCGATAAATCTGTACTGTAGGCTCTACCGTAAAACGAAGCGCAAGGCCCCGTCGAATCAATGGCATGGATACACATGGCCAGGAGTCATTGGTGAATTGTGTAAGCCGTCGTTATGACCGTTTCAAAACATAATTCTGCACTCGATGATTTTGAAACAAGATCCAAAAATCACACACATAATTAACATTGTCAAAGAATTGTACAATGACATCTTCAGTGACTTCACAATGAAACGACATTTTTAGCGTTAATGTGGTGTGCGAAGTGTAACAATCGACCTCTAACGTTAGTAATAAGCCTATTGCTTGTGGGTGCACATACACATGTAAGTTACACGGAAAACAAAGCAACTTACCCTGAGACTTTCTCGCTTCAAGAAAGCTACTCTTTTCTTTTCTGGACGTTTCTTGGCCTTCTGACTTAAGGGAAATATTGTTGGTACTGCATCAGGGCGCAGCATGGCTTTAAATCTCATGCCAAACTGGCTCTGGAGCCCCCGGTCAAAGTATGTTGGCTCAAAGTGAGCGCTACATATTCATAGAGTGCTCCGTTGGTCCTGACCATTTCGCCCTGGTCAGCTTCACACTCGCCGTCCAAATTCGCCTGTATTTAGGGTCTGGTGGAAATCGGTGAAGGCTGACACCTTCCTTTGTGGTGTTGCTACACCCAGCAACAACACACCTACAAGGCATTCCCAAAAATGTGGGATATCTACTAAATTTAGCTGAAAAGAAGATCTAATATGACACATCAACTTCAGTGGTTTTGAGTACGACTTGACTGAAACTTCATCGCAGGCAGTGCTGGACCTTCCTAGGTCTACGTCACGGATTTGCGGATTATAATATGATAATGAGGAGGTAGGGGAGGAGCGTGGCGCCCCCCTAATTTCAGAATTTATTTTTTTAATGGTGCAAAGGGGCGGGGATAAAATAGACAAATGACAAATATATGTTCCAATAGGTATACTTTATTGTTTTCACTGTTAAAAATTTCTATTTCCTAGGACCTTTAAGATGAAACAATGACTGCAAATTATTGGCTCATTATGTTATCTAGCTGCAACGGTAATGACTTTATCACGTGGGATATTATTTTCAGTCACTGAGGTTTGTCTAAAACTAGCACTCCGATTCCATGCCCTGTTGATCGTGACGATATTGCACCTAAAATGAGAGGATCGGGGCACTTATTTAAATGTCGGTTTCTGGTCATCGGTCGGCTTCAAAATAGGTGCCGTGACGCGCTTATTATTTTGGTAAAGTGAAAAAGTCGTTTAAAACACAGCACGGCAGAATTCCAGTAGATCCAGCAATTTTGGCTGCAATAGACACAATCGGCGACTCTGAGCTAGTAGTGGTTATGTGATGTATAGTGGGTACAAAATAACAGCAGTGCGCTGTGTGTATAAACATAGGGAGCTCTATGGAGGGTTTTAAAACAATGACCCATTGATAGCTGAATGGCAAGAGAAGGCAAACTGAATGTTCAAAATCATGTTATATTCATTCTAGAATCTCTGTGCAATTTAGGCTCTGGAATTCACGTAATGCTTTGTGACTTTGTCAAAGTCGTAGGAGACTATAGCGTACTACTCTCCCGGTTTCGGATTTTACCGGTTCTGGATAGCTGCAAAATAAAAAAATCTGTTTAATCCACATCGCTTCAGATAGAAACTTGATACTTTACTGAGGTGAGGAATAACTAATGAACTATCTAATGTATAATTTGTATCCACTAAACTCCGATCGTTCTGAAGATATCGATCATTTAGTGACGCAAACTCGGTTGAACACTAAGTCGAAAACGTTAAAATACGAAGGTCCCCAAAAAGCGACATTGACGTTCTTTGCTGCCGACTGTAAAATGTAGTTACGTTTTTCAACATTGAATTTTTATAAAGTTGTGAAAATTTCATTTTTTTTTAAAAGTCTGTGGTGTATTTTTATATAAAAGAGTTGAACAAAATGAGTGGTGGCTGAGCCTTGCCCTAGTTCCGGATAAAAACTTCTTCGCGCATTGATAATGTGCGTAATGTTTGGAAATTAAAATTGGTAACATCTCCGATCGATTTAGAGAAGTTAAACTCATGTTCCAACCAACAAATGCAACATCTATGATGTGCCTTGTACAGCGGAAGCACTCGGAAGAAGCCATGCTTTTCCATACACTGCGCGTCGCTTGCTTGGTTTGTTTACATTTTATACCCACCATGAAACACGTGAATCCGGTTGCCGATTGTGTCTATTTCAGCCAAAATTGCTGGATCGATCGATTGCCGTGCTGTGCAGTACAGCGAGAGTGCCTCTTAGATGTGTAAAAGTGAACGCACGGTGGCGCTATTTCATTTTAGTGATCGACAATTCGCTTGTTCCACAGTAACCGGTCATGATTGGGCAACTTTACTTGTATCCAATAAAGGCGGTTGGGAAGAGCGGGAAAACAAGGTTTCTAGGGTTATCCAGTGAAGGAATTGTGAAAATATGGTGTAATATCATATCTTTATAATTGATTATTTGATTCCCGTTTTAAAATTTTAGACAAACATAGTCCACCAATGTAAACAACGTTTTCAATATTTTTTATGTCATACTAGTTTTAAATGTTTGTCATTTTTTTTGTTATTTAACTTGAAATAACCTTTTATTATTTTTTTTTCAAAAGTTTGTCTTGGGAAAGTTAAGTATGATAGAGATATTTATTATGTATTTTGTTTAAATCTATTTAATTTGATGGAAATGTATCATTTAAAATGTATATTCAGTAGTTCTTCTTATCTTTATATTATTTCCATACATAAGTGTGTTGTAAGCCACAACTCACTGTGAGTGATCTTGAAAACATAAATGGTTCGAATCTGTCATGTTTTTTCTTTTATTTCCTTCGTATCAAATGATGATGAATCTCCTTTCGTTGCAAGCAGTCAGATGAAGCTGTGGTCTAATGGATAAGACGACTGACTTTCGTTCAAGTGATGCATGGTTTGAATCTTTCACGTTGTTTTTCTCTTTTTATCCTTCGTATCAAATGATAACGAATCTCCTTTCATTGCAAACAGCGAGATGAAGCGGTGGTCTAATGGATAAGACGACTGAATTTCGTTTAAATGATCCGGTTCGAATCACTCATCTTGTTTTTTTATATTTTATTTTCTTCGTATCAAATGATGATGAATCTCCTTCCATTACAAGTAATTGGATGAAGCGGTGGTCTAATGGATAAGACCAATGATTTTCGTTCAAGTGATCATGGTTCGAATCTCTCATCTTGTTTTTTTTTTATTATTATTTAATTTTCTTTGTATAAAATGATGATGAATCTCCTTTCATTGCAAGCAGTCAGGTGAATCGGTGGTCTAATGGATAAGACGACTGAGTTTGTTAAGTGATCCTGGTTCGAATCTTTCATGTTTTTTAAATTTCCTTTGTATCAAATGATGATGAATCTCCTTTCATTATAAACAGTCAGATGAAGCGGTGGTCTAATGGATAAGACCAATCACTTTCGATCAAGTGATTCTGGTTCGAACCCCTCATGTTTTTTATTCTTTAATTACGTATAGCAATATGCAAACCCTTTATTTAAATAGCTTTAATTTAACCTGTCTAATACCAACGGGGTCCAGATGGCGCAGCGGGTTGGCCGGACCACTGGAAGTGTCAATCGCGGGGCTTCCAGAGCTGGGACGCGTTGGTTCGAAGCCCTAGAACATACCTAATTCAGGGACATGGCAGTTGCGGCAGCAATGGCTTGGGGGCCGCCATGTTTCTACCCTATTCGACAGTTGGTTACGGTGCGGGAAAGTAAAGGAGGGACCGGGGGTCTGCCGATTCCCCCAGAAGGGTGCTAAGGTGGTTATCACGCTGGGTTCGCCTAGAAAATTCAACGCTCCCCAATGCCTGGTCGTTACCTCTGACTAACTTTCTGCAGAAATTAGTTTTATAATAATAATTATAATAATATTTTGTATAATTATAGGCCTAATAATATTTTGTATTATTTTGTTTTAATCCAATTGAATCAATCACAAAGCACGTCACAAGTACAAGTACCGTATTAATAACTACTCACGAGTAATCGCACTACTCACTCGTAATCGCACTACTCGCCCAACACTAAATGCACCAATACTAGTGTAAGAATTAACCAACCATGCCTGTATCATCAATTCAATTTTTATTTCGAAAATGCATCAAATTATCATATTCATTCTATATCAGTGGTTTGTCCTCTACCCGTTCTCTATATAAGGTTGAGGGATATAATATATAAATAGTTACAGGAATATAATGTCCAATGTTGAAGAGTTTTATGATGGGATACATTTTGAAATAAAAAAACAGTCACTTCATATTTTTTCCTGGCAATTTTTATTAAAATAAATTAAATGGAAATAAATACTCTAAGATAAAATTTCCCCAATAAATTGTTAGATGGTTCATGAACCCTAACTACTCCAAACCAAACCTTGATTTTGATGGATTCAGTACTTCGCAGTATAGCCCAGTGCTTTGTTTTTATTCAGGACTGTGTACAGGCCTATATTATCGCAAAAAGGACAGCGAGAGTGCCTCTATTTGTATATAGCTGAACGCACGGTGGCGCTATTTCATTTTAGTGATCGACAATTCTCGCTTGTTCCACCGTAACCGGTCATGATTGGGCAACTTGACTTGTATCCAATAAAGGCGGTTGGGAAGAGCGAAAGCCTCATAATGTGTATGTCCAACTTGTTTCTGACGGGAAAATAAGGTTTCTAGGGTTATCCAGTGAAGGAATTGTGAAAACACGGCGTAATATAATATCTTTATAATTGATTATTTGATTCCCGTTTTAAAATTTTAGACAAACATAGTCCACCAATGTAAACAACGTTTTCAATATTTTTTATGTCATACTAGTTTTAAATGTTTGTCATTTTATATAGTTATTTAACTTGAAATAACCTTTTATTATTTTTTTTCTTCAAAAGTTTGTCTTGGGAAAGTTAAGTATCCGTGGTCCTTTCTCTATGGTATAATAGAGATATTTTTTATGTATTTTGTTTAAATCTATTTAATTTGATGGAAATGTATCATTTAAAATGTATATTCAGTAGTTCTTCTTATCTTGATGTTATTTCGCTACATTAGTGTGTTTTAATTAATGGATAAGACGACTCGCTTTTTGTTCAAGTGATCCTGGTTCAAATTTTTCATCTTTTTCTCTTTTTTTCCTTCGTATCAAATGATGATGAATCTCCTTTCATTACAAGTAATCAGATGAAGCGGTGGTCTAATGGATAAGACGATTGGCTTTCTTTCACGTGATCCTGGTGAGCCCCAGTGCTCTGGAATACACTTCCGCGTCACATTCGCAATGAACAGACACTTGATTCTTTTAAACGTAAGATTAAAACATACCTTTTTAATGAAGCCTTTTTAAATTAAATTAATTTTTTTTCTTCTCTTTTCCTTAATTGTACTTTTCATGAGAACCAAGCCAGTTAGGCTATATTCCTTTAATTAGTATAGGTAGGTTAAAGGCGTCTGTCTCCGGGAAAGATCGAGACATCACCGATGCCAGTGGGGGTACATTGACATAGATCTTCCTCTAGCGGGACAGACGTAACCCCATACTGAGGTTTGGGAGCTGGCTTGGCAACCTCATCTGTTCTGATTTAAAAAAAAAAGTGATTTGCGTTTAATTCTTGTTTGTATTTATATGTGTTTATTCTATGGCGTGTTCATTTTTTGTTAGGCGCTTTTGATCATTTTTAAATGGAAACAGCGCAATAGAAATGTTTAATTTATTATTATTATTATTATTATTATTATTATTATTATTATTATAATTTATGTTCAAATCCCGGTTCGAATCCCGCTTCGAAGCCCTCATGTTTTTTTCTTTTATAACGTATAGCAATATGCAAACCCTTAATAGCTTTAATTTAACCTATCTAATACCAACGGGGTCCAGATGGCGCAGCGGGTTGGCCAGACCACTGGAAGTGTCAATCGCGGGGCTTCCAGAGCTGGGACGCACCGGTTCGAAGCCCTAGAACATACCTAATTCAGGGACATGGCAGTTGCGGCAGCAGCAACGGTTTGGGAGCCGCCAGTCTCTCCCCTATTCGACAGTTGGTTACGGTGCGGGAAAGTAAAGGAGGGACCGGTGGTCTGCCGATTCCCCCAGAAGGGTGCTAAGGTGGTTATCACGCTGGGTTCGCCTAGAAGATTCAACGCTCCCCAATGCCTGGTCAGTACCTCTGACTAACTTTCTGCAGAAATTAGTTTCGAATATAATAATATTTAATGTAATAATATTTTGTATAATTATAGACCTAATAATATTTTGTATTATTTTGTTTTAATCAAGTTGAATCAAACACAAAGCACGTCACAAGTACGAGTACCGTGGTAATAACTACTCACGAGTACCGTGGTTATAACTACTCACGAGTACCGTGGTTATAACTACTCACGAGTACCGTGGTAATAACTATATGATATACCGGATAATTAGTAATTCAAATAATTATAACCAATGGTTGAATGAAATGTGAAAAGGCGAATACAAAATAGCATTGTACATATATTCAAAAGGAAATTGATCGAAACCCCAGCAAATATATCACGCGCCATACATAATAAGAACAAAAAATCAAATTACATGTACCACCTTTACAGCCTAATTATAATGAGTAAAAGAATTTATTTGTTGACCTGTGGTCCATTAACAATATTTATATATATATATATATATATATATATATATATATATATATATATATATATATATATATATATATATATATATATATATATATATATATATATATATATATATATATATATATATAAAAACATGCATTATACATGCATTGATAATCTTACCAAACATAAATGATTGCATTATTACTTGAAAAGTTGCTTGGTGATGGTTTATGATGATTTCAAACATCCCTTGAAATATTTCTGTTTCAGGTGCTACCGCTTAGTTAACAAAATATATGTCTGTCATCTGAAGACTGAAAGTCCAAGTTGGAATGAATACGAACAATCTGAATGCATTTTCATTATTTTCCCTTCAACGGCACGATTGAATGAAATAAGCTGAAGCATTCACAGGTTGTTTATACATATGCATATATCTGGATTCTTATTAAGTATGGAACCCGGGCAATATTGGAAGTGCCTAAACCGCATGAGAGCTGAGATTGGACGTTCCAGGGTTGATGATGAGCAAATGGGGTTACAACATGTCAACTCTAATGTGTGACTGTGGATCTGAGCCCCAGACTATGCTGCATCTATGAAAATGTCCATCGTTGGATAATCCGTGATACTCAAGATTGTAGCCCAATGCTGCGTGAGGCGATGGACTGATATTGTTTAGTGTGTGGACACGATAGAAGAAGATTAAGTATGGATTTATTTACAGACAATGTTACCAAAATACATACTGACCTAAACAAATATATAATATGCCTTTTCATTTTAAAAATTAATTACAAATCCCATCAAAATTAAAAAATAATATGTCCATGTGGGTTTTTGGCAGCGCGGCCCCTTAAACGGCTGCTGTCAGTTCACTATACTCCTGTGCAGGCGGGATATAGGCATTTATAATCAATTATGAATTTTGTCTTCATAGGTAAATGTTAGGCAGTATATGCTACCAGCTAATAAATTCCCATTACAATGCATACAATCAGAACTGTTTATCATTGGTCTCTGTATGATGTCACCAACATAATGTCAATGTCTGTGTCTGGGGGAGACGTGTGGGTGTGATTATGGCTGTGTACAATGAAATGCCTACCAATTGTTTAACTACATTAGCTAGGGGGGCATTGCGTAGCGGTTCTCATGGTAGCCCTATGATGCATACAATACAGTTCAGAGCCTAACAACGATTTGGGGTCGCCGCTCAGTGCACAAGTTAGGCTCATACGTCGGGTCGATTTTAGCTATTATACTATCCCGATTAGGATATAATTTCATCACCAGGTTATCAACAGTGTTTTGAAAAGTAATACTCCCTCAAAAACTACTACTATTAATATTAATAATCACACTATAAATGATCCTCGATTAATTGCTGAACATTATAATAATTTTTTTGTTAACATTGGACCCAATCTTGCTAATAAAATTCCTGATTGCACTTCCCATTTTCAAGATTACCTCCCTGATGCTAACTTACATTCTATTTTTTTCAACCCAGTTACTGAACATGAGCTTTCCTCTATAGTTTTTAATTTACCCAATAATAAAAGTTCGGGTCATGATTTTGTAAATTGCCCTCTTATTAAAGAAGTCATCGATGTGATCTCCAAACCTTTAACCTTCATTATGAATTTATACCTCTCTACCGGCAGAATCCCTGACTCCATGAAGATTGCTAGTGTCATTCCTATTTTTAAAAGCGGTGATCCTCAGTTAGTTAACAACTATAGACCTATCTCTATTTTAAGCTCCTTTTCGAAAATTCTTGAACGTATAGTGTATATTCGTACTTCTCAATTCCTGCATAAACACATTATTTTATCTGATTCTCAGTTTGGATTTAGGGCTAAACATTCTACTACTCATGCCATTTTACAGATGATTAATCAAATTAATGCTGGTATTGAACAGTCCCTTCATACCGTGGGAATCTTCCTGGACTTCTCCAAGGCTTTTGATACCATTGACCATACAATTCTTTTATCCAAACTTTCTTATTATGGTATAAGAGGTATTGCGTTGGAATGGTTCAGGAATTATCTTTCTAACCGACAACAATATGTCTGTCTGGATGGCATGAAGTCTTCTCTCAAAGAAGTACCTTGTGGAGTTCCCCAGGGTTCGCTGCTGGGTCCTCTTCTTTTTTCAATTTATATCAATGATTTTGTTAAATCATCAAACATTTTTTCTTTCATTCTTTTTGCAGATGATTCCAGTTTATTCTGTTCTCATAGAAATCTTGATATCCTTGTAGATATTGCTAATTCAGAGCTCGTTCAAATCTCCAACTGGATTAAAGCAAATAAACTTTCTCTCAATATAAAAAAAAACAATTTAATGTTATTTAGTAATACGGCCAAGTTGCTTCCTTGTGATATTTTATTTGATAATATATCTATTAATCAAGTAGATTGTATAAAGTTTTTAGGTTTATATGTTGATTCCAAATTATCTTGGAATCATCATGTGAACTATTTATGTAAACTGTTATCCAGAAATATAGGAATTATTAACAAATTAAAACTTTTTTTTCCTTCTGGAATATTGTTTAATATTTATAATGCATTAATTTTGCCTTATCTATCATATGGTATTCTTGCTTGGGGTAATACTAGTGCCAACCTGTTAAATAGAATCCATATTTTGCAAAAAAGGGTCCTCAGAATTATCGATCGAGTTGATTTTCGGGCGCATTCCAATCTTCTATTTTTTAATCATAAGACTCTTAAACTCAATGATATTTATTTGCTTCAACTTGGTATTTTCATGTATCAATTTATTTCACATGATTTACCAAACTCGTTTCAGAGTATGTTTACCTTAAATACTCAAATTCATTTTCATCAAACTAGACAGTCTGATGACTTTCATATTCCATATGTGCGTACCTCTCAAGCTCGTAAAACTGTCAGTTATCAGGGACCTAAGTTTTGGAATTCTTTAGGCATCAACCTTAAAATTCTTAAAACTTGCCCCGTATTTAAAAGGAAGCTTAAGTTTAGCTTGTTGGAAAAATACTGTAACATTTAATTTCAGCTAATTTTAATTAATTGTATAATTTACTCCTTACTCATATATTAATAATGCCCTCCTGATCTTTCATTATATTTTACTGCTGTGCAGTTACACCATGCTGCCTTGTCTCATTAGTGTTTGTCCTGTCTTGTTTATGTGTAGGTAACATTAATATATTTCTCTGTGTGTGTAATTTATGCATCTAGTTGTATTTACAGTTGTATTAGTTCAGATAAATTTCTACACACATTATATTTGGGGGTCTCCACTCGACAAGCTTGCTTTTTGGAGACCTCCACCACTTAATCACTTTGTCACATTGGCCTTTCGTTTTTAATTACATGTATTATTGTTTAACTGATTTTGTATTTTTTTATTGGCCTTATATCTCAATTTGTTGTGTTCTGATTGAGTGGAAAATAAACTGAAAATGAAACTGAAACCTATCGATACTATTCTCCTAATAGGATTCCAATAGTCCCCAATCGGGAAATTATTGGGTGACAACAACGACACCTTCTGCATTATAGGAAACTTTGCAGTGACTTTACACTGAAAATTTTAACCAAGTGGACAGGACATTATATAGGCTACATCATGTAGAGGCATATACGTAATTTATACCGCACGGGTCAAATTTAATTTACCATAAAAATACTAACAATAGAATTATTTGCTGAGCAAATTACCTTGATTACCAGCCAAACTTGTGCATAAAATCAGGTATACTCTGGCTGGTAGTCTGTTTTATGATGGTTAGTGAACAAATTTGCTAAGCACTGAATTCACTGCTATTACTGGTTTATTACAGTAGGCCTAACTCTACGAAATCGGCCCCTGGTCTAGGCCTAA
Source organism: Zoroaster sp. YZ-2022 (assembly GCA_029582265.1). Classification (NCBI taxonomy): domain Eukaryota; kingdom Metazoa; phylum Echinodermata; class Asteroidea; order Forcipulatida; family Zoroasteridae; genus Zoroaster; species Zoroaster sp. YZ-2022. Next base: position 18,965,017 of record CM055818.1, on the reverse strand, counting down.
CTCAAATTTGCAGGAACCGATCCCAACAAGTGAGGTGTCAAATTGAATGATCCAAAGAGATATATCAAACTAGATCATTAACTTAAACGACTTTTTCACTTACCAAAAAAAAAAAAGAAGCTTGTCACCACACCAATTTTGAAGCCAACCGATGACCAGAAACCGGAGACATATAATTATTGTACCGATGTTGTATTCCTTTATGGGTTGAGAAAATATTTTATAGGATAAACTGCTTTTACGAGTTTCAACTAGATTACGTTGTGAAAACTCATTCGAGTTTTCATCTTGTGATGCGAAATTTAAATAAGTGCCCAGTGATCCAATAGACACAATCGGCGACCGGAGTCACGTGACTCATAGTGGGTATAAAATGTAAACAAACCAAGCAAGCGATGCGCTGTGTATGGAAAAGCATGGCTTCTTCCGAGTGTATGGTGTTCTATAATGGACACCTACGCGGCGCCTTTTTTTTCTACGCGGCGACTTTTTGTTTTTGGACGGCGACTTTTTTGTTTACGCGGCGACTTTTTGTTTTTGGACGGCGACTTTTTTTTTTGCGCGGCGACTTTTTGTTTTTGGGCGGCGACTTTTTGTTTTTGGACGGCGACTTTTTGTTTTTGGACGGCGACTTTTTGTTTTTGGACAGCGACTTTTTGTTTTTGGACGGTGACTTTTTTTTTACGCGGCGACTTTTTGTTTTTGGGCGGCGACTTTTTGTTTTTGGACGGCGACTTTTTGTTTTTGGACGGAGACTTTTTTTTTTTTTTAAAGTGGCCGCGTAAAAAAAAGTCGCCGCGTAAAAAAAAAGTCGCCGTCCAAAAAAAAAAAGTCGCCGTCCAAAAAAAAAAAGTCGCCGCGTAAAAAAAAAAAGTCGCCGTCCAAAAACAAAAAGTCGCCGCCCAAAAACAACTTAAGTCGCCGCGTAAAAAAAAAAAAGTCGCCGTCCAAAAACAAAAAGTCGCCGCCCAAAAACAAAAAGTCGCCGCGTAAAAAAAAAGTCGCCGCGTAGGTGTCCATTATAGAACACCATACGAGCGCTTTTGCTGTACAAGGCACATCATGGATGTTGCATTTGTTGGTTGGAACACGAGTTTAATTAAGTTCTCTAAATCGATCGGAGATGTTCCCAATTTTAATTTCCAAACATGACGCACATTATCAAGTTTTTATCGGCTCGGCCACCACTCATTTTGGGGCGATCTTCAATGTTTATTCAACTCTTTTATATAAAAATACACCACAGACTTTTTTTTTTTAATGAAATTTTCACAACTTCAGAAAAATTCAATATTGAAAAACGTAACTACATTTTCCAGTCGGCAGCAAAGAACGTCAGTGTCGCTTTTTGGGGACCTTCGTATTTTAACGTTTTCGACTTAGTGTTCAACCGAGTTTGCGTCACTAAATGATCGATATCTTCACAACGATCGCAGTTTAGTGGATGAAAATTACACATCAGATAGTTCATTAGTTATTCCTCACCTCAGTAAAGTATCAAGTTTCTATCTGAAGCGATGTGGATTAAATTTTTAATTTGCAGCTATCCAGAACCGGGAAAATTCGAAACTGGGAAAACGACTGTTAGTAAATACAGGAGAGTAGTACGCCAGTCTCCTACGACTGTCACAAAGCATTACGTGAATTCCAGAGCCTAAATTGCACAGAGATTCTAGAATGAATATAACATGATTTTGACCATTCAGTTTGCCTTCCCTTGCCATTCAGCTATCAATGGGTCGTTGTTTTAAAACCCTCCATTGAGCTCCCTATGTTTATACACAGCGCACTGCTGGTTTGTTGTTATTTTGTACCCACTATACATCACATGACCACTACTACTAGCTCGGAGTCGTCGATTGTGTCTATTCCTAAACTGCAGGTCTGGAACTCGGCGGGGCAAAGTTATAACAGTATATACGACCTTTGCATTGGTATATAGGCCTATGTTTATCAATCAGTTTACTGTTTTTTATGCGAGAGCAAGAAAAAACAATCCATTTTTGACGTTCTAGTATTTGATGGTTACATTTAAGTGTCAGAGAACTATGGATATGCTTAATTTGGCAATGTTTGATGAAACAGAAGAACATAATCCACACAATGGTAACAGAGAATCATCTCAAAGTCGTTTTGCAGCGGCTAAAGATGCCATGAAAAAAATCTACGAAGATGACATCTTGAAAACAATCCAAAGCATGGTGGATATTGCTACAGACAGATGTAAGTAGGCCTACGGTAGCACCATACATCCTTTCTCTATGGGTAGCACTAAGTCAGTTCGAATGTATAGCTTAATTGTGGAATACCGACTTCCTTATTGGTTCTCACGGTCTCAAACATGACACTATGGTGAATCACAACATTTAAGATTACATGTGATTAAAACACAGCACGGCAGAATTCCAACAGATCCAGCAATTTTGGCTGCAATTGGACATCGTTTCATTGCAAAAAAGTAACATAAAATAAATAATAAAAGAAAATTAAAATGTCGACGCGCGGGTCTGAGGCGACGCGTGCGGAAACCAGACACAGGAGACTTGTTTGGCCCATGGACGGATCATCATGAGCACAGGCCCTGGGCACAAATTCACCACGGGCCCATACACGCGCATAATACTACTAGTGCTATGCTTTTTTTTTTTTTTTTGGAAAACCAAGGGCCCCTATTGGCTCTTGGGCCCGGGGCACGTGCCCAGTTTCCCCGTGCGGTAATCCGTGCATGGTTTGGCCTAAGATAAAACAGTGATTGAAAATTATTGGCTCATTTATGCAGCTGCAACGGTAATTACCTCATCATGTGGGATATAATTATTTATATTATCTAAAACTAGCACCCCGATTCCATGCCCTGCCTGTTGATCGTGACGATAATGTCTCTTTTCTCATTAGAATATGAAAAATCTGAATGCGTTTTCACAACGTAATCAAGTTGAAACTCGTAAAAGCAGTTTATCCTAATGTTGTCTCTTCCTATAAAGGAATACAACATTGGTACAATGTATGTTCATGCATCCATAAAAGAATCAAGACAGAGTGCACAGAAACCTGAAAAAGATTTCTGTTCATAATGTGAAAATAGCCTACTCACTGCTTGATGGCTATACCTATTATTATGACACAGGTAAAACTTGTAGCTTTGCATGGTGAGGAGGATAAGTAAGACTAATTGCGGTGACACCATGTGAAATTCTCAATTGAGTAGTAATTAGTTCTGAAAAGAACTGAAGGTACAACTCGACGTTTCGATCAGTTTCGACGTTTCGATCAGTATGCTCTGATCGTCCTCTGATCGTCCTCCAGTTCTTTACAGAACTAATTACTACTCAATTGAGAATTTCACATGGTGTCACTGCAAGTAGTCTTACTTATTATGACACAGCTATATAGAGCAGAAACCTCAATTCAAGATTTGGCTCAAGTGGTGATGAGAAGCAATCTCGCGCAGTAAGCCGGGGGCCTACTTGTTAACGAATCAGGTGAATAAATACACAATTTCAGACATTGGACAATATTGCAGTAAGATTGATCATGTGCAATTGTTTATTTTCAAACGGTAGAGGCAGCTAGATGAGAACATATCGATCATTGTGTGACCATAGTCCCCCGCAAAGAATTGTGATCCCTAAAAAAGAAAACACACAAAAGGTATGCCTGTAATTCAGTCTCTCAAATTTGTTATAATGGATTTGAGAAAAATGGGAAACAAAATTAGGCCTATGTGGGATGAACGCAGTTTCATTCAAAAATTAATCAACTGTAATGTCTTTATTTTATACACAGATGGAAAAATGCAAATTCAGCCTCGTTTTAAATTCTTTTAGTTTAACATTTAATTTGGAGACTTTTTGTCGTTCAACAACATGAATATACAACAATGATTTCCTATTTTCCAGAGAATACAAAATGGACTCAATAATATTATGTTCATAGGCTGAAATAGCTCAGAAGTGCTCATAGAGAGCTTGTAATTATATTACTGGATGCAAATCAGACCCTACGCCATGACAGAGTTTGCTTCACTCGCTGTTTTGGACAGCTCTAATTAAGTCACTTCCACCCCCCCCCCCCCACCCGCATATTTTTTTCAGGACGAACGTGGGCAATTTCTATGAAATACTCATTTTTAAAAACTTGTTATCTTTTAACAAAAAGTTTTTTAAAGATTTTTTTCTTCAAAAATTGCTCACGTTCGGCCTGGAAAAATTACGTCCCCCCCCCCCCCCGCCCTATCGTGTCTGATCCGAAATACAGTCAATTGAGGGCGCACTCATTCCATGCCGTCTGCTAGCATTTATAGCAAGAAACGAATTCGGTGTTCAGATTAATCGTTTGAGATTCTCTCCAAAATGGCGTTGAGCTTAGAGGTTTGTGAATTTTTTAAAACTTAATGTCCATATTTTATTCCTAGCATAAATTAAATTTTAAAATTAAAAAGTACAAAGTATTGCAAACTAATGACTTGAGAAGTGGATGCCAGAATTTCTAAGATTATTATGTGATTGTGTATTAACCTGTTATGATATGAGCCCCTGTGATTGTTATATAAAAATAAAATTGAAAAAAAGGTTGGTCTATTTACCACTGCTGGTAAATTCCAGTGTACATGTTTATGTGGAAAGAATGTCGTATCCGACCGCCACTTTTAAGGGTTTTCTTGGAATTTTTTTGCAACCACTAACCAGTTAAAAAATGATTCTATCGATTTTTGGGGGTACAGAAAGTGAAAATTATCTTTAAAATACACTTTTATGATGGTTTTAGGACTTTATTTCCCTTCTAAAAAATCCTCCCCTTCAGAAAATAGAAGGATCCTATTATAGTTGCCACTGCGCATGTACAATGACCGTGTTGGTCACTAACGGGGGAGTTGACAAGATCAAACTGACATGACTGAGGAAGTCATCGTATACCAAAAATGCCTGATTTTTCATATAATAAATATCCTGGAATAATTTGAAGTATATGTCCATCATCATCCATATGTTCTCCACCTTACTGGGTAGGTAAGATTACATCACTGGTTATATTGAATGAGTAAAAGTGGCGGTCGGATACGACATTCTACCCGTTTATGTTAGCCACATAATAGAACAAGAGAGTCTTGCGTTCATATTGGTTATTTTATACATTTGGGAGTATTTACGTGTTTTTACAAAATTGTTTATGGGTACCCAGGTATCCGAAGATTTCCAATTTCGGGTATCCAGTTCCCAAAACAACCGAAAACGCACAGCATTTATAACAGCGTGTTGAATATTTATACGCACATTTTAATTTTGGGTAGAATGTCGTATCTGGCCGCCACTATTTTTCATTAAATATAACCAATAATGTAATCTTACCTACCTGGTAAGGTGGAGAACATATGGATGATGATGGACATACTTCAAATTATTCCAGGATATTTATTTCATGAAAAATCAGGCATTTTTGGTATACGATGACTTCCTCAGTCATGTCCGTCTGATCTTGTAAACTCCCCCATTAGTGACCAACACGGTCATTGTACATGCGCAGTGGCAACTATAATAGGATCCTTCTATTTTCTGAAGGAGAGGATTTTATTAGAAAACCATCATAAAAGTGGATTTTAAAGATAGTTTTCGCTTTCTGTACCACCAAAAATCGATAGAATGATTGGTTGCAAAAAAAATCCAAAAAAGCCCTTAAAAAGTGGCGGCCGGATACGACATTCTTTCCTTAATTTTTACTAAACAGCAAGAGATACGTCGTCAGCGCCAACAATTGCACATGACTATATTTGCCCAGTGTATATCTCCTAACGGCAAGTACCTCATCGCCGGTAACAACTACGGAACCATAGCAGTCTTCAGGTATGTTACATGTTATACTGCTTCCATCACTCCTGAAAAAATTACAATTTATAACTCGAACCCCCTATATGCAGCACAGTGCAACAACAGAAATATTTGCAGGCTGCTCAATGAAACATCCCCTAATACTGTCTATTAGGGGTGGGCGATATCACTGTAATATCGTAACTATACGATATCCAAAAAATTATCGGCTAAATCGGTTATGGTTTTGAAGATATCGAAATGTCGCCATATTGACGATATTCCAAAAGTATCGCCGGTATTCCAAAAATATAGCCGATATCATATTTATATCGCTCTTTTTAGTTAAAATATCGCCGGAGTGATAAATTGTCTCCAAATTTCATATCATTATACGGTAATATAAACAAAGTTACGGTACCGTGAAGAACTAAAAAAATAGTTCGATACCCGGCTACCCGTAAACAATTTTGTAAATACACCCGAATGTACAAAATAACAAGTTTCTCTTGTTTTATTAGAGTCACATTGTGGACTTACAGTAACAATTTCCCGCCTCTATATTAAAAACGACTCGTAGCACTGGCAGGACGGCAGTCAACTCAAAACAAACTAGATATATCAAACAGAAGCCGGCAAGTCTGTAAAAGGCAGTTGGAATTTTAAAATGTTGTTTACTGGTATTTGGAACTGAAAAATGGTACCAGTTAATGACAATTTCAGTCAGGTATCCATATACCCAGATACCCAGATACCCAGATACCCGGCACAGCCTTTTATTCAGTTATAAACTACACAGTAACGTACAGGGAAATGTGAACACGCACGTATATTTGCGAAATAGTCTATGCTCAGCTGCAGGTCGTAGTGACCCCCACTGCACTCAGTCAACTACCTAATGCCAACATCCAATGTCAATGTCCGGTTACTTCATGGATGATTACAGCAGCCAAAGAAGTCTTGAGTGACCGCGAGGTCGGTGTCTGGTGGTCGGTGACCGTGATGGAGATTAATGGCAAACCCTTGAGTGATAATTGCTAATCTTCCTTGTTTTTGTTTTTTGTTTTTTGTTATTCCTTTCATGCTTTCGCTCATCTGTGTAGTATCACGGCATCTCTGAGTGCTGAAGCCACCAAAGAAACGTGGAAACCTGCTGTCTCCTTCAAAGGTTAGTTAGATCATTCAAAGGGAAGGTACAACATTGGTTATATTGGCAAAACTGCTTCTATGAGTATGCTTACTCTCTTTGAATCGAGATACACATCGAAGGGAAGGTACAGCATTGGTAATGTTGGCAAAACTGCTTCTATGAGTATGCTTACTCTCTTTGAATCGAGATACACATCGAAGGGAAGGTACAGCATTGGTAATGTTGGCAAAACTGCTTCTATGAGTATGCTTACTCTCTTTGAATCGAGATACACATCGAAGGGAAGGTACAGCATTGGTAATGTTGGCAAAACTGCTTCTATGAGTATGCTTACTCTCTTTGAATCGAGATACACATCGAAGGGAAGGTACAGCATTGGTAATGTTGGCAAAACTGCTTCTATGAGTATGCTTACTCTCTTTGAATCGAGATACACATCGAAGGGAAGGTACAGCATTGGTAATATTGGCCAAACTGCTTCTATGAGTATGCTTACTCTTTGAATCGAGATACACATCGAAGGGAAGGTACAGCATTGGTAATGTTGGCCAAACTGCTTAGGCTTACTCTATTTGAATCATGATATACATTGAAGGGAAGGTACAGCATTGGTCATGTTGGCAAAACTGCTTCTATGAGTATGCTTACTCTCTTTGAATCAAGATACATTGAAGGGAAGGTACAACATTGGTCATGTTGGCAAAACTGCTTCCGAGAGGATGCTTATTCTCTTTTAGACAAGATGAATATTAACCAAAATTAAAGATTACTCTTTCCTAAATTCATACTGGAAATTATTTCACCTTTTTCCAGGCTTGGAATTTTTCGCGGAGGCCATGGCCTCCATTGCCCTGGTCTTGGCCTTGGTGCCCCATAAAAATGTTCCCATAGACATTATGATATTGTAATAGAAGTGCCCTTTAGTGCTGGTTTATATTAATTTTTGTTACCCAATGTTACAAAATGTTACAAAGCCCGTAATCATGACGTTGCCCAATGCAAATCAATAAAAAAAAATCACTTTATTTCACCCCATGAAAGTCTTAATTCACAAGATATTGACATATATGTATTAGGCCTGTGATTTTTCAGGATTTTTCCCGATTTCAGGATTTGTTTTACAAATCTCCCTTTTCCACAAAATGTTCTTGAAAGAAAGAAGTACCCTGTATTGCATGCCTCGAAATAACCCACGGCACCCACAGCAATTGCCGTGGTGCCCTGTGCTTTTGCTGTGGTGCCCTCTGCAAAGTTCCAATACAAATTTTAATTTTCCTCATAGAAGTGCCCCTTACCAGAGGAAAATTGCTGTGCCCCTTCAAGAACGAAATTCAAGGCCTGGTATTGTGTCCAAACCTCTCGTTTCTTGATTGTGGGGATGTGAAGAGTCTGTAACTCCAACATTCAGGAGGTTCAGGGGGGCTTTGTCCTGTAGACCAAAGGAAGACCCAGGCCCGCTATCCATTTCTCAGGTTTTTACTAATTCATTTGATTTGTACAACTTCAATTGAATATAATTGAAATGTTATATGTAATGTATGGCTAAAACAAGTGATACTGGTTAGAACAGTCCCTGAAAACGTCTGAGATATGGACATCACTCATTCTGTTGATGACGTTATCAGTGGCAGTGCATTCAGTTGGAATAATTGTTCATGATGTTTGGTAGCATCACCAACTTCACATCAAATAAATTTATAGATTAACCCTAACTATCCCAAATCCTCCAAAATCCACCACCTGGTTTTGCTTGATTTTGATGGATTCAGTACTCCACAGTATAGCCCAGCGAATAGAGCATGTAGCCAATGCGTACCGAATCCATCAAACTCCACCGGCTGCTTTTGATGGATTCAGTACTCCACAGTATAGCCCAGCGAATAGAGCATGTAGCCAATGCGTACCGAATCCATCAAACTCCACCGGCTGCTTTTGATGGATTCAGTACTCCACAGTATAGCCCAGCGAATAGAGCATGTAGCCAATGCGTACCGAATCCATCAAACTCCACCGGCTGCTTTTGATGGATTCAGTACTCCACAGTATAGCCCAGTGAATAGAGCATGTAGCCATGTGTACCAAATCCATCAAACTCCACCGGCTGCTTTTGTTGGATTCAGGACTGTGTACAGCCAAGCCATGGATGCTTTGCAATTTGCTACTGTACCAATTCCATCAAAGTCCAACAATTGGGGGACCTTTTTACTGCATGTTGATGGATTTTGGCCGATTTGGGATTATTTCTAGCCAAAATCCCTAGGGGGTTAGTGTTATAATTCAGTAATTTTGTAAACCAGTAATTAGAAGGTGTACACTTCCCCTGAATGTCATATTTGTACCCCAAAATTGAAATCATTTTAAACCCACTTAAAATACTAAACTTGTTATTTGTAGATTTCATTTTTTTATTTTTTTATTCCAGCGTACGAGGGAGCTGTCTATGCACTAGTTTCCACAGAAAAGTTTTTAATAAGGTGGGTGAATCAAAATATACTATCTGCTCCGTTTATGAACTGTTGAGATCACCGCCTGTTCGATACAGCAGGGAGAGTGCATCGCATCTAGCATATTTTGCACTTGATGTGCGTAAACGCGCAATTTCTCCATATACCATTGACTGTCAAAAGTAGGCGCTTCGTACCGTTGTGGTCAAAACCAGTCAACTGCCTGTTTTGACTGTTGACCCAAATGTGCACACAGGAGCATTTTTGACTGGTTTTTTTTTTACTGTCATTTTGACCACCCTCAACAATACAAGACAATGCTTTTTACCAGTCAAAAACAGTCGACTCATTTTGACCTGTAAATATACTTACTAAACGTAAGGTTTGACAGTGTTGAACTTTCAGTGCACTACATATACCTTGGCAAGTATATCAACATTTTGACTGATTTTGACCCTTGTAGTCATAGGAGGGCAGTGGCTGGACTTTACTTTATGCTGGTCCGGAATGGAGAAATAAGGCAACTCCTTCCCTCCACTAGCCTGGGTGTTCACCTTGGGCAAGTGATAGTACACCCTAGCCTCCCTACCTGGGTAACAGTGCTTATCGGCGGTTCTGTTTAGTCAACTCGGCGACAGTTCCGGCCAACGGCAGTAGGATCATTCTTCACTGCGGCCTACCAGCTATGGTCTGAATAGTAGGGGAGGTGGACTTCTGCAGCCTTGAATGGCAATCTGCCTAAGAGTGGGAAACTCTGACATAAAACCTACGACCCAAGGACCTCACTGTCACCGTCCCAGCTTGCTGGGCCATGGCGGATGAACCTTGAGTGTAAAGGGTGGGGCCAGTTCTGCACATACTGCGCTCCACCTTAAAGCTCCATTGCGCAGGCACAAAGGCATATGTCCACACTTTCTCAGATGTGGTCAACTGCCTTCCTAGATCTTCATTTGCGAAGCCAGGCCAAAGAAAGAAGAAAGAAAGTCATAGGAGGGTTTAATGAAGGAGAAATATGTGGAAAAGATACATGCAGAAAAGATACAGGCTATAGTGAAAAAGTAGGCTTTGCGACAGACGTGTGATAACATCACAAAATTGTTACCTTACCGAGGCTGATGTTTTATGTAACTAACTTTCTTTCTTTTTCTTTTGGTTTCAGTGCAGGGTGTGGTGATATCAAGGGCTGGACATGGACCGATATATTTCAGAAGGTGAGATTACCGGTAATCTTTATATAGGAAAAATACAAAATAAAAACAGACAAGATTTTACCTGACACTTGTTGACTATCATCACGATCCAAGCAGACTTTCAACAGGGCATGGAATCGGTGTCCTAGTTTAAGATGAACACAGTGACAGAATATTACCGGCTCATTTACTTTTAAGAATAGTCATGTATTATTATTAGAAGTTCGTCTGGTGTTTGCCGATCGGATATATTAGTTACCAAGCTTGGGCGATATCAACTTTTTTCATCCACGATATATCGTCAAACGGATATCGTGGTTTTCGATAGTACCGCGATTATTTTTTCATTCACGCACGATTGCTTTAGAGCCCACAACCACAGGTATGCATTCAATTCCCAACACTTAATCCGTCTGAATAGATTTCTTTGAGTGGTAGTAGATTAAGAGAGAAGACAGAGTTCTGGGTCTGGACCCTGTATGGTGGCTCCTTTGTGATCTGACAGTCGGCAAACCACTGAAGTAGTTCGCTTTTGTTTCTCACTTCTGAAAGCTTGAAAAGACTGGCCTAATTTTGTTTCCATGGAATTTCAGAATCAACTCACAATCGCGATTTTTTTTAATCGCGATATATTTTTCAAATCACAATTTGCCGATATCTCGTTAACTTGAAAAGGTTCTCGATATCATAATCGAGCAAAAAAATGGTATAGTGATATTCAATATTATCGTCCAAGCTTATTAGTTTCCATTTTCTAATTAACAACATAACGTACTAAGCTTACTTGATGTGAAGTATGTAATTATTATACTGTGTATTATACTAAGTGCTTTCATTTTAGAGAAAACATGACAATTCTGAACGTGTAAATTTTGACTATCGTTTGCTTAGTCTATGAAGCTGTGACTTTGAGGTTGAAATCCGTGTATGAAGTTTCATTTATCTCATGCAATTTTGAATTGATTAAATGGACAATATCGTCACGATCAGAGCAGACTTTCAACAGGGCATGCAATCAGTGTCCAAGTTTAAGATGAACACAGTGACTGGAAATTACTGGCTCAATTATGCAGCAGCAATGGTAATATGACATTATCATGTGGGGCATTATTTTCAGTCACTGAGTAAACCTAAAACAAGGATTCCCATTCCATGCCCTGTTGATCGTGACAATATATTGTCCCTTTAAGCTGAAACTCTCACAGGTCATTTTTTTTTACCAGAGTGTATTCTTGCTTTAGAATCGTCATATTGTAACTGATTTTCAACCTAGCTAAATGTATTTAAACTTGCCCCTCCCCAGAATCCAAAATTTACTTGGTCCATGACTCTGCCAGCTTCTAGTAACTTTGGTGCCTTTGAGACTAATGCACTAGCCTACAGCAGTGAGGTAAGTAAATCAAAACTCACAAGTAGATAATACACACATCGGCCTGTTAATCGGACAGTAAGTCGACACATAATAGTTGGTAAGTCGACACATAATAGTTGGTAAGTCGACACATAATAGTTGGTAAGTCGACACATAATAGTTGGTAAGTCGACACATAATAGTTAGTAAGTCGACACATAATAGTTGGTAAGTCGACACATAATAGTTGGTAAGTCGACACATAATAGTTGGTAAGTCGACACATAATAGTTGGTAAGTCGACACATAATAGTTGGTAAGTCGACACATAATAGTTGGTAAGTCGACACATAATAGTTGGTAAGTCGACACATAATAGTTGGTAAGTCGACACATAATAGTTGGTAAGTCGACACATAATAGTTAGTAAGTCGCCACATAGTAGTTGGTAAGTCGACACATAATGGTTGGTAAGTGGACACATAATGGTTGGAAAGTCGACACATAATGGTTGGTAAGTCGAGCACATAATGGTTGGAAGTCGACACAGTGGAAGCACATAATAGTTGGTAAGTCGACACATAATAGTTGGTAAGTCGACACATAATAGTTAGTAAGTCGACACATAATAGTTAGTAAGTCGACACATAATAGTTAGTAAGTCGACACATAATAGTTGGTAAGTCGACACATAATAGTTAGTAAGTCGACACATAATAGTTGGTAAGTCGACACATAATAGTTGGTAAGTCGACACATAATAGTTGGTAAGTCGACACATAATAGTTGGTAAGTCGACACATAATGGTTGGTGAAGTCGACACATAATGGTTGGTGAAACACATAATGGTTGGTAAGTCGACACATAATAGTTGGTAAGCGACACATAATGGTTGGTAAGTCGACACATAATAGGTTGGTAAGTCGACACATAATAGTTGGTAGCCCACACATAATAGTTGGTAAGCACATAATAGTTGGTGAAATCGACACATAATAGTTGGTAAGTCGACACATAATAGTTAGTAAGTCGACACATAATAGTTAGTAAGTCGACACATAATAGTTGGTGAAATGGGACACATAATAGTTGGTAAGTGGGCACATAATAGTTGGTAAGTCGACACATAATAGTTGGTAAGTCGACACATAATAGTTGGTAAGTCGACACATAATAGTTGGTAAGTCGACACATAATAGTTGGTAAGTCGACACATAATAGTTGGTAAGTCGACACATAATAGTTGGTAAGTCGACACATAATAGTTAGTAAGTCGACACATAATAGTTGGTAAGTCGACACATAATAGTTGGTAAGTCGACACATAATAGTTAGTAAGTCGACACATAATAGTTGGTAAGTCGACACATAATAGTTAGTAAGTCGACACATAATAGTTGGTAAGTCGACACATAATACATCACGCGCATTGGTAGTATGCAGATTCTTTTCGCTACTTCCGGTACCAAAGCTGGCATACCGATAATAATAATAATAATGTGTGGACTTATATAGCGCACGTATCCACCAACTGAGTGGTGCTCAAGGCGCATTATATTATTACCCCTGCTCATAAGGCTCATAAATCATTCCTGAAACCATCTCAGCTCCCTGGGGAGTATACAGCTCAATTGCTGCCATATTACAGCGCATATAGGGCTAATCAACCAACTCTGCCCTCACAGGTACCCCCTGGGTGGAGAGAAGCAATTATGGTTAAGTGTCTTGCTCAAGGACACAAGTGTCACGGCCGGGATTCGAACCCACATTCTGCTGCTAACACCAGAACTTGAGTCCGGTAAGCTAGACCGCTCGGCCTGTGTAATTAAACCTAAATTCCTCGATTTTAACATTCAAAAGTGATTCTTGAGGCAGAAATTGACTTTGTTCATAAGATTTTGAGTATTTATAACACATACATTAAAGGCAAGTTCTGAGTTTTCTAATTTCTTGTGTAAATCCTTAAAGAAAAGGGTGATCAATGGGCTTCTTATGATCGTTGGAGCCAACACGTGCAAAAAGGTAATGTGTGTAACCATGGAATTGTCCATATTGACTTTAACTTAACGTCTTGACCCCAGACGTATTGTGAATCTGTTCATAACATGCTGGTACCCACACATTAAGACCACATTGTTAGCTTAATTATTCCCTTTTCAAAATTAATAATATGAAGAGAATATTATTTCATTACCGTTTGCAAACATTCAGGACAATATTTTGTACTCTGGCGGAGGTGACTGCAAAGTTTACGCCTGGGATCTGGAAAGCGGTGCCAAAAAGGTAAGCTGGATGTTTAGGAAATGTTGACTGAATATCAGTAAAGCAATTATGTCCTTTGATTAATTATTTCCCCATTGTTAAAATTTTTTACAGTGCCTGACAAAAAAATGGCTATGCCCTGTTAGAAACATTGGCATTTAAAAAAATAATAAATAAAAAAATTCTAACAACTCTTGGTAGGTGTTTGTATAATAACTAGAATTGTATGACTCGTGACTGGGACTTGAACTCGAGTCAAGACTCGAGTCACTTTTTTAGTGACTCGGACTCAGTCTCGAGTCATCATCATATACAATGACTCGGACTCTAACTCTAACGTTTATGACTTGGACTCGGAAGCAATATGGTCTGTTCAATATAAACCATTCTTAAACCCAGTGAAGATTGCTCAATGTGAAGAAATTCCACTGAAATTATTACAAGTCTTCATAATTAATCAGTTTTATAAGATAGTTTATACATATAATAGAATTGCAATGGGGGCAGAATTGCTGATGGTTAAATGTTGGTCGTCTGGATCTAATTTTTAAAATTCCACTTTTAAAAGGACTTGTGACTCGGACTCGTTGTTCGAGATTGTGACTAGGACTCATCGTTCGGGACTTGTGACGAGGACTCGTCGTTCGGGACTTGTGTCTAGGACTTGTGATGAGGACTCGTCATTTGGGACTTGTGACTAAGACTCGTTGTTCCGGGACTTGTGACTAGGACTTGTCGTTCGGGACTTGTGACTCGGACTCGTCGTTCGGGACTTGAGACTAGGACTCGACATTCGTGACTCGAGACTCAGACTCGACACTGAGGACTCGGACTGAAGGTTTGAGGACTCAAATATAAGTCTGATAATAACCATTAATAATCCCTTGCATATATAGTTTGATCCCTCAAAACCCTTTGAAAGGTTTTGAAAGGTAAAAAAATACTGGCCAGCAATCTGTAGTGGTTTTATGTGGAATTGCATCTACACTGTACAATATTGTGGTGACACCATGTGAAATTCTCTGTTGAGTAGTAATTAGTCTTACTTATCCACTTCACCGTGCAAAGCTACATGTTTTACCTACTGTACAATATGTTCTACACAGTTATTCCATCTTTCAAAAACTGACAGACGAAGGGTTTTGGTGGTTCTGTCAACTCACTGGCAAAATGGACTGATGTAGGAGGGTTATTAACCAACTCCTGTTTACTTTGGTTTAGGACATCCACAGCGGCCACTCGGACTACATTCACGCCATCGCACTCTTCAACCAGTCTCCACAGATAGCCTCATCCTCAGAGGACGGAACAGTCAGAATATGGGGTGAGCCGTCAGTCGAGCAAAGTCTTCACATTTGCAGTTCAGTGCGAATTGCCTGGCCAGATATCAATAGACTGGTTACCAGTCATTTGTATTGATTTTAATTTATATATGCCCGAGATGGTTCAGACAATCTGATTAGGTGAAACGTGGTCACATGGGAGTGCATTAACATCTGGTTAAGACATGCAGGGGTTGAAATTGCCACTAGCCCACAAGCCCGAAGCTAGTGTTATCAACAGAAGGACTGCTGCATCTGCTAGGTTTGATAGTCTGGGGGGCTACAGTACACAAATAAGAAATACATCACAAGTCAAGCAAAACTTGGAATGATTATTCCCTAATGGGAATGAATGGGTTTTGTCACTCTAGTCTTGTGATTTTATTTCTGCATTATCCTTTCATCCATTTTTGTTGTTAAAGACACAAGAACATCAGGGGAGGCAGTAAATATCATTGAACCCCACAAACATGAGGTAAGAGAAATAATATAGGAAATGAAACATAAATTGAATTACTTGTAAAATTAAATGTTGCATATATATGTTGTTATCTTCGGACCAAGATCAGAATTGACTAATTGGAGTGAATGAACACGTCGGAGTTAATGAAGCTGATGCGCAACATTTTGAGATTTCACGAGAAAATACAACAGGGCTGAAACTGTAGTGAATACATTTCCTACCGAGCACTTTCAAACACTTGTATTTTCTCGTGAAATCTCAAAACGTTGCACGTCAGCTTCACCAACGTGATGCACTGAGGTCCAATTGAACTGAAGCACGTACCGCCATCAAACAGCCATTGACCAAAAAGCCTTGCATGTTCATGATCCTTATTGCGCATGCATAACATATCCTAGAATCCATATCTTTCTGGAGTCTCGGTTGTCACATCACGTGTTGCTCCAAGTTAGCGATAGTCTGGAATCCATACTAAAGTATGTACATGTATGCAGTAGTACACATCAATCTTTGGAACCTGTCTAATTTGACTTTGACAAGGAGCCAAAATTCTCCTGAGGGTCTCCCAAATTTCCGAATTCAAAGTCTGTAGCTCTTGGGTCTGCTTTGACCAATTAACAAGACCTATGAGGTACAGTTACGGCAGCTAGGCTGAAGCAGGCTGCACTTCATGTACATGTAGGTAATAGACCTTTGGTTATATGTTATTCTCTGATGATGGCAACTTTTAATTGTTTTTCAGGAATGTGCAAGACCACAACACGGCAAGTGGGTTGGTTGTGTAGCAGTGGACACAGGCGATGACTGGCTGGTGAGCAAAGAACATGTTTTTGTCATTCTTCATCCCCAGACCTTAAGTTCATAGAGGCCACGGAGGCCATGGCCTTCGTTGCCCTGTTCCTGGCCCTGGTCCTGGTCCTGGTCCTGATCCTGTCCCTGGCCCTGGCCCTGGCCCTGGCCCTGGTCCTGTCCCTGGTCCTGGTTCTGTCCCTGGTCCTGGTCCCTGTCCCTGTCCCTGTCCCTGTCCCTGTCCCTGTCCCTGTCCCTGATCCTGGTCCTGGTCTGGCCCTGGCCCTGGTCCTGGCCCTGGCCCTGGCCCTGGCCCTGGCCCTGGCCCTGGCCCTGGCCCTGGCCCTGGCCCTCGCCCTGGCCCTCGCCCTCAGAAATGTTCCCATAGACATTCTGATATTCTAATGGAAGTGCTCTTTACTCGGGAAGAGTGGCCTTGCCCCTACAAGAATGAAAATCCAAGCCTGCATCACATCTCCATATGTTATACCCTATAGTCTTTGCCCAATAAGTTCTACCCAAAAATTATTTTAAATTACCATATTTCTATCAGTTTTCTAAAAAAATAATGTTTACCCACTTATCCTACTACAGGTGTGCGGTGGAGGTCCATCCCTATCGCTCTGGCATCTGAGGTCATTGACCCCTACGGTGACCTTCAACTCCCCAAATTGCTGCCCTCAAGTTGTGACCTTCCATGAAGATTCAGTAAGATTTTCATTAGAACTGTTTTGAATTGTCATTTTATTTGTAAAGTTAGTCAAGTTACCGAAGTAGTTCTAAGAATATGGAATGATAGGTTTGTGCACATGCATATTTAGAGTATGACACAGTGGACTGGGTTAAAAAAGCAAGCCCAAATATGGACCCCGTCTCTGTACACACTGAAACAGAGTCCAATATCCCGAAGGTCAGTCGCCGCACAGAAAATTTTCATTTTCTAAATTGTTTAAATCTTACCTGTGTGGGGAGGCTGAATCTCGGTATTAAAATTCCATCCATGACCAACTATAAGGACAGGCGCTAAGGTTTGAATTTCAAAATATCATTTTTACTGAGTCATTTTATTGAAAGTAAATCCAGATCTAACGGTATAGAAATCCTAGAGTTTCGATGGTTGTGCGTCATTCCATAGTCCATTGAGCGTACACGTGTGCAGTGACAAAACGGTAGTGTATGTGTGGTTCACATAATAAATTCCACGCAGCAGGTTTTTTTATGTGCTCGTCACACTCCTATGTACACCGACGCACCTATGCCGACACTGGCGTATGCTTTGTCATAACGCTCAAGTGATGAACAGCTATCAAAACTAAAGTAACTCTTTAACGTTAAATCTTGGGCTTATTTCATTAACCCTCCTACAATCAGTGCAATTTTTGAAACAACCCATTCAGGCCACTCCAAGCCATTAGCTGTTGCCAGTAGCCTCCTATGGTTACCCTTCTATGCACTGTCACACCACTGAGATTGCAGGGTAAGGTGGTCTCCCATCGATACATTGTAGGCCATACTAATATGTTCAAACATTTGCAGTGACCTTGGGTGGCACACAGTTGATTTTGTAAGATTACTTGGAAAGGACAGCAGGCTTGTACATGTATGTACTGAAGGTTGCTCAAGAACAGAATTTAGTGGATCGGAGTGGCCTCCATGTGTAGGACAGTAGGCTTGTACATGTATGTACTGAAGGTTGCTCAAGAACAGAATGTAGTGGATCGGAGTGGCCTCCATGTGTAGGACAGTAGGCTTGTACATGTATGTACTGAAGGTTGCTCAAGAACAGAATGTAGTGGATCGGAGTGGCCTCCATGTGTAGGACAGCAGGCTTGTACATGTATGTACTGAAGGTTGCTAAAGAACAGAATTTAGTGGATCGGAGTGGCCTCCATGTGTAGGACAGCAGGCTTGTACATGTATGTACTGAAGGTTGCTCAAGAACAGAATTTAGTGGATCGGAGTGGCCTCCATGTGTAGGACAGCAGGCTTGTACATGTATGTACTGAAGGTTGCTCAAGAACAGAATGTAGTGGATCGGAGTGGCCTCCATGTGTAGGACAGCAGGCTTGTACATGTATGTACTGAAGGTTGCTCAAGAACAGAATGTAGTGGATCGGAGTGGCCTCCATGTGTAGGACAGCAGGCTTGTACATGTATGTACTGAAGGTTGCTCAAGAACAGAATGTAGTGGATCGGAGTGGCCTCCATGTGTAGGGACAGCAGGCTTGTACATGTATGTACTGAAGGTTGCTCAAGAACAGAATGTAGTGGATCGGAGTGGCCTCCATGTGTAGGACAGCAGGCTTGTACATGTATGTACTGAAGGTTGCTCAAGAACAGAATGTAGTGGATCGGAGTGGCCTCCATGTGTAGGACAGTAGGCTTGTACATGTATGTACTGAAGGTTGCTCAAGAACAGAATGTAGTGGATCGGAGTGGCCTCCATGTGTAGGAGGGTTAAAAACACTTAGTGAAAATGATCTTTTGAAATTTATACCTGGCTGAGATGTATTGTATTTGGCCATGGGATTCTACTGCCGAGTTTCAGCAGTTTCACCCAGGTAAAGATGAAGCAATTTATGAAAGTCTTTTTTTTCTGTATTAGCAAATGGTTTTTGAAATCCTGGACGTAGTACACGAAGGTGAAAGTCCAACCTGGGCTAGGTTAAAGCAAGCTGGCATATACTGCATGTAGGTTATAGACTTCTGGTAGTAGTAACATGACCGCTTGGTGGCTTCATTAATATGTTGGGCACCAATCATGCAGTGGCAGTTGGAGTATCATGTATAAGGCAGTGGACTGGGTTAAAGCAAGCTAGCATATACTTCATGTATGTAACAGACTTCTGGTACTAGTAAAATGGCCGCTTGGTGGCTTCATTAATATGTTGGGCACCAATCATGCATTGGCAGTCGGAGTATCATGTAGTATAAGGTAGCGGACTGGGTTAAAGCAAGCTAGCATATACTTCATGTATGTAACAGACTTCTGGTACTAGTAAAATGGCCGCTTGGTGGCTTCATTAATATGTTGGGCACCAATCATGCAGTGGCAGTCGGAGTATTATGTAGTATAAGGCAGTTGGAGTATCATGTAGTATAAGGCAGTGGACCTGGTTAAAGCAAGCTAGCATATACTTCATGTATGTAACAGACTTCTGGTACTAGTAAAATGGCCGCTTGGTGGCTTCATTAATATGTTGGGCACCAATCATGCAGTGGCAGTTGGAGTATCATGTATAATGCAGTGGACTGGGTTAAAGCAAGCTAGCATATACTTCATGTATATAACAGACTTCTGGTACTAGTAAAATGGCCGCTTGGTGGCTTCATTAATATGTTGGGCACCAATCATGCAGTGGCAGTCGGAGTATCATGTAGTATAAGGTAGCGGACTGGGTTAAAGCAAGCTAGCATATACTTCATGTATGTAACAGACTTCTGGTACTAGTAAAATGGCCGCTTGGTGGCTTCATTAATATGTTGGGCACCAATCATGCAGTGGCAGTCGGAGTATTATGTAGTATAAGGCAGTTGGAGTATCATGTAGTATAAGGCAGTGGACCTGGTTAAAGCAAGCTAGCATATACTTCATGTATGTAACAGACTTCTGGTACTAGTAAAATGGCCGCTTGGTGGCTTCATTAATATGTTGGGCACCAATCATGCATTGGCAGTCGGAGTATCATGTAGTATAAGGTAGCGGACTGGGTTAAAGCAAGCTAGCATATACTTCATGTATGTAACAGACTTCTGGTACTAGTAAAATGGCCGCTTGGTGGCTTCATTAATATGTTGGGCACCAATCATGCAGTGGCAGTCGGAGTATCATGTAGTATAAGGCAGTGTATACTTCATGTTTGTAACAGACTTCTGGTACTAGTAAAATGGCCACTTGGTGGCTTCATTAATATGTTAGGCACCAATCATACAGTGGCAATGAGAGTAGTTGCAATGACCCCATTCACTCTGTGTCTTTGCAGGTCATATCAGGAGGAAGCACACCATTTGTATACCACTGGAATATCAACGGCGATCCTAAGATCAAAGTGCCGTGCACAGCAACAAGTGTGTTTAGTCTCTCTGTCAACACAGAGAGTGAGAGCAACAAGGTAAATGCACTTCACACTGCCATCTTTGTCTAGTACCCTAAAATAAAGTTGTTTAACCCTAACTCCCTAAGCATTTTTACTAGAAACCTTCCTCAACCTATCAAATCCCAACACCATGCTTGACTGTTGCTGGTTTACAGTACTCAACCCATCAAACTCCAACAGTCCACTTGCCATAACAGTACTCAACCCGTCAAACTCCAACAGGCCCTTAGCTGTTGGATTTTGATTGAGTGGGGACACATGGCCCAAAGTAAAGTTTGAACACTGAGTCACACAGTACTCAACCCATCATAATCCAACAATTGTTTTCATGCTAAAAAAAACTTAACTATACAAAAACTAAAACACCCTATGGAATAAATGGTAGGTTCTAGTTGTATGATGTTAGACACAATGCCAAGCATACCTAAGTACAATATTTGCCTTTATCAGTTGTTTATTACAGCAGGTTGCATACACACACTCTCTCCACTCAAAGTCTAACAATGTTGCATGCTAGTAGAACTATACCGTCCTCACTCAATCAAAATCCAACACTGTTACTGCACACATACAGTACTCATACAGTACTCATCCAGATTCCAACACTTTACACATGCCATATCAGAAGTACACAGTACTCAACCCATCAAACTCCAACAATCCCTGGTGTTGGAGTTTGGCTGGATGGGGATCGTTAGGGTTAAAGTTGTTCATGGCAGAAAAGGCACCAGACTAATTTCAATGTGAACCTCAATGTGATTCTCATTGACTCCAGGCCTGTGATTTCTCAGGATTTTTATGGGGCATGTTTTGGTGAACACGAACAGAAACTTGTTCCTGACGTCAAATTCTTGACTAGAAACAAGACGGCCATAGCTACACGAAAAAAAGAATGTATCACTCCATCATGTTTAACAAATAATAAACAAAACTTCCTTTACGTTTACAATCCACCATCTTAAAACCAAGCATAACCGATCACCGAACTTCGGTTTACGTTTGGTCAGAACGATGACATCATCATCATCAGTTTTTCGGTAGATAATATTTGTACGTGGATGTCTTTTTGCCATTGCTCTCTCTGTCGGCGTAATTAATCTGTTGCTTAATGTTGTCTTTTCCGTCCAAACTTGCATCAGCGGCCCTCCAGTGGTGTAACGGGGTCGGGGGGATGGGGGGTGTAACGAGGTATATAATGTTTAGTGGGTTTCTTGTGGTAGGATGGCCTTGTAGAGGTGCTGGTCACCTGTTCTGTCGTACCACTCACTGGCTTTGTTTAACATGAATTTTTGGGTATTTTTCGTTTTTTAGGGTTTGGTTTTATATTTAATTATAATAATAATAATAATGTGTGGACTTATATAGTGCACGTATCCACCAACTAAGTGGTGCTCAAGGCGCATTATATTATTACCCCTGCTCATAAGGCTCATTAGGCATTCCTGAAACCATCTCAGCTCCCTGGGGAGTATACAGCTCAATTGCTGCCATTACAGCGCATATAGGGCTAATCAACCAACTCTGCCCTCACAGGTACCCATTTAACCCCTGGGTGGAGAGAAGCAATTATGGTTAAGTGTCTTGCTCAAGGACACAAGTGTCACGGCCGGGATTCGAACCCACATTCTGCTGCTAACACCAGAACTTGAGTCCGGTAAGCTAGACCGCTCGGCCACGACACTCCAATTGATGTAATCTGATTGCCAGTGTAAAATGTAATAAAATAAATAAATAAAATCACAGCACAACTGAACTCGCAAAAAATGATTAACCAATGACCGAAGCCCAAACATGAAATTGGCCCCCTGGTGTCTCTGAAATGGCTGCAAAATGCTTTATGCTCTATAGAGATGACATTGACATGTATGTGTGAAGCACTGTATACTTAGTGCTTTCTGAGTGTCTGTGGAAACAGAAACTCCACAGGCGACTTGGAGCAGGAATCAAACCTAACACCTTCTGCTTACTAGTGCAGACATCTCGTTTGATATCTTGATTCCAAATTTCATCAGTTCAGTTGAAGTTTACTTATCAAGAATTCTAAATTCTGACTTCTGAATCCCACCGTATTATTTGTCCTTTTTTCTAGGTGTTATGCGTATCTGGTAACAGCGCCCTCATTGACATCTACACCAACTTCGGCTACAAGGCATTCTCGCTAAGCTTCTGCTGACAGGAGCTGGGGCTATGACGGGGCACCATTACACCAAAGGCATAGATGTTGAAAGATTTTGCTTTATACATTGAAGTAGTCTTTCTATGTAAAATGTTTGAAAACATAAGTCTGAAGATAAGGCAGAGCTCCCCCTAGTCCAGTAGATCGGTGATGGGAGTGCCAGTGTGCATGTGGCAGTCAAACTGGCTTCCCATTAAGACATGACCGAGGAGAGGGCGACTCGTTGGACAATGCAATTCAGGTTTCGATTGACTCCTGGCCTGTATTCAGATGGGAAAGTTTTGGTAAAAGGTCATTTTTTGCATTAATATTTCAGGAGGATGAAAACATATATGTTGAAATAAACCCTGTAAATGTTCTAGCTCAGTTTGGTTACTTATTGCTGAGAATATTGGGGAAAATTATTCACAGTTTCTCACACTTATTGAGATTTTTTTTTACCATAGCCTCTGACTTTCCAAAAGTCTTCTCAATTGAATTATTTTCATGTTTTCTTTATAAAAAGGTAGATCAGACCACTCCTGACAGAATAATTTGTATGTTTTTGATGTCATTGTCAAGAAATAAAGCTTTCAGATAATAGACCGTATCACACTTGCTTACACCTAGAGCGTACTTTGTCAGTATTATGTATGTCATAGCTGGCAATTGCAAGTGTGATATATGCATGCCTACTGTTTTTTACATTGGTACTTTTTGTAGAAATTGTCAATGGGATATGATTTGAGATAAAGTGGCTTTACTTAAAATCCACTGACATTTTGACTCGAATTTGACAGTACTACTTCTTTTGCTTGCCACTGTTCATCAGTAGAGGGCGCTGTCACAATAAACACACCTGGGCGCCTTGAGCGCCCAGCAGGGTGGATATGTGCATGCTACAAAAATGTATTATTATTATTATTATTATTATTATTATTATTATTATTATAAATATTATCATCATCATCATTATCATGCAGCCCCAGAAGCCAGTTATGAGCATGTTATTTACTGTATAGCTAAATCAAGCACAAAAAAACTCAACAATACTGGGTGGAGTGAAGCAATTTATGGTCAAATGTCTTGCTCAAGGACAAAAGCACCACACAGTCGAGCCTAGCTAGGATTCAAACACACATTCTGCCGACTCTGCCACCAGAACACAAGTCCAATGAACTAGACCACTAAATCACAGCATCCCATGGACTAGCTGAGCAACTGGATAGTGTTTTCGTAGCATTTGAGTATTTATAAGCATTTTATCAGTACTTATGAACGAGAGACACATTTTCTGTACAAATCCAAAAGGTGAAATGTTTTTTCCTGTAATTATGATATGAAACCATTCAAGGGGTTTCATTGGATACGTTGTGCTGAAGATCTAACGTCACGCTGTGAGGCTCACATGCTAGCTACCAACCAAGGTCAAAGTTGAATCACAGGGAAAACATGGCGGCCGCGGCCAGTATCTGGCATAATTCACAAGCCTCAAAGCGTGATGTCAGATCTTCAGGCTACCCTACTTCCTGCCAGTGCAGATCTTTGGAGACACTAGAGGGCAGCAGACTTACCAGTTCTTTTCCATTGTTTTCAATATCATGAACATGCTCAGAAATTATGTAAACAATGGGAAAACAACCGGTAAGTCTACTGCCACCAACGTCTCAAAAGTCTTCCATTTCGTATGTGGGGATCTTGGGTATATTTTTTTTAATTCAGACCTTTAAACTGTACATAAATCATCTGTTCAAAAGTAACAAATAAATGTATTAAAAAATAATTCAATGAACAAGGAACCATTTTCTTCATTTCTTGGTGGTAGCTGATCTGTTTGAATATAGACCCTCCTCCCCCGTATCTGTGGTTGATCCAGGATAGTAATTAAACCTGTATCCCGGTTCAGTAAATTTAACGCAATATTGTGTCAAACTTGGTCTTATGCACTGGATCACACTGACCTGGAACAGTTGGTCAGGCAACTTAGGACCCTTTTTTGGCCCGGGGAGGGGGGGGGGTCAGAAATTTTGACCACTTTCCAGGTCGACTTGACTTAACATTTATCAAAAGAGTATGATCCTGAATTATGAATTGGTTTATTTGACCCAGAAAAAGGTTGGCAATAACTGACCATGCCTGGCAACTTGTCAACATTTTAAACCACTTTTTGAGGTCAAATTAATCTTACAAAAAAATTCAAAACAATGTTCCCTTGATGTATGTTTACATATGCAATAATTACATGCATTCATATTATATACCTCATTTTCCATGATATGGGCGGATCCAGGATCTCAAAAAGGGGTGGGCACACAAACAAAACGTATGGTAATTTTACACACATGGTGATAAAAAAAGGTGGGGAACATTCCCCTTTACCAGCGGCGGCACCAGACCTGTTAAACTGGGGGGGGGGCAAGAGGGGGGGAAGCTTAAATTTAAGGGGGGGGCAAACATTAATCTTTAATGTAATTTTGTACTGCTGAAAAAGCATTGACTTACCATCGGGGAAAAAATTGGGGGGGGGGCAAAGAAAGTAACCGGGGGGAAAAGAAAGTAACCGTGCCCCCCTGTAGCACCGCCGCTGCCCTTTACCTCCCAGGGGATCCACCAAAGTTCCATGCTGGGGGTCTTTTCGTGTTTAGGTTCTTTATTGAGTGAATTAAACCATCCAAATGAAGTAATTTTAAATGTTTTGAAGAGTGAATCGTCTTAAATATTCATTGGTATCAGATTAGGCATTATAACTTAATATGAACTCTATCAGGCCTGGGAGGGCACAATCCACTCCCCCTCCCCCCTACCACCATGACAATTGTTATATCTCCAGAATGTTTTTCCTATCACGCTTAAATTTTCTGACTTTTTTCTAACTATTCTTTGGGACCCCTCATGCAAAAATCAATGATAATGGGTGTTCATGGTTGCCATGGCAACTGTTTATTTTGAAGAGGTCCAATTGAATTTCCACTTTTTTGTTAAAAATACTAGATTGTTGATAATGTTAAACATTCAATATGTGGTTTTTTGGGGGGGTTGTCAACTTTTAAACTCTGAACTGGACAATATTGTGTCATGTGACCACTCCCAATGCATTCTGGGAATCCAATATGGCCACCATTATTTTTAAATGCAATAATGTATATTTTGTCCCAAAAACGTGATTTTTAATTTGTTTAAATAAATTTTTGCTCAATGTATAAATTTAGGTCATCAATAGTACCATGGATGTTATTATATCTAATTTTATTGTACTTTTGGTTAAACTTAAAATAACAATTTTGGGTCACAATCTTTAAAAATCATGTTTTTGGAAAAAAATACCCAAAATATTGCATATAGCGCCCTCTAGCTGTGATTTAAATATCGTAAATTAATTAACTATTACATTTCTAAAATAGATACTTTTAAAATGTATGAACGGTTACTAAATACCAGTGTTGTGCCATAGCACTGCCGTGAACAATTCACCCCCCCCCCCCCCCCCCGCTCCCCCTTCGACCTTGCTCTATGGTTTCTCTGAATATGATAAGAATATCCCCCTTGTTAGGATGAAGCACGCCAATAGAAAGTCTCAACCTCGGTCACAGTGGATTACTTCATCCCTGTTGAAGTCTATTAATCACAAAAATAGGCTTTATCATAAATATCTTTCTTCCCCCACCGAGTCAAATCGTCTAAAACATACACGTTACAGAAATTATCTCACCTCAATTTTACGATCCGCCAAACAAAATTATTACTCACAGCAATTCGAGAAGGAAAAAAGCAGTATTAAAAATACCTGGAAGGTTATCAACAGTGTTTTGAAAAGTAATACTCCCTCAAAAACTACTACTATTAATATTAATAATCAGACTATAAATGATCCTCGATTAATTGCTGAACATTATAATAATTTTTTTGTTAACATTGGACCCAATCTTGCTAATAAAATTCCTGATTGCACTTCCCATTTTCAAGATTACCTCCCTGATGCTAACTCACATTCTATTTTTTTCAACCCAGTTACTGAACATGAGCTTTCCTCTATAGTTTTTAATTTACCCAATAAGAAAAGTTCGGGTCATGATTTTGTAAATTGCCCTCTTATTAAAGAAGTCATCGATGTGATCTCCAAACCTTTAACCTTCATTATGAATTTATCCCTCTCTACCGGCAGAATCCCTGACTCCATGAAGATTGCTAGTGTCATTCCTATTTTTAAAAGCGGTGATCCTCAGTTAGTTAACAACTATAGACCAATCTCTATTTTAAGCTCCTTTTCGAAAATTCTTGAACGTATAGTGTATATTCGTACTTCTCAATTCCTGCATAAACACATTATTTTATCTGATTCTCAGTTTGGATTTAGGGCTAAACATTCTACTACTCATGCCATTTTACAGATGATTAATCAAATTAATGCTGGTATTGAACAGTCTCTTCATACCGTGGGAATCTTCCTGGACTTCTCCAAGGCTTTTGATACCATTGACCATACAATTCTTTTATCCAAACTTTCTTATTATGGTATAAGAGGTATCGCGTTGGAATGGTTCAGGAATTATCTTTCTAACCGACAACAATATGTCTGTATGGATGGCATGAAGTCTTCTCTCAAAGAAGTACCTTGTGGAGTTCCCCAGGGTTCGCTGCTGGGTCCTCTTCTTTTTTCAATTTATATCAATGATTTTGTTAAATCATCAAACATTTTTTCTTTCATTCTTTTTGCAGATGATTCCAGTTTATTCTGTTCTCATAGAAATCTTGATATCCTTGTAGATATTGCTAATTCAGAGCTCGTTCAAATCTCCAACTGGATTAAAGCAAATAAACTTTCTCTCAATATAAATTATTTTTTTAAAATGTTATTTAGTAATACGGCCAAGTTGCTTCCTTGTGATATTTTATTTGATAATATATCTATTAATCAAGTAGATTGTATAAAGTTTTTAGGTTTATATGTTGATTCTAAATTATCTTGGAATCATCATGTGAACTATTTATGTAAACTGTTATCCAGAAATATAGGAATTATTAACAAATTAAAACATTTTTTTCCTTCTGGAATATTGTTTAATATTTATAATGCATTAATTTTGCCTTATCTATCATTCTTGCCTGGAGTAATACTAGTGCCAACCTGTTAAATAGAATCCATATTTTGCAAAAAAGGGTCCTCAGAATTATCGATCGAGTTGATTTTCGGGCGCATTCCAATCTTCTATTTTTTAATCATAAGACTCTTAAACTCAATGATATTTATTTGCTTCAACTTGGTATTTTCATGTATCAATTTACCAAACTCGTTTCAGAGTATGTTTACCTTAAATACTCAAATTCATTTTCATCAAACTAGACAGTCTGATGACTTTCATATTCCATATGTGCGTACCTCTCAAGCTCGTAAAACTGTCAGTTATCAGGGACCTAAGTTTTGGAATTCTTTAGGCATTAACCTTAAAATTCTTAAAACTTGCCCCGTATTTAAAAGGAAGCTTAAGTATAGCTTGTTGGAAAAATACTGTAACATTTAATTTCAGCTAATTTTAATTAATTGTATAATTTACTCCTTACTCATATATTAATAATGCCCTCCTGATCTTTCATTATATTTTACTGCTGTGCAGTTACACCATGCTGCCTTGTCTCATTAGTGTTTGTCCTGTCTTGTTTATGTGTAGGTAACATTAATATATTTCTCTGTGTGTGTAATTTATGCATCTAGTTGTATTTACAGTTGTATTAGTTCAGATAAATTTCTACACACATTATTTTTGGGGGTCTCCACTCGACAAGCTTGCTTTTTGGAGACCTCCACCACTTAATCACTTTGTCACATTGGCCTTTCGTTTTTAATTACATGTATTATTGTTTAACTGATTTTGTATTTTTTATTGGCCTTATATCTCAATTTGTTGTGTTCTGATTGAGTGGAAAATAAACTGAAACTGAAACTGAATATTCCCCCATAATCACATTTGTAATTATTTTCTGATCAATTTGTTGTTCTTGCATTGTGACGATTTTCTTTTTGGGGCAGCTTTGGAAAAAAATATTTTTATTTATTATATTGTGGGGGTAACCCCCTTCCCCTCCCCCTCATTCCCCTCACCCCCTCCTCCCCCACCCCCCGCCCCCACTCCCCCTCCCCCGAATCATTAAAAAATTATTGGTTTTATTTATTATCCACCTGTTTCTGCGAATTCTGTCTCCCCTCGCGGAGCAGAATAGAAAATTGCGCCCTCTATTGATTGTTCATAAGAATGATTTGCCTGGTACCCAGTGTTATGTTAATTATTTTGTTCAAATCGGAAGAGTACCAGTGGAAGTTACAGTATTGACGCCATTAGCGTGTTTTCCTTGAGGAAGAAAAGAGCTTCCGTCGCACGCCGAATTTAACCCGGAAAAACTCGTTATTAAACTGCTTTATCGCTTATCTCTACCTACGAGTGAGAGAAAAGATAATCCAGCTGTAGCGGGTACGAAATTAAAATTTAAAGTTAATAAATTTATGGTTCAATATTCTATGGCGAGCGGTCCAACTCCAACACCGCTTAGGCCTACACCCCAGTCAGACACCACCATGTTCATGGTTCATGTTTCCGAACTTCTGAAACCGGAAGGCGATTGTCAAGACTTAGTCATAATCTTCTTTTTGTTCGTGATAGTTGCAAATTAGTTGTTTTTGCTACTAAAGGGACAATTCTGACGTTAGACAAACGATTTCGTTGTGTTTTTTACGAAAGTAAGAAAGGCCTAAATCATGACAATTATGTAACATTTTTTAAAAGAAACTTTATTTATTTTTTGACAAAATCAATGTTGAAAATGAAATAAGAAATTCCCAGATGTAACATTTTTCCTAGTTATAACAAACTACCATTGATAACATTGTGTTTGGCTGTTTTCTGTGAACATAAACCACGGTGAAGCTGCTTAACATTTTGGTTGCAAGGTTTAAAAAAATGTAATTTCCCTTTGTTGTCTATCAAACGTCAAAGGTTTTTGTTGTAGGCCTACAGAGATGAATGGAACTTGAGTTGTATTCATTTGCATATGAACAAATTTAAAACGCACAATAAGGAAGATTATTACTAAAATATTTCTCGAGAAGAAGCTATTATCAAGCAGATCTTATACCAAACCTGGCAAAGTACATGCTCAGTTTAAAAAACGAAAAGATATGAAACTGCATCTTGAGAGTTCGAAAAAGTAATATTTCTTTGCTTGTGGTCACCGTGGTGTGCTAAGGCAAAGCCAACATGGTCAAGGATACCGGGATGTCCAGTAATTCACTCTATTATTCATTCATGGGTCCAAAATTTAAACAGCCTAATTTGGTTTACACAATTTATATCAAACAATTTATTCAATGAATTTGTTCTGTTTTTTCCCGTCTTGATAACAGCTGAGAGATCTTTAGAGATACTGCAGCCATGGCAGCCATGGCAGACTTCTTCGACAGCGAGGCAGAGGTGTCCGATGAGGAAGATGTCAAGCAGAGCAGTGATGAAGACGAGGATGAAGAGGGAGAAGGTGAATATCCTCAACAGAGTCTGCCCTGTTTCACATCCGTTCCTCTATTATTAATAGATTAACCCTAACTCCCTAGACAACAAAAGCAGTTGGAGGATTTTGAAGGATTTTTATTGTTCAGTAACAATGCTTAGGGAGTTAGGGTTAAAGAGTGCTAGTTCAAGCCCTCCTAACATGTATTGTTGATATTTGGTAATGTGGCGAACAGTCTAACGGTGCACACTCATGGAGTGTCGTGGCCGAGCGGTCTAGCGCACCGAACTCAAGTTCTGGTGTTGCCAGCAGCAGGGTGTGGGTTCGAGCCCCGGTCGTGACACTTGTGTCCTTGAGCAAGGTACTTAACCATAATTGCTTCGTCCTTCGGTTGAGACGTAAAGCCGTAGGTCCCGTGTGTTGTGTAATGCATGTAAAAAAGAATGCGCCTTGAGCACCACTTAGTTGGTGGATACGTGCGCTATATAAGTCCACACATTATTATTATTATTATTATTATTACCCTGTTTTTCCTCTTGTGGGCTTGATTTAGTGGTAACCATGGTAACAGGCTAACCAAAACCAATATTTTTTGGCCGTCAGGTGCCAACCGTTGGTTAACCGACCATGAAAGTTTAGGGTAGAATGTCGTATCTGGCCGCCACTATTTTTCATTAAATATAACTAATAATGTAATCTTACCTACCTGGTAAGGTGGAGAACATATGGATGATGATGGACATATACTTCAAATTATTCCAGGATATTTATTTCATGAAAAATCAGGCATTTTTGGTATACGATGACTTCCTCAGTCATGTCAGTCTGATCTTGTAAACTCCACAATTAGTGTGGTCAACACAGTCATTGTACATGCGTAGTGGCAACTATAATAGGATCCTTCTATTTTCTGAAGGGGAGGATTTTTTTAGAAGGGAAATCAAGTCCGAAAACCATCATAAAAGTGGATTTTAAAGATAGTTTTCGCTTTCTGTACCACCAAAAATCGATAGAATGGTTAGTGGTTGCAAAAAAAAATCAAAAAAATCCCTTAAAAAGTGGCGGCCGGATACGACATTCTTTCCAAAGTTTCTGTTAAACAATTAGCGAACTAACCGGTAACACTAGCTTGATTAGTACTATTTCTTCACCAATTTTACTAGCTTTTGTTAATCTATGTTCAAAATTAAAAAGCAAAGCATTTTCGAGAAAAAGAACAAAGTTATTTTTGGCATGTTTATTAACATAGCAAGGTGAACCCCTTAAAAAAAAACTGTCAGAAAAATAAGAAAACAACTATAATATAAATGTATCTTGAAATGTACGTTTGAAAATATTCCAAAGAATCATTTTTGTTAAAATCTTTTCAACGTATTTTAGGTCTGTGCGTTTTCAGATATTTTTGAAACCAGATACCCGAAATCAGGAAACTTCGGATACCCGTTTTCATTTTTGTTGAAAACATGCCTCCGGTGGTGTACAAATACATGTACTGTAAATGGTAACAAATTGACTTTTATAATACAGAGGATACCATACTATTGATCTTTCCTTTATTGGAGTATAATCTCTTGAATTTAAAGATAATTGTCTGTAAAAGTGTAAACATTACATTGTTCAAATGTTAAGTCCGAATTTTAAAAAGTCGTTTACGGGTAATTGGAACCGAAAAATGTAACCGGGTAATGACTGTTTCGGTCGGGTATTCGGATACCTGGCATGGCCCTAACATATTTCCTTTTTTTATGGCACAATTTTAAATGTGTGCCATGTTAGACGACACTCTGTGACGGAGGTGTGGCTTGTGTTGAAATGATGTCACACTTACCAATCAGATTGGTCAATCCCTGCTGTTTGTTTGACAGACCGGATAGATGTATTTAACTGATTGTCGTAAAAAAAAAATTAAAATTTTTTTTTTTTTATACAGAGGGTGAGAATGAGAACCTGGATGATCTGATCAATGACGAAGACGAAGAGGAAGACCAAGTAGGGTCAGACTCCGATGGAGAGATCGGCAAGAAGAAGAAACGCAAACGAAGAGGTGAGTGTGGGTTAGGGGTGATGATACTGAGTTTTTTTGATGATATCGGCGATATTTGATATTATCGTCTCAATACGCGGATTTTATAAATACATGAAAAAATGTATGTATCGTACATTAACGACATTGGACACCGAAATATGAACTACTTTTACATGCAAGTTCTACAGGGAAGTTACGTAGGTAATAAACAGTTCTGAAAATTATTTCCATGTTATCACCATTCAAATGATGGCATTTTCATAATGGTACAGCCCTGGGAACCTGAGCGGCACCGCGTCGTGATTTAGAATTTTTTTTTAGCTCTTCATGGTACCGTAACTTCATTGATTTTACCGTATAATGACATGAAATTTTGAGAAAAAATTTATCACTCCGGTGATATTTTAACAAAAAAGAGCGATATAAATTTGATATCAGCTGTATTTGTTTTAATATCGGCGATATTTTTGGAATATTGTCAATATGGCGATATTTCGATATCTACAAAACCATAACCGATTTAGGCGATAATTTTTTGAATATTGTCTTGTTACGATATTATCGTGATATCGTCCACCCTTAGTGTGGGTTAACGGCAGGATGAAAATTAGCTGCAGTTACTGTATCACAAAGGTCTCGTCATTACTGTATCTCAAAGGACTTGTCATATCACTGGCTTCCCGTTCAAGACCGGATTGATTTCAAAACATTGACTATTGCCTATAAATGTGTTACTGACTCTGCGCCATCCTATCTCTGTGAGCTTATTACACCATACCAACCTAACCACAGTGGACTCCGTTCAAATTCTGATTCCCGGATCTTCAAAAAGCCAACTACACATTTAACTGCGGCAAACAAGGGTTTCTATACTGCTGCACCCAGCATTTGGAATGAACTACCATCTGGTATCCGTCATGCTTCTTCATGAGTCAATTTAAAACATCTCTCAAGACTCATTTATTTTAGGCACTGTGTATTTAAATTGTACTTTAATTGCGCTGTGATACCGTTTGTGTAAGAGCGCTATATAAATGCCTTCATTGTATTGTATTGTATTGTATATTGGGTCAAATCAGACCTTAGAGCTACAGACTTTTACATAGGAAATTTGGGAGACACTCGGGGGAAATTTTCACAGGTTAGTATTATGATATATATTTTTTAAACCTACAGGGTTGAAATGAACATATGGTACCAGAAGTGTATTAACTACATGAAGTGTGCCAGTCTTGTACTCAACCTTGTCCATGGCATAGTACTCCAAGAACAATAGATTTGGGCCATTTGTGACGTATTGTTCCACAGACTGATGCACAAAGTCTTGGAAAGAAGCAGTGCTGTCTGGGATACTTAGCCAGCGTGTGAGAGAACTGTATCTCGTACGCGAACCTTAGCATTTAACGCATTCGCCCCACGTATGGTTCACCTGCATCTAATTTAAGGTTGCGTCTAGTTCTAGAAACTTGCTTCCCGCGTCAAGTGCCTAAACTCATTTATAGCCTATAGTAGGCTGGGCGGGGGAGCGCAACTCGTAACCAAGCTTGTTGTATGTCCACACATTTGATGTCCAATGTCGTGGTGTGTATTACAGCAGGCTGGCACACTCCATGTAGGTAATAGACATCCGACGTTACCGTATGTATTACAGCAGGCTGGAACACTCCATGTAGGTAATAGACTTCCGATGTTACCTAATACAAATGTTGTACCTTCCCTTGATAATGTATTTCATACTTCCTTTATTCAGAAATTGATGATCGACTTGAGGATGATGATTACGAACTGATCGAGGAGAACACAGGAGTCAAGGTGGAGAGGGTAAGTAACCAGACTACATAGTCATGCCAACCAATTCCTGGGTTGTGGATCTTTCTTGCGGCATAACATGAGCCATGTGCATTCAACAAAACATGTAATCTCTGGAGGGCCATAGCTGAGCGGTTTAATACATTGGATGTCTGATGAGTCATCACTGTATGGGTTCAAATCCTGGCTGACGGTGGTACTTCACAGCAAGACACTGTAACACAATTGCTTCTCTCCACCCAGGAGTAAATGGGTGAGGGCTGAGTTGGGTGTTATGTTTGAGTAGACCAATGCGCCAAAATAGCAGCAATTGAGCTGTATACTCCCCAGGAAGCTGAGATGGTTTCAGGAATGATTTATGGGGTCTAATGCATAATGAAAAGCGCCTTGAGCACTAGTGTGGTGGATATTTATGCATTGTAAACAATTTATTGTTATTAATCCTCCTATAGGTTTAACAATCGAAGACACTCAAAATTTGTATGTCACTCCCAACCCATTGACTTTGTGCAGTGCACTCAAATAAATGCAAGGACATGTGGCTATGGTAGGAGGTCAAACCAAAACCACTCAACTGTATATGAGTCTGCAGTACGTACACAGCTCTGTGTGACTCTGCATATAACTTATGTAGGACATACACAAGTGTGTTTGACTTTGCCACTAACTCCAGCACTCTTAGAGAAAAAATACACATGTGTGAACAATTGGCAATGCAACCAAAAATACTCAAGTGACTGTCTGTGGGTGCGGTGCTTACTGGGCCAAATTTCAGCCTGGGCATAGGAGGGTTAAGGCCCCACACGTCAGCATTTTTAATTTTCTTTTTTTGTTTTGTTGCTATAATATGTTGTATATTTCACATAGGGGTATGAACGTTTGCCCAATTCGTGAAGCCTCTCTTAGCCACCATACTTTGTACATGGGAAATTAGGTCACTGCGTGTACATGTATCACGTATTTCGCTTTGACCAAAAAAAAAGATTACCCCCAAAAAAAGTGCGTCACAGCATAGATTTTGAAGCAGACCTATGACCAGAAACTGGAGACTTTTTTGGGCCTAATGTTGTCTGGTACTTTGTGTGGTTTGTGAGTTACAAGTCATTCGTTGAACTACTGACCTTTGGCTCGACCTCTACAACTTCGGGGGGGTGAAGGGGGGGGGGGTGGTCTGTACCTTCCTGTTATGGAGCATTCTCAGAACCTATATACTTCTGTCGTGACTAATGATTTTGAAACATATTGCAGAAAAAGTTCCGTCGTGTGAGGCAGATCTCAGATGAGGAGGACAGCGAGAATGAAGATGGGCATTCTGGGTCCCAGACAGAGGCGCATCAGCGAGATGCCATCGCGAAGGAGATCTTCCAAGAGGACATGGATGAGGGTGAAGAAGAAGAACCTGTGAGTAACTTGAGAAAAAAGAATTCGGGCTGTAGGTTTCACTTTGATTGATAGATTGAAAGAAACATTTATTTCATGCTGACAATAAGTACATTATTAAGTACAATAAGTACATTATTAAAGATGGACTTCAACGGAATATATTACAGTGTTTTGATGCTGTTAGGCTTACAAGAAGTGTGTAATGATTACTTCTATATGATTAAAATTCAAATAAAGTAATTTCTTAATGTAAAAAAAAATTCATTTTGATCAGCATTTCACTATCTAGAAAAGTCGTGTTTCATAAAAGCCCGAACTCATGAATAATTCATATCGTAGGTTGTGACGTACAATCAAGGACTGGCATTCGCTGCTTATGCCCACATGTCATGAGTGTTCCCCAGCAAAGTGCATTAAAAAGCGGCGATGCAAGCGAACTCCCAGTCGTACTCACTTGCCTTCTCTCGATATTTGACGCTTTCAAAGTTGGAACAGAGCCTTGCTTCAAACGATATTTGGTATCCAAACCAAAACTTTCTTTCACTTGACTGGAAGAATCTCTACAGTCGCCCGTAAAATGGGCTGAACAAATCAACGACCATTTTGTCAACGTGAAATCCTTTCGTGTATTGTTCACGAACTTCACCCACTCCTTGGAAGCCGCGGAAATCGGAAAAAACTAACCACTGGATTCTTGGTGGCACTTCTTGTACATCCACCAACAGCACATGTGCTAGGCATTATGCCGTCTTACACAAAATCGTCAAAGCAGGGAAAAAATCATGTGTATCAGCTTGAGCAAGTAAAATCCCCATTGCCAAACACAAAGACAAAAGCGGCTTCCTTTATTTATGCCCCAGATAGTGCGTCACACTTACGCTGGTGTGCGTGGCGCTGGTATTTCACCGTTCATTTCGTATTGTATTTCTATGGGCCTTTGCTGGGAACCATGAAAGCGCGCAGCGTGGCGAGAAAAACCACGCTCAGAAATCTAAGAAGGGGCTATTTTTACAATCAAAATTAAACAAAATAACGGGGAATAAAACCATCGTACTGATAATGAAATAATAACTAAACACAACATAAACAAGACTCAGGAGACGATTTAGTGTACGAGCTCTCGTTGAAGTCCATCTTTAAGTACAATAAGTATATGTGCGTTATCCCTAACCCCTTTCAATAACTGGCTAGATGCCCTGATTAAACCTAACCAGCCCAAATCCTTCAAAATCCTCCAAGGGGCACTTTTTTTGGAAAAATTCAGCACTGTTGGAAACTGGTATTTTCACCTCTTCAAATGGGGCAAAATTACTACCTGGCAAGAAGTACAGGCCATAAGTACTGAATATGAAATATCAACGAAAATGCATGGTGCATTTTGAAGATAAGGGCATGTTTCTAAAGGTGCACTGATGGATAACATCGTCACGATCAGACCAGACTTTCAACAGGGCATGGAATCGGTGTCCTGGTTTTAAGATGAACACAGTGACTGAAAATTACTGTCTCATTTATGCAGCAGCAACGGTAATATGACTTTATCATGTGGGATATTATTTTCAGTCACCGAGTTAATCTTAAACTAGTACTCTGATTCCATGCCCTGTTGATCGTGACGATATTGTCCCTTTAATATAACACGATTTTATTTTCTGCTGTTAGATGAGCCTTTTATTAACCCTCCTACTTCTGGTACCTTTTTCATACAAGTTGATGCACCATTTGAAACCATTCGCTTTTGTGGTTTTGAATGGTGAAATAACTGTGTACAGTATTGATTTCCCCAAATGGTTTTGAATGGTAGGTCAGCTATACAAAACCTTGTTTGGATCTTTCCAAATGGTAGTACAGCTAATACAAAACCTTGTTTGGATACTTCTAAGTGGTGAATCAATGGACCCTCTATGCATTTGAATGGATTTGAATGGTAGTAAAGCTTGCTACCAACACTGTTCAAATGGTATCACCATGTGTGTACAAAACCAATGGGCATTTTGGTAAGTGGAAATTTTGAATGGTTTCAAATGGTCAAACAGTAGGAGGGTTAATAAATTGCTTTATTTATTGTTGTTTGTTGACAGCCGGAGGAGGGAGAGATCCGTGACCGAGGCCAAGTAGATGACCAATATGCCGAGATTGAGTCTGATGAAGAGGAGTCAGGTAGGTACCTAGTTAGCCATGTATGCTGTGTTCACTCAATGCATGCTAAGAGCCATTTCAAAAAAGTACATTTTTCCGATTAAAAAAATCCTCATTTCTGTTTCACCGTATAGAACAGTGCATAAATCTGTTTCACTGACATGTCATGCATACATCAAGTCCGGAATTTCACCTTCCATTTTCCTCCTGCCCACAGATCCGGACGACTTCATTGTCGACGATGAAGGCCAACCCATTGCCAAGAGGAAGAAGAAAGGTCACAAGGGTCACAGATACACAGACAGGTAAGTCCCTCCGTTCTAAAAACACATTTTAACGATATCATTATCTTGACCGAAAGATGACATTGTTTTTCATTGATTTTTTTTGGACAGTGCTCTTCAAGAAGCCCAAGATATCTTTGGTCTTGATTTTGACTTCGAGGAATTCAACCAGTACGGGGAGGACTATGAGGAAGCCTTGGAGGAAGACTCAGAAGTTGGTGTTTATTTCCCCGTCAGAATCACCCATCCATCCATCCATCCATCCATCCATCCATCCATCCATCCATCCATCCATCTTTCTTTCTTGTCTTTCTCCCAGAGAAATCCACATGTCCTATCACTTAATATGAGATTGGGTTCATGGTCAGTATAAAAATGTGTACACGTTTCGCAAATTAAAGGGAAAATGCCAAGCCTATTTTGTGCTGTACCAGCATTCCTAGAACGTAGTTAACGGTACCTATTTATGATAGAACCTTTGATTGTTAATACTCAATTGTCTGTTAGATTTTAAACGTTATGTGTTGTACTTTATGTATTGGAGTGCCATGGTCGAGCGGTTTAGTGCATCGGATTTGTGTTCTGATGGCTGAGTCGTCAGAATGTGGGTTCGAATCCTGGCCGCGACCGTGGTGCTTGTGTTCTTGAGCAAGACACTTTACCATAATTGCTTCTTCTCCACCCAGGGGTAAATGGGTACCTGTGAGGGCAGAGTTAGTTGTTGTGTTTGATTAGCCCTATATGCGCTGTAATGGCAGCAATTGAGCTGTATACTCCCCAGGGAGCTGAGATGGTTTCAGGAATGATTTATGAGCCTGATGAGCAAGGGTAATAATGTAATGCGCCTTGAGCACCATATAAGTCCACATTATTATTATTATTATTATTATTATTATTATTATTATTATTATTATTATTATTATTATTATTGTTATTATTATTGTGGATTCTTTCCTAGTTTGTCTATTTATTTATAGTCGGAGTTCATCAGGCTCTAGGGTTAATATTTTCCACCTTGCTTTTTCCCAGTCACACCCCTGAAAATCTGGAACTTCATTCTTAGAGGGCCAAGGCCACTTGTCCTTAGTAAAGGGCACTTCCATTAGCCCTCAGTGTGTTTCAACCCTCCTACAATCAGTGCAATTTTTGAAACGACCCATTCAGGCCACTCCAAGCCATTAGCTGTTGCCAGTGGACTCCTATGGTTACCCTTCTGTGTACTGTCACACCACTGAGACTGCAGGGTTAAGTGGTCTCCCATCGATACATTGCAGGCCATACTAATATGTTCAAACATTTACAGTGGCCTTGGGTGACACAGAGTTGATTTTGTAAGATTATTTGGAAAGGACAGCAGGCTTGTACATGTATGTACTGAAGGTTGCTCAAGAACAGAATTTTGTGGATCGGAGTGGCCTCCATGTGTAGGAGGGTTAGAATGTCTATGGGAACATTTTGAAGGGGCACCAAGACCAGGGCAACGGGAGGCCATGGCCTCTGTGGCCTTGTTGAAATTTCAGTCCTTCTCTGGCTTAGTGATCATAATCTAAGGCATCATTAGCTTGTCCTTGACTCCTGCCCTGACACTTCTCAAAAGTAACACAAACTTTCTTTTTGCCCTCTTCTATTTGCAGTACGAGGACGAAGAGGATGATGTCGAGATGGGTGAAGATGGGCCGAGAAGAGTACGGAAAACTGGCAAGAAGAGGGCATCAAAGAAAAGCATCTACGATGTAAGTAGCTGCTCTTACACTTTAAAAAAAAGAAAGAGTTTTCTTGTTAAACAGTTCGCTTCGGATGCCGTGTATACACGCAATTTTTTTTTGTACAGCCGATCGGAGAGCGTCTAAACACGCATTCCGATTTTTGTGTGTGTCACCGGGAGACTTGTCAACACGCCACACGTGGCGTGCCGTCGTGGCGGCTGACGTGTATACACGCAATAGTTTCTCGGAGTCCATGGGGTCACGGTTCGGTCGCCCCGGACAAAATGCACTGCAAATACTGAACGAGTTCACTCTTTTCGTTGATTTTTGCCTAATCCCTTTATCCAAGACCTGTTCCTTTGACGTACCAGCCAAGCATTTGTAAAGACGGATTTATATCCATTGTTTACGAGGCATTCGATCTCTCTCCAGGTATGCCGTCTTTTCGACCGGGCGCTGTTCGCTAATAGGCCGTTGCATCGGAGCTTGCCAACGGTCTAATTGTGCTGAACAAACACAACCGTAATTTAAAAAACTAGCCATTTAATTCTCGAAATGTCAATGAGTAAAGGTGTTTATTTGGTTGTCCGAACTTAGTTTCACTGACAAAAAAAATTATTAATGGCTAGAAATTTTTTCAGATTTTTCACTGAAAATAAACCAGCACGGGGGACCGGAAAAAAAAAATATTCCCGACGTCAACTGGTTAAAAGCCCCTTTACACTCTTGGTAATCTCAAGAAATATTATGGATCACATAATAACTTACATGGTGTAAAATTGATAAAGATATCAAACATCCCTTGAAATCTTTCTGTCTAACAATATTCGTTTACACGTGTACACGGTTTGTGTCAAAACATGGATACGTTTCGCAAATTAAACGGAAAATGCCAAGCCTAGACTATGGCCATATCTGGATTGGTGCATTACCTATTTTCCCCCTGATCAATCAATCAATTTGTTTCCACATCAATATTCTGGCTGATATTGTGGTTGAGTGCCGTAAACACTCAGATTTCACGATTTTTCATTTTTCATAGCACCTCTTTTTCGGATAGATTATTTGTTGATTTTTGTTTTATCATCACTTGTCTGTAGGTTGAGTCAAGTAGCCCAGATTTGAGTTTGGTGTCGGGTAGTTATCCGCGAACGTCAACTGCTTTATAAATCTTTGATCGGGGGCTCTGACACAATGACTGATCCAATTCTTCTGCATTTTACCAATAAATTCTGAAACAAGACCTCGGTTGCAGATTTCAACTATTTTTTCGTTTTTCAGTCTATATTTTTTGAAAGTTTTTGTCTCACCTTTCGCATTTGTGTGGGAGAGAACTTTGTTGAGTTTTTGGGTACCTCCTCGAACGATATGTCGTTGAAAACCGATATAACTTGAATCAATTTTTTGGGATTGTATTTTGGTAAGGCACCAACTTTGGCACCCGTAAGTGAGCTTTGACCGAACTAAAGCTTCCAAAAATTTGCACCGAGTTTGGAGTTCTATTCCATAATTTCGAAAAAAGTTTTTCAACTCGAAAAACTTGCAAGTTGCTGCTGTAATTCGATTCTCAATTTCCATAGTTCCGGTGCTGGAATTATCGAATTCGAGTTTTGCTCCCAGATATTTAAAACTTTTGGAATTTTTGATTTTTTCCTCTCCTATTGTCACAATTGATTTGGGGTATTCATCAGGGTCTCCTTTCCCCAATTTCCAATTTAATATCAAAGTTTCAGTTTTATCAGAGTTCATTTTCAGGCAGTAATTTTTGAAAACTTCATTGAGAATATTAAACATGGTAGTCTTTAACCCTAACTCCCTAGGCCCATCTGCTTACACATAACCTGAATCCTTCCTAACTCCCTAGGTCCATTTGCTTACACATAACCTGAATCCTTCCTAACTCCCTAGGCCCATTTGCTTACACATAACCTGAATCCTTCCTAACTCCCTAGGCCCAGTTGCTTACACATAACCTGAATCCTTCCTAACTCCCTAGGCCCATCTGCTTACACATAACCTGAATCCTTCCTAACTCCCTAGGCCCATTTGCTTACACATAACCTGAATCCTTCCTAACTCCCTAGGCCCATTTGCTTACACATAACCTGAATCCTTCCTAACTCCCTAGGCCCATTTGCTTACACATAACCTGAATCCTTCCTAACTCCCTAGGCCCATCTGCTTACACATAACCTGAATCCTTCCTAACTCCCTAGGCCCATCTGCTTACACATAACCTGAATCCTTCCTAACTCCCTAGGCCCATCTGCTTGCACATAACCTGAATCCTTCCTAACTCCCTAGGCCCATTTGCTTACACATAACCTGAATCCTTCCTAACTCCCTAGGCCATTTGCTTACACATAACCTGAATCCTTCCTAACTCCCTAGGCCATTTGCTTACACATAACCTGAATCCTTCCTAACTCCCTAGGCCCATTTGCTTACACATAACCTGAATCCTTCCTAACTCCCTAGGCCCATTTGCTTACACATAACCTGAATCCTTCCTAACTCCCTAGGCCCATTTGCTTACACGTAACCTGAATCCTTCGTAACTCCCTAGGCCCATTTACTTACACATAACCTGAATCCTTCCTAACTCCCTAGGCCCATTTGCTTACACATAACCTGAATCCTCCAAAATCCTTCAGTAGTAAAGCAAGCACATGACATGTATGCACACATGTGTTTCTAATCTGTGATACATGTACATGGCCAGGGACCCTCCCTGCATGCATGGAGCAATAAACAGTGTCCACTGACCCAAGC
Source organism: Zoroaster sp. YZ-2022 (assembly GCA_029582265.1). Taxonomy (NCBI): domain Eukaryota; kingdom Metazoa; phylum Echinodermata; class Asteroidea; order Forcipulatida; family Zoroasteridae; genus Zoroaster; species Zoroaster sp. YZ-2022. The sequence goes on along the minus strand of CM055818.1, from coordinate 18,922,376 downwards.
ACTGACCTTGCAATCACTACAACAAACATGGATGTACATGTACCATGGAAAGGCAAGTATGCCTAATAACCTCAATCCTCCAAAATCCTTCACTTTAGCAAAGAGGATTTTGAAGGATTTGGGAAGGTTAAGGTTAATAATGAATTAATTATCTTGTTTCTGTCACCCAAACAGGTGTTTGAGCCGAGTGATTTAGAGAGAGGTCACTTCACCGATATTGATAATGAAATAAGGGCTACAGATATACCAGAGAGGTGCCAGGTACAACAGTCAATTCTCATTCTTATTTGGTATATTTTGCTGCTTCCAAAATACCTTCAAATCTATAATTGATAATTATTATAATAAGAACTTGTAAAAGGCTGGTATTGAGAATCAATTTCCTGCACTGATACCTGGAAATATCATTGAAAAGTTTGATTGAAAATGTGAGATTTTAGCTGTCTTTTGAAGACTGGTTGTGTTTTAAGAGTTCTTGGGAGACTCTATTCCAAAGTCGCGATGCCTTAATGGCAAAGCATCTATCTCCATAATGCCTTTAGTCTGGTAAACAGAGCCACAATAGATAACATTGATAACAATGGATCATCCCATCGCTGTGACAGATGGTTAACAGCAAGCACAGCTTGTGGAAAGGTCTTTGACTTACAATTGCAGTTTCATATGTGGGAGAGATAGGAATTTTACGCACTGACTTGGCTATACCCATGTTTGCATTTATAGACGATTTGACACGTGCCATCACTTACAAAAGAACCCTCAAGATCAAACTGTAGTCTATGGCATTTGTCGTTTTGAGGGAAAACATTAATTGGGCATTACTTTAATAAGGCACTACATTTCAAATCTATTACAAAAATGTTAATGCACATTTAAACATACACAGTGTTGCATGCCATGAAATCTCACTGGTACTCTTAAGGAGTGCAATCACGTGCAACCACGTGCAACCACGGGAAATGTTCTATTGTACCATTTCTTTATGTTCTATCTTCATTATGGTAAATGTTTTTTGAACCCAGCTTCGTCGGGTACCGGTCACTAAGGCAGATGACGCTGAGCTTGACGAGGAAGCTGAATGGATCTACAGACAGGCTTTCCTTACACCGCCAATCTCTAACCAGGTACGCTCTAATTTTAGCAATATTTTCTTGTGACCAGGGTCCAATTTCGTAGAGATGCTTAGTAGATAAAAATCGCCTACTAGAAAAATTAGCTTGGCAGATTTTTTTGGTTACCAACCAAATTTTCATATAGAAAATACTGGGAAACTTCGTCCCAAAAGATTGATCAAAACTTCAGTTGATCCACTACTGGAGCTACCGCTCTATCGGTGCTACCGCACTCACTCCCAAGATTTCAGTCTTCTCTCCCCACCCACTCGATATCCTTACGTATTTATACCCGGAGTTTCTAACCTCTTGAGCCATTGTTAACCAAAGTAAATTTCCCAGCACAACGCACATGAATAAAACAAATCTCCCGCTGAAACCTTGTTCGAGGAGTAATGTATGTCCCCGCCCGAAAGGTTTGCATATAATTTACTACTACTTGACATTCTGTTCTGGGGCGTCGAAATTCTGTTGTGATGACGTAAAAGGTAAGTAAAAATATCACCCTCTTGTGACAGTATGCATTTCTCTGCTTAGCGGCTCTGTGAAATTGGGTGCATGGATTGGCAGCCCTCGACTATGCAAAAGAAGCAACTTGGTCAAAATGTTTGTGTTCTGTACAAATTGCTTGGATCCGCAAAAAGTAAAGAAATAATTCGGCAACCACTGTTTTCCGCCATTACGGCGGTGGTACCACGCGTCACACACATTGTTTTCTGTGGTTATGTGGAGTATCAGATATTCTGCCCAAATGCCTCTCTTCGAAAAGGAGTGTTAACCCTACTACATGTACTTCTCAGTCTATTTTACCAGCAGGTTGACTGACTCACCAAAACCCTTTGTCAAAACCCTTTGTCAAAACCCTTCGGCAACCACTGTTTTCCGCCATTACGGCAGTGGTACCACGCGTCACACACATTGTTTTCTGTGGTTATATGGAGTATCAGATATCCTGCCCAAATGCCTCTCTTCGAAAAGGAGTGTTAACCCTACTACATGTACTTCTCAGTCTATTTTACCAGCAGGTTGACTGACTCACCAAAACCCTTTGTCTGTGGAATAACTGTGTAGAACCTATTACTTTGTATCATCATCATCATCAGTTCGACCGTAGTCATGTAGTGACAGTTCCTCTCCAAAGCGCCTTGTTCATATATGTTGGCAGATGGCATCTAGGGATGTCATTGTCACGCTCAAGTGTGTCAATAAAAGTTGTGACCGGGTGACCAACAGAACGTTTACCATGGGAAGGTTCCCAGAACAGAACAGGACTTTTGTCTCTCCAGCAATGTCCTGCAAAGCGTAATCTTAGATTCGCTATAGTGTCAGAGAGTTTAGGCACATCACCGTAGAGTTCAGCATTTGTTAGGTGTTCTCTCTACGATGTGTTCTCTCCATAATGTAGATGCATTCCTACATGAAACCACTTTTTACCTTTCAAAACTTTTCAAAGGGTTTTGAAACATAAAACTGAAAGGGTGAATTAATTTATGATAAAACATGACAAATTCATTGCTTGTGCAATAATAGCACCTATGTATTGTGAAACAATGCTTCGGTCATCTTATAATTCCTCCACCTAGATGGGTTGATACTGTATATCAGAACCTTGTATTATAGTTTGCCGTTTCGTTTTCACAATGCACAGGAGTTTTCCGAGCAGGACAGTGGATATGGTTCTGGCTACGAGAGAAAGCCGCCACGGACCAAGAACAGAATCAGAGAGGCTCTGCATTTCATGCGCAACCAACACTTTGAGGTCAGCTTTTGAAAGAAATATACATTTTGTTTTTTTTATTTTCTCAAAAATATGGCCACCTATTTGGATACAATTTTCACAGGTTATATTTGATAACTTTCTTGTAAACAGTTTCTGAAAATCAATGAATGTAAAACTTTAAAACATAAAACCTGAGTTTTTCCATTGTCTTCTCAATGCACCTATTGTAAGCAGTTATTGTCATGACATTTTCACAGGAAATTGGGCTTTTTAAAAGTGATATCAATATATACATAACAGCAAAAGAAACGTCACCCCTAAAAATATTTATTATTTTCAATTTATAATTAATATAATTTGTTTAATGAAGAATATTATGAGTATGGAGTGTAACACGAACACAATGTGGCAAATTTGGTTGACCTCAAAATTCGTCATGCATGACGTCTGAGGACACATAAGCTAAACACATTCTCAGACTTAGGGGTGACGTTTCTTTTGCTGTTATGCATAGATACAGGGTTGTTCATAATGTTTTCAAGCTAAACAATTCCTATTTCACTGGCCCTTTAAGGTACTGCTAATGTTGGCACAACTTCTATGAGTATGCTTACTTTCACTGAATCAAGATGTACATTAACCCTCCTACTGTTTGACCATTTGAAACCATTCAAAATTTCCACTTACCAAAATGCCCATTGGTTTTGTACACACATGGTGATACCATTTGAACAGTGTTGGTAGCAAGCTTTACTACCATTCAAATCCATTCAAATGCATAGAGGGTCCATTGATTCACCACTTAGAAGTATCCAAACAAGGTTTTGTATTAGCTGTACTACCATTTGGTAAGATCCAAACAAGGTTTTGTATTAGCTGACCTACCATTCAAAACCATTTGGGGAATCAATACTGTACACAGTTATTTCACCATTCAAAAGCACAAAAGCGAATGGTTTCAAATGGTGCATCAACTTGTATGAAAAAGGTACCAGAAGTGAAAGTTTCCGCTTATTAAGTTGTGTGTTTATCGAGAAAAAACAGAATTCTTACCGAATACTTTTCCTACAGGTGCCGTTTATTGCCTTCTACCGTAAGGAATACGTGGAACCCGAGTTGAACTTCAACGATCTCTACAAAGTCTACCATTGGGATGAAAAGGTGAGATGTCGTGAGAAGAATGCAAAAGTGATAACAAATTTTGCTCTGTTGCTAGATTAGGGTTTGATTCTGTGAACAATGTTTTTGATGGCGCGCCCCACTAGATGGCAGCACCTCCACAACAGCTCTACATTTTGCCTCTAAAATTGATATTTTTTGTTGGATGTTATCATTTATTTTAGGCACTGTGTATTTTTAAATTGTACTTGCATCTCACTGTAAAGCGCTGTGATACCGTTTGTGTAAGAGCGCTATGTAAATGCCTTCATTGTATTGTATAGCAGTTTGTTATGGTAATACACTGATCTGGCCTGTCAATCAAACAGCACAGATTGACCTGTATGGTTAATACTGTTACCTGACAACCGCCGTTACCTCTGTCAAGCTTTCCAGAATTATGTGGTCTTCACTATCCTAGCCCACCAGCTTTGAAAATGCATCCAGTGTCTTGCAGATAGGCCATGTAATTTTTTTTCCCAGGATGAATGTGGCCATTTAAAAAAAAAATCTTGTTAAAAAAATGTTTGCTAATAGACAACAAGTTTGTAAAAATGGAAATTTCATAGAAATTGCCCACATTCATCCTGGAAAAAAAATTACGGTTTCCATTGCAATTGATAATCTCTGATATTACTTGCACAGGTTTGCAGCCCAAAATGATCCATCCAGTTTATGTTTGTGTGTATGTATGTACTGTGGACATTGTACATCCTCATTAGTGTTACAGTGCACTGTCACTGACTTGAACTGTTACAAATAGTGCTGCGAGTCTCGGAGAAATTGGTCGTTTATGAAATGGTCCGTTTATCTCCTCAGTGGTGTCAGCTGAAAAACCGGAAAGCCAACCTCAAGAAGCTGTTTGAGAAAATGCAGGCGTATCAGTTTGACCAGATCAGCACTGAAGATCTCCTGCCCGACTCCATCAGGCCCCTGACAGCAGCCGACTTGGACAGGTGTGAAATTGACAAGGCTTATCCTAATGCAGGGTGCATTCAAGTAGCTTCCCCGGGTCGACCCAGGTCTCACTCGGGTGCAATCTAGTAGCTCTGAATGTTTTTTGTCTGTTATTATTAAATTAGAATTTCCCAACTGAATTTTTGTCTTCAGGAGACAAAACGTTCTCCTTCATAATGAACACAAAAATCAGAATTCATTTTCACTATTTTCTTATTAACGACACGACCTTACTAACCTGACAGGTTAGTAAGGCCCAAATGCATAAATAACCCGGTGGAATTTGACAGCCCGGTCAGAACCCGGTATTGTTTACCGGGCTAAAATTTGAATCAGACTGGGTTTATCCTCATTATGGATTCTGGAGAGATCTTTGCTAGCTGGCCAGCCAGTACAGGACAACAAAACTAATTTGCCAAGCCCTAATCCTCCTGGGTAAGGGAACAATAGCTCCGCTGGCAGTCAGCAGATTCAAAGGGCCTCCAGTGCTAATCCTTAAAACCACAAGACTTGCCAGTATTAACTACGTGTGAGTGCTTTTATAGAAAAAAACTTCCTAAACGTGTAATATTTTTGCAGAAGTTATGACGAGAGGCATACATTTTAGAACTATAATTGAGGTCAATAATTTATTTATGCAAAAGAACCGTTAAAGATAGCGTATTGCTAGGCATGTCACAGGAACCAGTGGTAAATTTTGAAATAACACAGCATTGCGTACACACACCTAGAAACGAGTACAAAAACATTTCGTTTTCAAAATTGTTTTCTAAAGAACAAGAACACATTTTTTCAGTTATGATTCCAGATTTGAAGAGAGGAAGAATTCTTCTCAATATAAACCAAGTTTCCTTACGAACAAAAACAGGGAAAGTGCTACTTGTACTGCTTGAAATGGTTCAATGTTTAATACTTGAAAATCGAGCGAAAGTGGTCACAGCACCAAATGATTTGTGATTTAAAATAATGTGTACGGGGAGTACGTTTTTCACGGAATAGCAGGAAATGCATCACGTGATCCGTAACGCAATCAGTGATTGGAAGGGTCCCCTTTATTGGCCCCTTTGGCTGTTCCGCCTATTGAGCCTACTCCAGCTGCGATGGGCTCGTGAAATAAGAATATAAAAAAATCACCGCGAAGAACAATATTTTATGTAAACTCTTACAGGACAAAATACAACCACAGCCTTTCAAATTTCAGTGTTGTATTAATATGAATGGATTTGGAGATATAACATATTAAAATAGACACATCAGTTTAGACATTTTCACTCACGGTACCAACGCTTATACAGTCATTTTTGGGGGGGGTTTACTTTTGAACCATTTCATCAATTTGGTTATTTTTTTATTAAGTTTGATATTTTTGGCCGTTTCAATCAAAATGAGTTTTGTACAAGGAATTGGAATTTTGGGTCTAACATTTTAACAACAGTGTAAGAACAGACAATGTACTTCAGGTTATGAAATTTCAAAACAGTTTTATTACAAAACATTATTTTAAACCCCGATCCCCTATTTCCACAAAATATATTAATTTTATTTTTAAATACAATCAACCAAACTTTATACCAGAGAGCTGTTTTATTCCCAATTGTAAACTTAGTTTGTCAGTCGACCCTTTAATTCTTGTCTTGCCCGTTTGCAACCGTCGTTGAGGACTTCTACAGTTTTACACTTATGGTCCGTGTACCAGTCTGTGAATTTGGGGAATTGTTGTTTTGCTTGCTGAAATATCGCATGAATCACTTCTCGGTTAATTTGTGGTATTTGACATTTTTTGTTATTCTCGTCATGAGGTTCCTGTCACATTCTGATGGGCAAGTTCATCTTTCGGGATTTCGAAATTGACACCAATTGAGAATACTATTGCACAGTGGTAACATGAATGATTCCGAAAAATGTGTTGTGCGTCAATTGGGAAAAAGTGTAGGCTAATTCGTTAATTTTTGTTTTGTCGTTTGCGTTTTAGTTCGAAAAATACCTCGAAAACATCATTCGGTCATAGAAAAAAATGGCATCAAGTTGATTTGGATTCTTTATGGTTTGAAGAATAATCCATGAAATTTTCAAAGATTGTACCGAAGTTGCATATGGGGACTTTTTCGGCGATGAGTCCACAGACTAAAATGTGCATCCATATTCAAATTTTCATTTGTATACTGTACATATTACGCTCAAGGCATGTGGAACATTATTAGCGGTGCAAAAGTAGTAGCTTTTACAGTAGTATTTTAAGGCGATTTGTCTCGCTGGTCCCCAACGCATACAGATGTATTATGTTTGTGCGTAAACTGCGGAGACCTGGGAAGCTGTGGCGCTTGTTTACGCCGATACAGGCGAAGTTACCAAGGAGAATTATATTTGTATGTACACACAGCCACATAGTCGCTGATTTAGGCGCTAAGATTCATACAATTATTAGTCTGCTACATACCAGGTATGTGCATCCTAATGGTATGTGCTGGGGAAATAAAAAGGACTCTATCAAGACCTACTAACGTGTGCATGTTACCAACAGAAATTTACACAGAAAAATCTTAAAAGGGGTGAAGAAATCGTCTAAATTAAACCAAAAATTGTAGTAACTGGCACCTCCGACACTATCCAAAATCACTAGCCAGCGAATAATCCTTTAACAATAGTGACTTATCCGATTAGCCAGCCTTTTGTTCGACCCCAGAGCCAGAGTCCAGAAGGCAACTAAGCGATACGCTTGAGTTACCGAGCGCTTTCATGACTCACACCGGGCTAATTTAAGACAGGGCCAACACCGGGGGATTTATAACACCGGGTTATTTATGCATTTGGGCCTAATGTAGGGAGCATCCTGTCTATGACATCATTATTGTAGGGATACCATTACGGTATATCACGGAGGATCAGTCCCCAAATTAATGTGGACCAGTACAGTAAAACAAAATGTAGGACTTGAAGACAATTATAAGCTTAACAATCACAGTTTATTCTTTGATAATCCAGGTAATTAACAGAATCCACGGAGAATAATTAGCACTAAGTTATATCATTGTTGATATAATCCACAGTAGAAACTCAGTGTAGAAACCCAAGTAATGTAGAAACACAAGCAGAAATATTTACTAAAAGTGTATACAGGACACTTTGCCTTGCCTTCACCTTAGACGTAACTTACACTCAAAACTGCTCTTTGTCGTGGCCCCGCCCCCCCAGACTAAACGATGTAGACTCCATGGACAAACTAAAGGACGTCTACATGCACTTCCTCCTCTACTACGGCCGGGATATCCCCAAGATGCACAACGCCCTCAAGAAGACCAAGAAGAAGACCGTCCAGACCAAACTCATCAGACGCCCCACCAAGAGGATCGTCACTAGGACGATACGGTGCCCTAAGGAGAAGAAACACAAGGAGGACAAACCCAAAGAAGATGATGAGGTTGAGGTGGAGAAAGATGAGGAAGAGAAAGATGAGGAAGATCAAGAGAAGGAGAAAAATGATGAAGATGCGGAGAAAGAGAAAAAGGTGAGTGGTGGTTTCCAAGACGATACATTTTGTTTTATTTGAGGATAAGAAAGATTAGGAGGATGAAGATGCTGAGAAAGAGAAAAAGGTGAGTGGCGGTTTCCAAGGCGATACATTTTAGGAGGAGAAAGATTAGGAAAACTAGGACACCGATTCCATGCCCTGTCGAAGGTCTGCTCTTATCCTGATGATATTGTCCCTTTAATCAAATTATTTATTAATCATTAAACAAGATAGTGTATAATACAGGCATGCAACGTTTCAGCTGATCAGCTGATTTCCACTTTTTTTCTTTAACCCTAACCCCTTGGGTATTTTTACTAGAAAGTATCCTGAATCCACCAAAATCCACCACTAAATTTTTGGTGGATTTTGGCGGATTCAGGATACCATGCTCACATGAAAATTTGTATAGTATGTTGCTGCATAGAATCCATCAAAATCTAACATATACAGTACATGTAACTATAATCCATCAACCAACATGACCAAGCAGTTAAAAACTATTGAAATCCTGAATCCATCAAAATCCGCCACATGCTCAATGTGGAGGTATCCTGAATCCACCAAAATCTTCCAATACAGGGGGATGGATTTTTATGGATTCAGGGTGGTTAGGGTTAATAATATTGCTATAGAAAACTGAAAAACACTGTACAAAGGTTTTTGTGCCCGGCCATTTCCTCTTCCTTTGCAAAGTTGCATGTCTGATAATAATAACAAGAATACAAGTTTTTCAAGCAGTCTTTCACTTACTTCGTACAAGGAAAATAGACTTGTACTGATTGAAAATGGATTTGCCGGTGGTAAAGTGAACCGCACAGAATATATATCTTTAACACAAATGTCTGTTTTTGTTTCAGGACGAAGATTCCGATTCTGAGGATGAGGTTGAAATCGAGGAGGAGGTGGACACTGAGGAAGAGGTTGAGGTAGAAGTAGAAGTCGAAGAGGAAGATGATGATACTGGTGAAGAGGGGACCAGCCACCAGATCAAGCAGGCTACCAGGAAATCTATGTATGCCGTCTGCCAAGAGGCTGGCCTGGGTAAGAGTCTGCTCCATCGGGTATCAGGGTACCCGGATACCCGACCAAAACTTTCACTACACACTCCTTTTTTCCTTGTTACTATTTTGGACCTGGGAATCGCAGGTTCTGTGGTTTAAGTCGGGTTCTCTATTTTTAAGTCAGGTTTTCTTCTTTTAGTCCGATTTCTTATTTTGAAGTCATATGCACTACCCTATTTTAACCTTACCCTTAAAATATTACCCCCCCCTCCTTTCACCTCAAACATAAAATATTCACCTCCACAATCCCATATATTTTTTAAATATAATTTTCTTCCTTTCGTGCCCAGTTTGACAAAGTCTGAATCTTTATAATCAGTCGTAGAGCAAATGTAGCGTTCTTCGTTTCTTTCACCCGCAGACGCCCTTGCCAAGAAGTTTGGCCTGACGCCGGAGCAGTTTGGTGAGAACCTCCGTGATAATTACCAGCGATACGACCCTGAACAACATCCCATAGAGCCTGCCGAAACGGCCAAGGACTTCATCAGCAGGTAGGGTAGTAATAACAAGAATCACCATTTACCCTCCTGTTGATTGATCATTATCAGAAGTCTATTATCTTCATGAAGTGTGCCACTCGTTCACTATGTAGTCCATGGCATAGTACAATGGATGTGGGCCATTTGTGACATTTAGTTCCACAAACTGACGAAGAAGCAGTGCAGTCTGGGAGACTTAACTCAGTGTGTGAGAGAACTGTATCTCGCTCGCGCACCTTAGTGTTTATCGAACGCGCCCATTGTTCTCCCCACAGATGGTTCACCTGTGTCTAGTTTAAGATTGCATCTAGTTCTCTAGGAACTAGCTTCGCGTGGGAACACCCATCCCATGATGTCCTACGGCAGGCCGGGCAGGGGGTAGCAAAACCCGTAACTAAGCTCGTTTTGCATGCATGCATTTGGAGTACAATGCCATGGTATGGATTACAGCAGGCTGGCACACTTCATGTAGGTAATAGACTTCTGATACAAGTAAGGCCACATTAACTATGTTGTACATTAGCCTCTAGTTAGTAGTGTACAATGCCATGGTATGGATTACAGCAGGCTGGCACACTTCATGTAGGTAATAGACTTCTGATACAAGTAAGGCCACATTAACTATGTTGTACATTAGCCTCTAGTTAGTAGTGTGCGCATTTGGAGTACAATGCCATGGTATGGATTACAGCAGGCTGGCACACTTCATGTAGGTAATAGACTTCTGATACAAGTAAGGCCACATTAACTATGTTGTACATTAGCCTCTAGTTAGTAGTGTGCACATTTGGAGTACAATGCCATGGTATGGATTACAGCAGGCTGGCACACTTCATGTAGGTAATAGACTTCTGATACAAGTAAGGCCACATTAACTATGTTGTACATTAGCCTCTAGTTAGTAGTGTGCACATTTGGAGTACAATGCCATGGTATGGATTACAGCAGTTTGGCACACTTCATGTAGGTAATAGACTTCTGATACAAGTAAGGCCACATTAACTATGTTGTACATTAGCCTCTAGTTAGTAGTGTGTGCATTTGGAGTACAATGCCATGGTATGGATTGCAGCAGGCTGGCACACTTCATGTAGGTAATAGACTTCTGATACAAGTAAGGCCACATTAACTATGTTGTACATTAGCCTCTAGTTAGTAGTGTGCGCATTTGGAGTACAATGCCATGGTATGGATTACAGCAGGCTGGCACACTTCATGTAGGTAATAGACTTCTGATACAAGTAAGGCCACATTAACTATGTTGTACATTAGCATCTAGTTAGTAGTGTGCGCATTTGGAGTACAATGCCGTGGTATGGATTACAGCAGGCTGGCACACTTCATGTAGGTAATAGACTTCTGATACAAGTAAGGACACATTAACTATGTTGTACATTAGCCTCTAGTTAGTAGTGTGCGCATTTGGAGTACAATGCCATGGTATGGATTACAGCAGGCTGGCACACTTCATGTAGGTAATACACTTCTGTCATTATGTAATTTACACACGAGATCTTAAGGTCCTCAGTCTTGGTCTCGGTCTGGGACCACTCGGTCTCGGTCTAGGTTTCGGACTTTGTGGTGTCGACTACAAAACTGCTATTTGCTAGCTGAAGGTGTAGTGTAGACGTATTAGGTTGATAGAAAATGAATATTTATTGGTGCGAGGATGCTGCTTGTCCTTGTTGGGAGCAGAATCTTGAATTTAATAGTCCATAGGTGTCATTATTTGACCTGCAATGAATTTATCACTCTCTGTGAAAATGTTTTTAAAGGTAATTAACTTTCTTACTACTAGGAAAAGAGCAATGTAAAGATTTTGAACAAAAAGCAAGATCAGGATGTACACAGAGTATTCATCTTTAACTTACAACCTGGCCTTTTTAAAAGAATTTTTTCTGGAATATATTTACTGTAAAATGTTGAGAGAAATGAACATCAGGGTATTCTTGCACCCTTTTGGGAAAAGACCTTCCCTTATCCAGGAAACGTGTTTTACAGTGGGTGTTTATGGTTACGCATAAACCCATTTTCGTTTTCCCAGTAAATTCGGCACAGAGGAGGCCGTGATGAAGGCGGCAGGCTACATGGTGGCACTGCAGCTTGCCAACGACCCGCTGGTGCGTCAGTGCGTCCGACAGACTTTCTACGAGCGAGCCAAGATCAGCGTACGCCCGACCAAGAAAGGAATTAAGGTATGATTGATTGGTGATCATTATTTGAGCTGTCTGAGGACACACCTTACAAAGTAACTACAGTCTTGACCGTAACTCGATTTGCAGTGTTGCATCAATGACTTTAAGCTAAGCTTGGGGGCGATAACACGATAATATCGAATATTTGCGATCCCTTTTTTATTCGATTATGATATCGAGGGCCTTTCCAAGTTATCGAGATATTGACATATCGCGATTGAAAAACAAAATTCGCAATTTTGAGCTGATTCAGAAATTCCATGGAAACAAAATTAGGGCAAGTCTTTTCAGCTTTCGGAAGTGAGAAACAGAAACGAACTACTTCAGTGGTTAGCCAACTGTCAGATCACAAAGGAGCCACCATACAGAGGCCTACCAAAGTACATACGACATAAAACACAATAAAGGGGGCCACTTTGCATCCGTCACGTTAGCAGTTTTTCCAATGGTTGTTATTTATTTTTAACTACCTGAAACCGACCAAAAAGTGTTTCAACATGTGAATGGACATGCAGGCTTATACTAGAACTAATTTGAGTTGATTTATTTATTTATTTTTTTTTATTATTTTTTTTTTTACCCTCAAATTTCCATAAAAATTGGACGGAAAAAGTTACCTCACTTTTCCGTCCATTTGTTGATGGAAATTTTAGGGTAATTAAAAAAATAATAGTAATAATCAACTCAAATTATCTTTAGGATAAGCATGCATGTCTATTCAAATGTTGAAATTCTTTTTTGGGTGGTTTCAGATATTAAAAAACAAATTATAACCATTAGAAAAACTGCTAAAGTGACGGTAGGAAAGTGGCCCCCTTTATTGTGTTTTATGTAATACACACTTTGCAAATGAATTGCCGATGTCGCGATTGTACATGTCTCTCAGCTAAGCGCTGGCAATTTATTGTGACATTTGTCGAGGGTTGCATACCTGTGGTTATCGGCTCTTAAGCAACCATGTGTGAATGGGAAAAAAAATAATCGCGACACTATCAAAAATCGCGATATATTGTGGATGAAAAACAAATCGATATCGCCCAAGCCTACTTTGAACCAGTGTACACTTTATGGTGAAATATCTGTAAATGTATCCATAATTGATATACAAATGGAGATATATGTACACAAACCAATCTGTAGCTTATTTCATTGTGATGGTAATGAGAGAATAACGAAAAAGCATTTCTGGCCGAGAGTGGTCAAACTTCACCCCCACATCAGACACGATGACAGTTACGAATCATGTTCTAATTTTTTTGACTTAAAAGTTTACTGAAATGTTAGCATCAACAAGTTTACACCAAGTAAGTGTTTTTGTAAGACTGTGATAATTAATAGATTTTTCGAGATTACCGATAGTGTATATAGTGGCTTTCAAAGGATCACTTTATAAATGCAGAGCTGCCAACTCTTCCGGATTCTGCGGAAGACTTCGCGTATTTGACGGTAATTTACTTACTTAAAATATATGCAAGGAGGCCACTCCTTTTGGCACCATAAGTAAATTACCGTCAAATACGCGAAGTCTTCCGCAGAATCCGGAAGAGTTGGCAGCTCTGTAAATGTCTTCAGGCCTGTGATTCCTCAGGATTTTTCCTGATTTCAGGATTATTTTTTTTTTACAAATCTCCCTTTGCCTCAAAATTATCTTGAAAGAAGAGAAGTATCCACCAAGGAAAGACGGAAGTACTCTGTATTGTGTCCAAACCTCTCGTTTCTTGTTTGTGGGGATGTGGAGAGTCTGTAAATCCTCCAAAATTAAACATCCAGGATGTTCAGGGGGCTTTGTCCTCTAGACCAAAGGGAGACCCAGCCCCACTATCCATTTTTCAGGATTGTTTTACTTTTGTCAAATCACAAAACTTTCTTCTTTGCTTTGCTGTTCAGAGAGGTAAATGTTACTCAGTTATGTCAACATTTGAATCGGTTACTGGTCAGCTACCTAGGGTAACGACCAAAGGTGTACCCCTGGCCTTATCAAGCCTTTACTTCATAGGATATAATCCTAAATTTTGTATTATTTTTATGATTTTTTTATTCCAAGGAAATTGATGAGGTACATCCCTGCTTCGGGATCAAATATCTGAAGAACAAACCAGTGAAGGATCTCCTTGGAGATCTGTATCTGAAACTACTGCAAGCTGAAGATGAGAAATTACTCAAGATCATTATGGATATTGACTTGGACAAAAGCAGCAGGTATGGTGTTTCCCCCCTCCCCACTCAAAAAAAAAAATAAAAAAATAAAAAATCCCTATTTGGAGTGTCGTGGCCGAGCGGTCTAGCTTACCGGACTCAAGTTCTGGTGTTAGCAGCAGAATGTGGGTTCGAATCCCGGCCGTGACACTTGTGTCCTTGAGCAAGACACTTAACCATAATTGCTTCTCTCCACCCAGGGGTTAAATGGGTACCTGTGAGGGCAGAGTTGGTTGATTAGCCCTATATGCGCTGTAATGGCAGCAATTGAGCTGTATACTCCCAGGGAGCTGAGATGGTTTCAGGAATGATTTATGAGCCTTATGAGCCTTATGAGCAGGGGTAATAATATAATGCGCCTTGAGCACCACTCAGTTGGTGAATACGTGTGCTGTATAAGTCCACACATTATTATTATTATTATTATTTTTTGTTGTTGCATGAAGGGTCTATGATATTTGATGTAGATACGTATAATTGAAGGTATCCTTGTTGCTGGACACAAACGGGAACTTTATTTTCTTCATACAGTGAAGTTTGAGTGTACCGTTGAAATGCAGGGGACAAGTCAAAACCCTCTCCAAGTAAATCTGGCACATAGTATTAGCCAGAGGGGTGTCTGGGTGTCTTTTGTACACACAGTTTAAATTTTGGTCACCCGATTTCATCTGCCATTTACATGTAAAAGTATCGTAAGTGAACAATTTGTACACTCTGTTTTGAAATTTCCAGCAAATTTGGACACCCTATTCCTAAATCCTAGCTAATACCTTGATCCGGCAGTCGTGTCAAAATTATCTATTTTTTTATTTTATTTTTATTTTATTACATTTTACACTGGCAATCAGATTACATCAATTAAATATAAAAACCAAACCCTAAAAAACTACAAATACACAAAAATTCATTTTAAACAATGCCAGTGAGTGGTAAGATAGACCAGGTGACCAGCACCTCTACAAGGCCATCCTACCACAAGAAACTCACTAAACATTATATACCTCGTTACCTCCCCCACCCCCAAATGTTGACCCACTGGAAAATCTGAGCTACGCCACTGCATCAGCAATTAAATACATGAAGTTGGTAAGTTAATAATTAAGATCACCAATCTTGGGGTAGGTTAACCCAAATTTCTTTGCAGCTTCTTCAACAGCAAGAACCTTTTTTTAAGTCAAAATCAAAGAGTCCGTTTTTTATAGTTTTTGGCCACATTTTGAAAATGTGTTTCCATAACTTTGATACACAGTGCATATTGTCCATCTCTTCTGCACCATGGGATATCTACAACCACTTTCAAATAGCATCAAATCTTGAGTATCCTTGTATTTCACACAATAATCGGGTATTTTACCTATGCAGCTCAAAGAAACACAGTAACCCTGCATAACAGTTACCTCAGGATGATTATATGGCTTATGAAATATTGCACAAACCTCAGGAATAGTCTCATTGGGTCTGATACCGAACCCAGGCTCGAATAGCCTCTTGTTATGTTCCTCTACACTTCTGCACGTACATAGGTTCAAGATGCCAATCGCAACGATCAAGTTCAAAGTAGTAAGCATATGTGTAGATGATGGAGATGGGGCATGAATGTTCTTTGCCGTTGAATTTGACGAAGGCGTCTTCAAATCGATCTACATTAACCCTAACTCCCTAGACAACAAAGGCAGTTGGAGGATTTTGAAGGATTTTTATTGTTCACTAACAATGCTTAGGGAGTTAGGGTTAAGGTGTTTCATGATGTAGTTTTGACAGTTTGTCACGGTGTCCCTCCATATGTAAAGAGGAAAACGGGCAAATCCTCCAAACATCGTCTTCCCAGTGGCAATTATGTTTGGGTTGTTCGTCTCCAATGCTGGTGGAATACCGAAGATATGTAGCTTGTCGCCATTGAAGATAATTTCTGGTGTGACTGGTGTAGTAAACATAACATCAGTGTCGGTCCAAGCAGTAATCGGTGTATCGACATATTGATCCATGAAAAAACTATTCCAAATCTGTCGCATGTGACCAGTTGACCTGACTTTTACTAGCTCTAACACATGGGGATCTGCAGGTTTCGGTTGATACTTCATATCGAATACAAAACCCATGGGTAGTTCTTGTTCAGCAGCTTTGAGTTTAGCAGCAAAGTCATGGTCACTCTGTGATTCTTCGTCAAGTATTAGACCAATCTTACCTAATTTTGGTGACCAGAAGAGGGCAGCAGATTGTAATGCAATGCAGAAGAAACAACGGATCATTTCATGTGATGATGCCATGTGTATGGTATCACAAGTGTCACACCATATCCGTTGGTTAGTGATAGATCTGGTTGGATCGAGTTGCTACTGATATTGACAAACTCCTTGACATTTGTTTTTGGTGGCGGTTGTATCGATGCCATTTGTTTTCTTGGTAATATCATGGATGCTGTGGAGCGTTGGGATAACGGTGCATTCATATAAATATACACTGCCATGCAAGTTACGCACCACAAAACTGTGCCGAATATGGGTAGCAGTTTCTTGACTCTCACAGTGAACATCATTATCTGCTGGAATTTCGGTTGTCCGTCTTCGTTTATCCATCTACCGAGTGCAGAGCCATGTTGACCACGATAACGTACTGCCAGACTGTTCCGACTGCCAGACTATCTAATGCAATGTTCCAATGCTGAGCAAAATTTCCGAAAAATACTGGTAAAATTGCGAAAAAACCACGGGTGATACAAAGTGCTTCTCACAATTATTTTGTCACATTTGAAGTATTTGTTTTCCTTTCCTAAATTAAAATAGCAGGGTTCCAATAAAGAACTAAATAACCGGAAATTATCTGTAAAATAGCATAAAACACAGGCAATACTTCTTTAACCCAAACCTCCTAGATGGCTAGGAACCATCCCAAATCCTCCAAAAATCCGTCAACATGCAGTAAAAAGGTACCCCAATTGTTGGACTTTGATGGAATTGGTACAGTAGCAAATGCAATGCATCCATGGCTTGGCTATACACAGTCCTGAATCCAACAAAAGCTCTATTTGCTGGGCTATACTGTGGAGTACTGAATTCATCAAAATCAGGGAAAACCAGGAGAATAGTTAGGGTAGTTAGGGTTACGTCTATAGAGGTATGTCATCCATTTTAAATTCTTAAAGGTTTTATATTTCTGTGAAGCGCCTTGAGCGTGATTGATTGTGACCATACTGATTGAAACGTCGAGTTGTAACCACCAGTTCTTTTCAGAACTAAGTACTACTCAATTGAGAATTTCACATGGTGTCACCACACAGTTTTTACTTTTCCTTTTTCACCATGCAAAGCTACAAATAGTACTTATAATATTATTATCCAATTTTTATCATGACATTTGTCCAGTGACAGCTACCAGCCGACGACATTTTTTGAGGAGATCAAACAGCTGTACTACCGAGATGAGTTCAGCCACACCGTCCAGGAATGGAACAAGGAGAGAAGCGCAGCCATCGAGACGGCCCTCAACAAGATCCTGTATCGTGAGATGGCCAAGGAGCTGAAGAGCAAGCTGGTGCAGGAGGCTAAGGAAGGTATCATCAAGGTAAGTTAACCCCTAACTCCCAGACCTGTGATTTCTCAGGATTTTTGTTCTTATTTCAGGATGTTTTACAAATGTTTTACAAATCTCCCTTTGCCTCGGAATCTTCTTGAAAGAAGAGAAGTAGCCACCAAGGAAAGAAAGAAGTAGCCTGTATTGTGTCCAAACCTCTAGTTTCTTGTTTGTGGGGGTGTGGAGAGTCTGTAAATCCTCCAAAAAATTAAACATCCATGAGGTTCAGGGGGTTTTGACCTCTAGACCAAAGGGAGACCCAGGCCCGCTGCCCATTTTTCAGGATTTTTTGTCAAATCACACCTGTGTTACATAGTGCAAAATCGGCCATCTTTATGGGCAATGACTACACATTTTTCCATTGT
Source organism: Zoroaster sp. YZ-2022 (assembly GCA_029582265.1). Taxonomy (NCBI): domain Eukaryota; kingdom Metazoa; phylum Echinodermata; class Asteroidea; order Forcipulatida; family Zoroasteridae; genus Zoroaster; species Zoroaster sp. YZ-2022. The sequence continues at coordinate 18,904,052 of CM055818.1, read as the reverse complement.
TCTTGGAGTACTCTGCCATGGACTAGGTTAGTTCATGACTGGCACACTTCGTATAAGTAATTCTGATAATAATTAATGCTTGTAATTGAATGCTAAATTCCGCTCATGTAACCCATGTTACTCAACAGCTGTGCTGTCGGAAGCTCTTTGACTGGCTGAAGGTGATGCCATTCCAAGCCGATCAACAGATGGAGGATGATGAAGACGATTATCTGGATGGCAATAGCCGGATGGGACTACGTGTCATGGGCCTTGCCTTCACAAGTGAAATGTAAGCAGGAAATTGGCAGAAAATCTTTGAAATTTCATGAAGATGCTATGCAGAAGTAATACAAACGTTTCTACTGCATATTATCAACTAAGTTTATTTTGCACTTCGCTTGTGGTCATTTTTTTTTCTTCCGTTGGTCGTAACCAGTTAAGACTGGTTGATGTACCCACGTGACCAGTTCTCAACCAATCAGAATGTCAAAACTGTCTGGGGCATTTCTAAATGTAAATATATGTAATAACATTGTCTTTCCAGGGATTCGGCTGCCTTCACGGCTGTGATCGACGGCGACGGTGAGATGGTGGACTTCTTGAGATTGCCGCATTTCTTGAGAAGGAACAACAGCTTCTACCAACGGGACAGAGACCTAAAACAGGCCGACATGGATTCCTTGAAAGAGTTCATCTCGAATAAGAAGCCGCATGTGATTGCCGTTGGGTCAGAATCAAGGTGAGTACACAAATTAAATTTAAATTCAAAATATTTACAGTATACATGTAGTTCCATGCGCTTATAAGGACCCTGTCCAAATCGGTTAAAATGTTGATATACTTGCCAAGGTATATCTAGTGCACATAAAAGTCAAACACTGTCAAAGTAAGTACTTTTATAGGTCAAAATGATTCAACCGCTTTTGACTGGTAAAAACATTGTCTGGTATTGTTGAGGGTGGTCAAAATGACAGTAAAAACCAGTCAAAAATGCACCTCTGTGCACATTTGGGTCAACAGTCAAAACAGGCAGTTGACTGATTTTGACCTCTATAGCTACTTGCCACTAAAGTGCAGCTATAGTACAGGGTTAATTACCAATTCTATATCTTACCTTAAATATACTACTCAAAACAATTTAGGGAACACCGGATTTTTAACATGAAATAGGTTTGAAATGTTCCATGAACCGGGATTTTCATTTGCAACCCCCTCTCTCTTTCAGTAGTCATGTCATGAAATGTGAAATCACTACATGCATCCTTTATCATCTGTTTCATTGTGCAGTTGTTTCTCATCAATTCTGTGAAACATTGTGTTTATCTGAAATAAATGATCTTGCTTTAACTGAGATTATTCCGGTGTTCCCTAAATTGTTTTGAGTAGTATACTAGGGTATTTTGATTCTAAAGTGAAATTAATGACCTTTCTTTCAGAGTCACCCTTGGTGTCATCAAAGACATCCAACAGTGTGTGACCGACCTGGAAGCGGAGCAACAAATCGCACCGATCAGTGTCCAGATGATTGACAGTAATGTTGCCGAGGTGTATGCAGCAACCAACTTGGCGGAGGTAACTATTGGCGCAGAAACTTTCCTGAATCCACTTTCCATAAAGTCCAACACCATCCAACCACTACCGCTCGACTGCTGGACTTGGGATGGATTCGAGCCACCTGGCCCTACACGAAGCAGGCATCGATCTTAACTGCAGCCACTGCGGCCATTACCGTGGTGCCCCTCTGAGTTGGCCGTCATGCCCCTTTGGTTGGCCGTCATGCCCCTTTGGTTGGCCGTCATGCCCCTTTGGTTGGCCGTCATGCCCCTTTGGTTGGCCGTCATGCCCCTTTGGTTGGGCATCATGCCCCTTTGGTTGGCCGTCATGCCCCTTTGGTTGGCCGTCATGCCCCTTTGGTTGGTCGTCATGCCCCTTTGGTTGGTCGTCATGCCCCTTTGGTTGGCTGTCATGCCCCTTTGGTTGGCTGTCATGCCCCTTTGGTTGGCCATCATGCCCCTTTGGTTGGCCATCATGCCCCTTGGGTTGGCCGTCATGCCCCTTGGGATGGCCGTCATGCCCCTTTGGTTGGCCGTCATGCCCCTTTGGTTGGCCGTCATGCCCCTTTGGTTGGCCGTCAAAATTTGTTGCAGCCAAGGCCAAAGTGGCTGTGCCCACTCAATGCTTAATGTCGAGGCCTGACGAAGTATCCCTGGCTGGGCTATATACAGAACCGAGTTCATCAAAATACATCAACGCCAGTCGTTGGAGTTTGATGGGTTTGAGGTTGTTAAGGTTAAAGGGACAATATCGTCACGATCAACAGGGCATGGAATCGGAGTGCTAGTTTTAGATAAACTCAGTTACTGAAAATAATACCCCACACGATAAGGTCATATAACCGTTGCTGCTGCATACATGAGCCAGTAATTGTCAGTCACTGGGTTCATCTTAAACTAGGACACCGATTCCATAACCTGTTGAAAGTCTGCTCTGATCGTGACGATATTGTCCCGTGAATTCACCACTCACTCTTATTATAAGCGATCTACCTATGACTGTTCATAAATTATGGCCAATCACAGCACATATTTACATATCACAGAACCACGCTGATCTAAGACAAATGAAAAATGCCTACAAAGCGTGTACGTTGCGATGACACGCAATTTTTTTGATAGTTCTTAAGGAATATCACAAAACTTGGATCTTTTCTGTTTCATATGGAAAGTTTATTTTAGAAACACAGTATGTTCCCAATTAGTAGTCTCAACAACAAACATGTTATGTTTCCAACAGACATTTTTGTACAGAAATATTTTACTTTATCACGCTTTCAAAACTTTGTTCTGATGGCCGAGCCGCCAGAATGTGGGTGCGAATACTGGCCGCAATCATGCTAATTGTGTCCATGAGCAAGACACTTTACTGTACCTTGCTTCCCTTCACCCAGGAGTTTAAAATGGGTACCTGTGAGTGTAAAGGTGATATTGTGTTTGAAAAAACCTCAAGGGAGCTGAAAAAAATTACATGATTGATATTGTCCCAATGACCGGGGTGTAATATGCAAAGCGCATTGTGACATTATGTGTAATGCGCTAGATAAAAAGTAAATATTTATTTATTTATTTATTCAAAATACTTTTATTTTTTCTTCAACCTAATGATATTTCACACTGTTGTGTGTGTCTCTCGTTGTAGACGGAGTTCAGGAAGTACCCGCCCGTCCTGAGGCAAGCCGTATCGGTCGCTCGCAGGCTGCAAGACCCCCTGGTTGAACTTGCCCGCTTGTGCAACAGCGACGAGGACATCATGTGCTTGAAATACCATCCGATGCAGGTAAGTCAAATGAAGCCATTCAACCCGGACGCAGTTGAACCTAAAGGCTGAATTCCGAAGCTCCAGTTGAGACCCACTTGGGGGGGGGGGGGGGGGGGGGGGTGGTACTTACACAGTGTGTTGTTTACTTTTAACCTCCATAATCCAGATATTCTGTTGGTAAGTCAATACATAATATGCACAAACATTTAAAGTACGCGCATTATTTTCGCTACTTCCGGTTCAAGGAATTCTTTAGGCAGAAATTTACTTTGTTGATAAGATTTTTTAATAACAAGATTTGTTAATAAGAAGTCTTTACAGCGCATACGTTTAAAGCAAGTCCAAGTGTTCAATGCATTACCAATGGGCTTCTGATGATCGTTGGAGTCACCACATGCAAAGTGGGCATGGTTTATGTTGGAATGACATGTACGTCACACTTAGGGAGCGTCTCAAAAGTCGGGCACGTTCTAGGCGCAAAAGAACGTTCCCGTGGGCACACGCCCGCAATCCATTGGACCGCCAGAACGTTCTGCTGGACCGCGACATTGTGCCGAACTACGGGAACATTCCTACACGATTGAATATGCGCGTTAGCATTTTTAACGTACACGCGCTGGAATGCTCAACCGATTCAATTAGAACGTTCCGACCGTTCGGACTTTTGAGATGCTCCCTTACCAACAGGATTGTGTGCTTCACCCATTGGGGCTTCACCCATTGGGGCTTCACCCATTGGGGCTTCAGAGTTTTTCAAGTGAACCAGCTGACAGCTCACTGGGGTGAGCTCACTGGGGTGAGCTCACTGGGGTGAGCTCACTGGGGTGAGCTCACTGGGGTGAGCTCACTGGGGTGAGCTCACTGGGGTGAGCTCACTGGGGTGAGCTCACTGGGGTGAGCTCACTGGGGTGAGCTCACTGGGGTGAGCTCACTGGGGTGAGCTCACTGGGGTGAGCTCACTGGGGTGAGCTCACTGGGGTGAGCTCACTGGGGTGAGCTCACCCGGTAGCTTCTGCGTTACAGTAAATTTTTCGGTTCCAATTACCCGTAAACGACTATAAAGCCACACAAAATGGAAGTCTCTGATTTTTTTTTTGTGAACAAAATGTGTGTGGGGAATGGGGTTGCTACGAGTCGTTTTTAATATAGAGGCAGGAAATTGTTACAGTAAGTCTCCACTTATTATGACTCTAATAAAACAAGAGAAACTTGTGTTCATATTGGTTATATTATGTGTTGTTCCAAAATTGTTTATGGGTACCTGGGTATCCGAAGATTTCCAGTTCCGAGTATCCAGTTCCTGAAATAACCGAAAATGCACAGCCTTATATAATTAGATATTATTATTATTAATTTGGTTTGCCTTTTGTTTTCCATTTTGTCTTTGTTTATTTGTCTTTGTTTACTTGTTTGTCTTCCCGTCTGCTTGTCCGCCTACCTACCCGTCTGCTTGTCCGCCTACCTACCCGTCTGCTTGTCCGCCTACCTACCCGTCTGCTTGTCCGCCTACCTACCCGTCTGCTTGTCCGCCTACCTACCCGTCTGCTTGTCCGCCTACCTACCCGTCTGCTTGTCCGCCTACCTACCCGTCTGCTTGTCCGCCACCGACCCGTCTGCTTGTCCGCCTACCTACCCGTCTGCTTGTCCGCCTACCTACCCGTCTGCTTGTCCGCCTACCTACCCGTCTGCTTGTCCGCCTACCTACCCGTCTGCTTGTCCGCCTACCTACCCGTCTGCTTGTCCGCCTACCTACCCGTCTGCTTGTCCGCCTACCTACCCGTCTGCTTGTCCGCCTACCTACCCGTCTGCTTGTCCGCCTACCTACCCGTCTGCTTGTCCGCCTACCTACCCGTCTGCTTGTCCGCCTACCTACCCGTCTGCTTGTCCGCCTACCTACCCGTCTGCTTGTCCGCCTACCTATCCGTCTGCTTGTCCGCCTACCTACCCGTCTGCTTGTCCGCCTACCTACCCGTCTGCTTGTCCGCCTACCTACCCGTCTGCTTGTCCGCCTACCTACCCGTCTGCTTGTCCGCCTACCATTCCCCTTACCCTGTTTAGGATGGAGTGAACAGGGAGGAGTTACAGGAAGCGCTGCATCAGGAGTTCATCTACAGGGTCAATGAGGTGGGCGTGGACATCAACCGAGCCATCGCGCACTCGCACACGCAGAGCTTGGTGCAGTTCATCTGCGGGCTGGGGCCGCGTAAAGGCAACGCCATCGTCAGAGTGAGTTAGATCATTAATAGCATGTATATAAACAACTACCATTGTTGGAAATGTTTTTTGAAATCTACATTTCTAGCCATAGAAGCAAGGCCCTTGTGCATAGAATTATTGGTCTTTATCAGATTATCACATTAACCCTAGAGCTGCAAGGGTCAAAATGAATCAAAATGTTGATATACCTACAGGTATATCTAGTGCACTTAAAAGTCAAACACTGTCAAACCTTACGTGAAGTAAGTACATTTACAGGTCAAAATGAGTCGACTGTTTTTGACTGGTAAAAGCATTGTCTTGTATTGTTCAGGGTGGTCAAAATGACAGTAAAAACCAGTCAAAAGTGACCCTGTGTGCACATTTGGGTCAACAGTAAAAATGGTCAGTTGACTGATTTTGACCCCTGTAGCTAAAGTAGGAAAGTTAATTAATTGTATCTAAAAAACTTACCTGATGTAAAGTTGGAACATGTACCAATCATCCTGAGAAACTATTTTTAAAAAAACATGAGTAGTTTATCATGTAAAATGTACCAAAAGCTGCCAGCCATCAACAGTTTTTTGGTCGTCTTCCCCCCAAAAATGTGATCACCTGTTGGGATGAATCTTTCGCGGGTTAGTGTTGTGATATATCTCATTAAAACCAGGGTCCCAATTTCATAGAGCTTGCTAAGCAGATGAAATTGCTTCGCAGATATTTTGGGGCTACCAGCCACTTTCTCATTCAAAATGTATACAATTTGGCTGGCAGTCCGTTTTATTTTGCTAAGCAAACAATATTTGCTTAGCAAAATTCTCTGCTCGGCAGTAGGGCTGTGCCGGGTATCCGGATCCCCGACCGAAACGGTAATTACCCGGTTCCATTTTTCGGTTCCAATTACCCGTAAACGACTTTTTAAAAATCAGACTTAACATTTGAGCGGTGTGAACAGAAATCTGTGACTCTTGAACAATGTAATGTTTACATTTTTACAGACAATTATCTTTAAATTCAAGAGATTGCACTCCAATACAGAAAAGATCGATTTAAGTATGTTATCCTCTGTATTATAAAAGTCAATTTGTTACCATATACAGTATATGTATTTGTACACCACCGGAGGCATGTTTTCAACAAAAATGAAAACGGTATATGAAGTTTCCTGATTTCGGGTATCCGTTTCAAAAATATCCGAAAATGCACAGCCCTCCTTAGCAACTGTGTGAAATTGGCCACAGAGGGTTACAATGAACATAATTTTATACCATATACCAATGCTGTACCTTCCCTTCAGTAGTCAAAGGTAATTCCCCAGAGGGTTACATTGAACATAACTTTATTCCATATACCAATGCTGTACCTTCCCTTCAGTAGTCAAAGGTAATTCCCCAGAAGGTTACAATGAACATAACTTTATTCCATATACCAATGTTGTACCTTCCCTTCAGTAGTCAAAGGTAATTCCCTGCTTTAACATCACAACCTTGTTTCTATTTGTGTATCAGGTATTGAAGCAGCAGAATCAACGCCTGGAGAATCGTAATCTGCTGGTCACCGTGTGTAAGCTGGGTCCCAAAGTCTTCATCAACTGTGCCGGGTTCATTAAGATAGACACGGCCTCGCTCGGGGACAGGTAAACCACGCATATTCAAAGCAAAGAAACATAATCAAAGGGCAAGTTCTAGTGGTTGACCATTTGTCAGTGCGCATGCTCGGTCCATTAACGCTCAAACGATGGTTGAAAGGCTTACAAGTCGTCACTGGTTCCCTGGTACGCTTTGTTGAGTTTGTGGCACAATTTGAGACGATTGAAGCAACCACTCTGCAGGCTGGATCAAATAATTTGACCAGGCTGAAGTTAGTAAACTTCACTTTCTAAACAATAATTCCCACCAAAACCTGCCCATAGATTCGTGTTTACTACACACACATTTATTTTTGTTTCAATGGAGTGTTTTTCCATGACTTGGGACAAACTCAATTGTATGGTTTTTGTTTGGGGGGTGGGTTAATTTGTTTTGTTTTTTGGGGGTTTTTTTTGCACACAGTACCATTAGGCAAGAATTACACATGCTGGCATAGTACCTTTATCATTCCAAACCATATAAATGATATTGAATGATCAAGCAACAGGATGGTTAAAATAATAAACTGCATGTTGTGCCACTCCGCTTTTGCGCAATCATGTCTAGTTTTCGTTACATCAGCCAACAGTGTTGAGTGCCTTACCCTGATCAGCTCATATTTCTGCTATAAAGTAGTTTGTTTCTGCTAAACAGCTCTGGAAATATCCCCCCTCCTCACCGATCATTGCAATCCATGTAACTATTTTGATGACTTCACAGCTCGGATTCTTACATCGAGGTCTTAGACAGTACCCGCATCCATCCGGAGACGTACGAGTGGGCCCGTAAGATGGCCGTGGATGCCTTGGAGTACGACGAGTCGGCCGATGATGCCAACCCGGCCGAGGCTTTAGAGGAAATCTTAGAGAACCCAGACAAGCTGAAAGATCTCGACCTGGATGCTTTCGCCGAGGAACTGGAAAGACAGGTGAGTTCAGTGTTACTATTAACCGTACCCCCAGGCTTTTCCCAGACACCCTGCAGAATGCAACAGAAAAGTGTGCTGGCTGCTCAATGCAACAAGATCCACCAGCTAGAACAATGGTTCTTTTGTTCTCTGCTGAGGGCAACAAGATGCAACAACTCTTTACATTTGTTGCATTGAGTATGAGTCGGAACCACATATGTGACCTGTCACCACAAATTGAGATTAAAGCCGGAAATTTAAACAATTTGAGTTATTGGTATTTCTGGATTCGGTAGAACAAGAGCTTTCCAATGATATGTAACACTTGGGGTTACAGCGATTTCCCCAGACCACCAGAGGGGGATTTGCGGCTTTGTTTCCGTCTTTGTTTCAAGTTGTTTGTCAGAACACGATAAAAGCTACCAACGAAATTGGCCTGAAATTGAGGTTTTTAATTGTCTGATGGAACTGAAAATTTGGAATTTGATATAAGGAGATTTACAAATTGCAAATATAATAACAAAAACAAATTAGACCTCCCCTCCGATTTTTCACTTTTCCCACTGTACTGTGAAATGGTACAATGCAACTTTACGCTCATTTCGTTGTAACAGGTCACATATATTTGGTAGACCTTTTCCAACCATCTCATGAATTTTTGTTTTGTTTTGTTTTATGGAAGAAAAGTTTTTGTCAAAGTTTTAAAACTACATTATCCATAACTCCCTAAGCATTGTTACTGAACAATAAAAATCCTTCAAAATCCTCCAACTGCCTTTGTTGTCTAGGGAGTTAGGGTTAAGTAGCCATCTTAGACCACTGCATTCCAGTCGCCGCGTGCTTCCCGATTCACGAGACGTGAACTGGAGGTGGCCAATGCCAACCTTCACCAAGACATACAACCCTGATACGTTGTGTGCTCATTCCCTGCACTCTGGAACTCTCTGCCAGACAACATCGAAACTGCCTACACTGAGAATGAATTCGAATCTCTACGAAAAACTCATTTATTAATTAGTAGTTTCAGTTATTTTCTCTGCCGTGTTCATGTTTATTAATCATAATTTTTGTGTGAGCACTATTTTGTATGTAAAGTGCATCGGATGTAAGTTTGAGCAATATCAATTTTTTTTTCAACCGTGATATATCGTCAAACATATATCACGATTTTCGATAGTAATGCGATATATTGTTTTTCATTCACACGTGATTGCTTTAGGGCTGATAACAACAGGTATGTACCTGTAAGTGTCACAATAAATTGCCAGCGCGTAGCTGAGAGATACATGCAATCACTACATTCATGCGTACACCATGGACTTGGCAAATTCGTGGGGCAGCTCCTTTGTGATCCGACATCTCACTGAAGTAGCCTAATCTTTATAGGTTGATGAAATTCTTGCGTCAGGTTTTTTCCCCACAGACACTCAGAAAGCACCGAGTATACAGTGCTATACACACATCAGTGTAGGGCAAAATTAACCCTCCTGCTATTGTTGCATTTTAGTGGGAAGTTGCTGTAGAGGTCAAACCAGTCAACTGCTTGTTTTGACTGTTGACCCAAATGTGCACACAGAGGCATTTGTGACTGGTTTTTACTGTCATTTTGACCACCCTCAACAATACCAGACAATGCTTTTACCAGTCAAAAACGGCCGACTCATTTTGACCTGTAAATGTACTTACTACATGTAAGGTTTAAAAGTGTCCGACTTTTAAGTGCACTGGATATACCTTGGCAAGTATATCAACATTTTGACTGATTTTGACCCTTGTAGTAGTAGGAGGGTTAAATCAATAGCCTAATCTTGTTTCCATGGAATTTCTGACTCGACTCACAATCGCAATTTATGGTTTTTTTTTACTGTGATTTATTTTTTTAATCCCGACATAATTTTTCATCGCAATTTCCTGATAACTTGAACATTTTGTGATATCGTAATTGAATAAAAAAAGGTACCGCAATATTAGATATTATCATGTTATAGCCCAAGCTTAACCCTCCTACTTCTGATACCTTTTTCATACAAGTTGATCCACCATTTGAAACCATTCGCTTTTGTGGTTTTGAATGGTGAAATAACTGTACAGTATTGATTCCCCCAAATGGTTTTGAATGGTAGGTCAGCTAATACAAAACCTTGTTTGGATCTTTCCAAGTGGTAGTACAGCTAATACAAAACCTTGTTTGGATACTTCTAAGTGGTGAATCAATGGACCCTCTATGCATTTGAATGGATTTGAATGGTAGTAAAGCTTGCTACCAACACTGTTCAAATGGTATCACCATGTGTGTACAAAACCAATGGGCATTTTTTAAAGTGGAAATTTTGAATGGTTTCAAATGGTCTATCAGTAGGAGGGTTAATCAGACGTCGGTGGGATGCGCTTCATAAGACTAGTGTTATTATTGCTATTAACGGCTTGAAACAAAGGCTGTTATTAACAGCTTGAAACAAAGGCTGATGCACTTATACAGTATGCTGTATGTCATGAACACAAACATAACATGATTGGAATGCACCATACGTATGTGGTTTTTAAGGTGTAGTATTCAACGTATCCACTGGCATGATGAAATCCAAACAAAATTGCAGCTTAATAACAAGTACAATTCTTTCCTACAGGGTTATGGTAACAAGAGCATCACGCTGTATGATATCCGTGCCGAGCTGAACAGTCGCTATAAGGATCTACGTTCACCGTATCACCCTCCTTCGGCAGAAGAGATATTCAGCATGCTGACCAAAGAAACACCAGAGACATTCTACAGAGGTACGGCATCTCTTTCCTAATTATTGCAAACAATAAGCCCATCTCTCTCTGAACAAATCGTCGGGTCAGAGCAGAAAGGACTTATAAGATCTATACATGCAATGTGTGAGCAGAAAGGACTTATAAGGCCTATAAATTACGTGCAATTCTATTATGTTAAGAAAATTTAATTATTTGGATTTATGTTTTATTTAACAATGGGAGTACTCACAATTTATATTTAGCACTCAAGACCCATTATCTTGTACGTAGTTAGGTAATTACACTTAATTAATCTTATAAGACCTTTTGTCATTAAACAGATAAAATTGTCATCAAGTGTGTATAAGTCCTTACTGCTCTGAGCAGACGAAATTATTGTGTTGGTTAGCTCAGTAGGTAGAGAGCTCTTCACATCCCCCATCCTTTTATCATCTGTGAATATCCCGGAAGCGATAGTTTTTTTTAATATGAATTTTTGGAGTGAACAAGAAAAAAATTACCGAAGCAGGACTGATCGTGCTTCCTCGGGGTTACTGTACTGGTGCTCTGCCCACTGAGCTATTCAGCCCTATCCGCACCATGCATGAGCTGTTGAGGGCGCCGTCTTGGTATATATCACTGTTGATCGATAGGGCAGCGATAGTGAGTGGCGGTATTGTGCAGTTGATGTGCGTACACGCAGCATTCACTGGAATATGTATTAGCAATCTCTTAAAATTTGTAGCATATGTGAAGCATGTGATTGTCCATCCATCCATCCTTCCACAACATCAGCCATGTGGCACATTCCCTTTAAATTGTTACTTAAAGAAAATTTCACCAAATAAACTCTGTTCCGTCTTGTAGGTAAGATGATCCTTTGCACAGTTACAGGGATAGTCTGGCGGCACCCCCCTAAGGATCAGCAAGAATGGGCAGAGAATTTTGCTAAGCATTAATAATAATAATAATAATAATGTGGACTTATATGGCGCACGTATCCACCAAACTGGTGCTCAAGGCGCATTATATTATTACCCCTGCTCATCAGGCTCATAAATCATTCCTGAAACCATCTCAGCTCCCTGGGGAGACTACCATCAAAATGACACAAATTGTGTATAAAACTTTGTATGGTAACCAACTAAACTTGTTTAGCAATTTTTGTCTGCTTAGCAGCTCTGTGGCCCATAATTGGCCTATAAGGTTTTAGGGGTGTCAGTTCTACCAATTTGATGGTAACAGTTTGAGATGCTTCTCAACCCTAACTTTGGAACATGTATTGTCAATCTCTTAACGCCTGTAGTATACGAGAAGCATATGATTGTCCTAGTGCTTTCCCATTAAATTGTTACTTAAAAAAAAAAAATTCAGTAAATAAACTCTGTTGTGTTCTTGTAGGTAAGATGATCCTGTGCACAGTCACAGGGATAGCCCGGCGTAGACCCGCTAAGGATCAGCTAGAACAAGCTAACCCAGTCAGGAACGATGAGACTGGCCTCTGGCAGTGCCCATTCTGTCAGCAAGACAACTTCCCTGAGCTCAGTGAGGTATGGTACTACCAGATACAAATCCCATTTTAAAGAAACTTACCTCGTTATATCCTGTTGGTATTTAGTCGATTCGAAATATGCGTACACATTGGTAGTACGTGCATTCTTTTTACTACTTCCGTTTCCAAGAAATTGACTTTGTTAATAACATTTTGAGTCATTACAATACATACGTTAAATACAAGTCCTAAGCTTTCTAATTTCTTGCATAAATCCTTAAAGAAAAGGATGGTCAATGTATTTCCAATGGGCTTCTGATGATCGTCGATGTATCAAGCATACCTTTAAATATTTTTAACTGAGGTGCTATTATTTTAGTACAATTGTTTAAATTAATTCGCAAATCAATTTTCGACTTCCGGGGAAACAACAATATAAATTGTTTAACCCATATCCGCCTAAACCATGTAAACACACAAAAGACTGTATGTGCCTAAGCCCCCGCACAGAGATACATTGTTTTTGCACACAGAAAGATTCCTTATTTAGAGAATATTACAATCATTGACACAGACACATTATATACTGATGGAAAGAGGAGAACATGCACTTTATTATGATGTCAGACTTGTCTAATTTCATATCTATAATCATGAAATACAGTCATCGGAAAAACGTAGTAAATTGGAATTGGACAAAAACACGGTACGGAAAATCACGTAGGTCGGCGTTTGTAGCGTTTTACATATCTACGGGTTATCACGTAGATCGGCGGATATGGGTTAAAGTGCTTCAAAACGTCTGTATTAAGCTCTCGATAAATGTGATATGTTGTTGTTATATGTGTGAATAACATTGTGTGTATAAATGTTTGGCAAAACAAAAACCAGTGTTCAATCTTTTTCTTTCCTTGCAAAGGTGTGGAGCCATTTTGACGGTGGCAACTGTCTGGGTCAGGCAGTCGGGGTCAGGGTTCGTCTGGACAACGGCATCAGCGGCTTCATCCCGACCAAGATGATTAGCGACAAGAGGATTTCTAGTCCAGAGGAGAGGGTCAAGGTATTGAGGGAGTTACCTCACAAATTTCTAGTCCAGGGAAGGGAGCTTGAGGCATTACAAGAGGGTTTATAGTCCAGAGGAGAGGTTCAAGATATTAAGAGGTTTACTAGTCCATAAGTGGTAGTGGGGCTTCACAAGAGGGTTTTTAGTCAATAGGTGAGGGGCAAGGTGATATGGGGTGCCTCACAAGAGGGTCTCTTCTCAATAAGAGGTGTTGAGGCCTCACAAGAGGGTTTCTTGTCCAGAGGGTCAACGTATCAAGGGGTGTCTCACATGAGGGTTTCTGGGTCAGACAGTGTAGGTCAGAGTTTATTGTCGGAGTTTCCAGACCAGAGAGGGGGGCTTAAGGCATTACAAGAGGGTTGATAGTCCAGGAGAGGAGGAGAGGCTCAAGGTAATGAGGGGATGCCACACGTGGGTTTTTATTCCAGAAGAGAGGGTCTAGGTATTAGATGGGTGCCTCAAATCAAATGTGTCTTGTTCTTTTCTTCAAAAGACTGGCATGACGTTACATTGTCGCATCACCAAGATAGAGATTGAGCATTTCCGCGTTGACCTGACGAGTCGAAGCTCCGACCTGCAGGACAAGAACGGAGAGTATGCGCCGGCCAGGGACACGTTCTTCGACCACAACGTCTTTGAGAAGGATCAGAAGAAAGACGAAGACAGCAAGAAAAAATCTGCTCAGGGTAATGTTGCTGTTCATTAAATTTAGTTTAAGTTACATGAGACCTGTTCTTATAAAGCCAGGACAAAATCGCCAGAAATACCTTTTTGGGTATCACTCACTGGGGATGGGGCTGGGTGATTAAAAAACCATCAAGTATTTCTGGTGACTTTGGCCTTTGTGGGAGCAGGTCTCGTATTCTTTTGAAAACGAAATGCAAATAAAATGTCAAATCGCTACAGCAATTGAAGGGCTAATTTTAAAGAGCTGCTAAGTAGAGAATTTTGCAAATGTTTTTCCTAAGTATAATAAAACATACTACCAACACAGATTTTGTATGGAACTTTGCATGGTAACCAACTTAAATTGCCCAGCAGGTGTTTCTGGTATTAGCAGTTTGTTCTGCTTCAATAGCATATCTATGAAATTAACACCATAAGCTTTCAGGGGTTTCAAATCTGAGGAGCTTGTTTCTAGTGGGAACAGTGTGTTTCCTCTGATGGTCTGAACAGTCAGTGTTCCCAATGGAACTTTCTAAGTATTGTGAATTTTGAGATGCTTCCAAACCCTAACTTTTGGAACATGTACCTTATCTATTTTATCCATCTCTTCAACCCCTGTAGCATACGTGAAGCGTGTGATCGTCCATCCGTCCTTCCACAACATCACATTCAAGGATGCTGAGAAGCTTCTTGTCAACATGGACCTGGGGGAAGTGGTCATCAGACCCAGCAGCAAGGTAGGCTGAAAAACCCCACATGAAACAGAAATGCATTTACCTCTGCAACCTAGGTTGATCCTTGGGTATGGACTCCGTGCATGAACTGTTGAGGGCACTGATCATAGCTATACCACTGGGATGGACCAATGATGACCATGTTTAAGAGGACATTTAATAACCATCCTACTGTAAGACCATACGATCATTGAGTTGGTATCATGAGAGCCTGGCCAATTAAAAAAATAACTAGCCTTTTTTTATAACAGTTGGTACTAGTATAATTTGGTGTCAGAAGTGGGATATGCTTCCAAAACTCTGACTGAACCCCAAATTATGGACCCATGTTCAAAACAATCTGGAAAACAACTTAACCTTTTCAATTCTGTTACATTTTGTTTTGTTTTGAGGAATGTAACTTTGCTCAACTAGACTATACACCTTAGAGGATGTTATACATGTTTTGAAATGATACATACATTTCAAAACATGTATAACATGTGTTTATGTCCACTGACTAGGGCTCGGATCATCTGACTGTCACTTGGAAGGTGGATGACGGAATCTACGCTCATATCGATGTCAGGGAGGAAGGCAAAGAGAACGTTTTCAGTCTTGGGACGTCACTCTGGATCGGCAGTGAGGTGGGTCAAACTCTTAGAGATTGTAGGAAATATTTGAAGTGGTGCAGTCTGGGGAAAAACTCCTGGGGTTATTTCAGAGAGCTGCCCATTTGGAGTTCAATGCCGTGGGCTGGGTTATAGCAGGCTGGCACGCTTCATGTAGGTAACAGACTTCTGGTGGTACACAGTTAAACCAGCCAAGCAAAGGGAGGGCTCTGAAAATAGGCCCCAGAAGTCTGGCCACTAAACATTTGGTTGAGTGGAAGGAATCACACAAAGAATCACAGGGAAGCCTAATCTGTCTTTTTGTGAGTCCTTATCCTGTAACAATACAATACCTGCTCATCAACGTAACCTGGGCTTCTGGAGGGTCTAGTCCAGCCATGGAGAGCTCATTATAATGGCTGCAGTTGTGAACAAAAGACAGCTGAGGTCAAGTCTGCGTTAACAATAAGAGCTATTAGAGATCTGTTCATTAGTAAAGGATCTTTTGTGCTCAGCTATGGGATTATATAGGCCCATAATAGGCCTGGGCAAAGCCTGCCTGGCCAGGCTTCTCAAAAGCTTGCCTGACCCTCCTCCCTAAAAAAAAAAAGCTTTGCAGGTTACATTTGGCAATTCTTTTTTTCTTAGTTGTCTATCTATAATTTAAACCCTAATGACTGCGTCCATTTTTGTCTGGTTACCTGACTCCACCATGAAAACGATCACTTTACATAAAGCACCAGTCTATTTTTGGACATGAGCCTCATTATGATTCCAATAGTGTATTTGAAAACCAAGATGGTCGCTCCGTATAAAAGGTCTTTTGCTTTCATAGGACCATAGGACAAGCCAGATCACTTGAAAGTTAGAGAAGTACACTTTAGTTTTATACTCTCTCTCTCTCTGTCTACACAGGAGTTTGAAGATCTTGATGAAATCATTGCCCGTCACATCCAGCCGATGGCCGCCTACGCGCGCGACACCATGCAGCATAAGTACTACAGAGACACCGAGGGCGGCAAACGGGAGATGATGGAGAAGCATCTCGGCACCGAGAAACGCAAGATGCCCTCGCGTATCCCATACTTCATGAGTTTCACCAAAGTAAGGCCCCCCAAAAAAAGCATTAACTTCAATGTAAAAGCAATTTTCTCTTCGTGTGTCGCCTGTTGAGGGCCATTTTTGTTGATATCCTTGTTACCAATCCTATGGCAACAGGTATGGTGTGTACCTTTGAGTGCATAGACCTTTCTTTTGCAATGTCACATCAGTAGTTTTTGCCAACTGGTGATTGGCAAACTTTATAATTTAAGTAAGGTTTGCAGTAGCACCATGTAATTAAAGGGACAGTATTGTCACGATCAGAGCATACTTTCAACAGGGCATGGAATCAGTGGACACAGTTACTGAAAATTACTGGCTTATTTATGAAGCAACAATGGTAATATGACCTTATCATGTGGGATATTATTTTCAGTCACTGAGTTAATCTAAAACTAGCACTCTGATTCCATGCCCTGTTGATCGTAACGATATTGTCCCTTTAATTTCATAAGAGATGTAATAGTTAGTGGTTCTTAGAAGAACCGTTGGTGACAAACACCAACCAACGTTTCTTCTCAGAACTATTGCATCTCGTAATTACATTCTACTGTAATTCCCACCACGAAAAGCTTCAAATCCTACTGAAATATAATTAAAAACATTCCAAATGTACCATGCAGTGTTTGAGCAAAACTATCATCTGGAAATCACGTGGAACAAAGCAAAAATCTTGGTGCAAGTTGGATCAGATCAGTCATGTAATTGTAGCTAAATTGTAGTTAAATTTCTCAACAGATTGACCGAAGCCGAAACGCACACCGCTGAGTTACTCAGATTTCGTCCCTCTGATTTCGTCCCTCTGATTTTGTCCCTCTGATTTTGCCCCTCTGATTTTGTCCCTCTGATTTCGTCCCTCTGATTTCGTCCCTCTGATTTCGTCCCTCTGATTTTTGTCCCTCTGATTTTTGTCCCTCTGATTTTTGTCCCTCTGATTTTTGTCCCTCTGATTTTTGTCCCTCTGATTTTTGTCCCTCTGATTTTTGTCCCTCTGATTTTTGTCCCTCTGATTTTTGTCCCTCTGATGTTGTCCCTCTGATGTTGTACCTCTGATGTTGTACCTCTGATGTTGTACCTCTGATGTTGTACCTCTGATTTTTGTACCTCTGATTTACCAGGATTATCCTGGGAAGTTCATGCTGTCTTACCAACCACGAAACAAAGCCAGGCATGAATTTGTCACCATCACCCCGGAGGGTTACCGGTACAGAGGGCAGATCCACCAGTCATTAAACGCCCTCCATCGGTGGTTCAAGGAACACTTTAGGGACCCAATACCGGGTGAGTAAACCCCCCTCAAACACCAATCTTTCTGGAAATAAATACAACTCAAGGGTGCATGCTTATACATAGGCCTCCTGGGAATTTATTTTCCCTTCTTGTTAACCCCGTCTTTGGGTGAGCTAAAAGGCAGTACGTAATTCATCAACATTTATTTCCCATACACAAAGCATAAACCATACTATAATGAAATGCAATAAGGAAAACATGGTATGGAGGCATGGCCCAAGAGAGCAGAAGCTTGTATATGACATAAAACACAATAAAGGGGGCCACTTTGCATCCGTCACGTTAGCAGTTTTTCCAATGGTTGTTATTTATTTTTAAGTACCCGAAACCGACCAACAAATGTTTCAACATGTGAATGGACATGCAGGCTTATACTAGAACTAATTTGAGTTGATTTATTTAATTTTTTAATTTTTTTAATTTATTTTTTACCCTCAAATTTCAATAAAAATTGGACGGAAAAAGTTACCTCACTTTTCCGTCCATTTGTTGATGGAAATTTTAGGGTAATTAAAAAAATAATAGTAATAATCAACTCAAATTATCTTTAGGATAAGCATGCATGTCTATTCAAATGTTGAAAGTCTTTTTGGGTGGTTTCAGATATTTAAAAAAAAATTACAACCATTAGAAAAACTGCTAACGTGACGGTAGGAAAGTGGCCCCCTTTATTGTGTTTTATGTCATATAGGGATGCCTAATAACCCTACCAATCCCCATCCAGTCAAACTCCAACACCAGGTTTGGTTGGAATCTGTTAGGATGGGTACTGGACACCTAAACTGATTGTCTTTTACACTGGGTTAGGCATACCTCCAGAATCAGAGTCCAACAGTTTG
Organism: Zoroaster sp. YZ-2022; assembly: GCA_029582265.1. NCBI lineage: Eukaryota > Metazoa > Echinodermata > Asteroidea > Forcipulatida > Zoroasteridae > Zoroaster > Zoroaster sp. YZ-2022. Next base: position 18,885,513 of record CM055818.1, on the reverse strand, counting down.
TGTGTACAGTTTGCCATATGGTGTTGGAATTTGCAAGGATTGGAATGGTTCCGAGTAAATTACACTAGGGAGTTAGGGTTAATGTAATAACACAGATAAAGATGAAAAAGTACACTTTTTGGTCAAACATCTGTAAATGCATCCTGAGATATATCAAGAGATTCATACAGACACCAATATGTGAAAGAAGATTCAGCTTATTCTGTTGTGTCCTTAAAAAAAAAAATATTGTATTATACATAACCGCAAAAGAAACGTCACCCCTAAAAATATTTATTATTTTCATTTTATAATTAATATAATTTGTTGAATGAAGAATATTATGAGTATGGAGTGTAACACGAACACAATGTGGCAAATTTGGTTGACCTGGCAGCCAACCATCCCACAACATTGTATATTTATTATGTTTAATATTATAATTAATTAACAAAATTTAGGGGGTGACGTTTCTTTTGCTGTTATGTATATATGGAAATAAAATCATCAGGGGATGATCCATTTAAATTTTGCATTTTTATTCAAGTTTTCTCGAAAATGACATAATGTCGGAGGGGAAAGACTTCTCAGGGTGTTTGGTGCCTTTTTTTAGGTAATAATTTTCTTTTCAGGTAATTACACATGTAGTTGATCCCTCAACTAAAGTGAGGTTAAAAGAACCTTATCGCACAACTTGTGTCTCGACTGTTGTTCAGTGAGATTATGGTTCAGGAGAAAACCAAATTCGGACGACTCATTTCCCAGCTATTGCTAAGTGAGCATGAAGTTCAGGGAGGACCATGGGGACTTCACAGGGTCTTCTCAACGTTTTGATTAGCGTGCGCAAACTGAAACTATATCAGTACTCCACCATGCAAATCCTTAAATCTTACAGTTGATCCCTGTTAACACTTACCCAATTTTGTTGCGATTTTATAGCTTGTGTTATTACAGTATGTTTCCTTTTTTTTTGTAGGGGTGACGCCAGCAAGTGTCCATCGTACTCCTATGGTTGCTGCACCAGAAAGAACACCAGCAGTATACAGTTACATGGGTAAGAAGGGGCAAGGGGTACCGCCAATTTGGTTGTCATGTATGAAACCGGAAGTCTATTACCTACATGAATTATTCCGGTCGTGTACTCAACCTAGTCCACGGCATAGTACTCCAAGAACAATGGATTTGGGCCGTTCGTGACGTATTGTTCCACAGACTGACGCGCAAGGTCTCAAAAAGAAGCAGTGCAGTCTGGGAGACTTGCCCTGCGCGTGATTGAACTGTATCTCGTGCCTGCATCTTAGCGTTTAGCGCATTCACCCCACAGATGGTTCACCTGCGTCTTGTTTAAGGTTGCGTCTAGTTCTAGGAACTAGCTTTGCGTGTCAAGCACTTGATCCTATGATGCCTTATGACAGCGTAGCAAAGCTCGTAACCATGCTTGTTGTGTATTGTGCATTTGGAGTTTAATGCCGTGGTATGGACTACAGCAGGCTGGCACACTTCATGTAGGTAATAGACTTCTGATACAAGTAAGGCCACATTAACTATGTTGTACATTAGCCTCTAGTTAGTAGTGTACACATTTGGAGTACAATGCCATGGTATAGATTACAGCAGGCTGGCACACTTCATGTAGGTAATAGACTTCTGATACAAGTAAGGCCACATTAACTATGTTGTACATTAGCCTCTAGTTAGTAGTGTGCACATTTTGAGTTTAATGCCGTGGTATGGACTACAGCAGGCTGGTACACTTCATGTAGGTAATAGACTTCTGATACAAGTAAGGCCACATTAACTATGTTGTACATTAGCCTCTAGTTAGTAGTGTGCACATTTTGAGTTTAATGCCATGGTATGGACTACAGCAGGCTGGCACACTTCATGTAGGTAATAGACTTCTGATGAGACACAATCAATAGATGTTGGTTTTGATGCCTGTTAAAGCCAGTTCATACTTCATGCGGACGAGAAAGTGAAGCAAATATTAACGTCGTAAAGTAGCGGCGAATGATTCGACTAAGCTTGTGCGACAACACGATAATATTGAATGTCGCGATACCTATTTTTATTCGGTTGCGATATCGAGAACCTTTTTAAGTTATCGAGATATCGGCAAATCACGATAACAAAAATATATATTGTGATAACAAAAATCGCCATTGTGAGTCAAGTAAGAAATTCCATGAAATTTCGGAATTTCGGAATTTCGGAAGTGACAAACAAAAGCGAACCACTTCAGAAGTACATACACAATAAACAAACGAATTTGCGATTTATTGTGACGCTTGAAGAGGGGGACATAACTGTGGTTATCGGCTCTAAAGCAATCATGCATGAATGAAAAATAATAAGCGCGGCACTATCGAAAAGCACGATATATGTTTGCCGATATATCGTGGATGAAAAAAAATCACCAAAGCTTATTCGACTATAAATGTGAATCGTTTGTCGCAAAATTCTGCTTTTTGACATGAAAAATTAATCGGGCTATGTACCCTACGGTTGCCACTCCAGGAAAAAAACAGCAGTCTTCAGTTATCTGGTCTATGAACAATTTCACATGAAGGCCCTCTAGCAATGAAAGTGCACACAGTGTCTTGGTAATGGGGCTCTTCGGCATGAAGTGAATGTTATGGGCAAAATTTTCTTGCTTAACCCTAACTCCCTAGGTCCATTTGCTTACACATAACCTGAATCCTTCCTAACTCCCTAGGTCCATTTGCTTACGCATAACCTGAATCCTTCCTAACTCCCTAGGCCCATTTGCTTACACATAACCTGAATCTTTCCTAACTCCCTAGGCCCATTTGCTTACACATAACCTGAATCCTTCCTAACTCCCTAGGCCCGTTTGCTTACACATAACCTGAATCCTTCCTAACTCCCTACGCCAATTTGCTTACACATAACCTGAATCCTTCCTAACTCCCTAGGCCCATTTGCTTACACATAACCTGAATCCTTCCTAACTCCCTAGGCCCATTTGCTTACACATAACCTGAATCCTTCCTAACTCCCTAGGCCCATTTGCTTACACATAACCTGAATCCTTCCTAACTCCCTACGCCAATTTGCTTACACATAACCTGAATCCTTCCTAACTCCCTAGGCCCATTTGCTTACACATAACCTGAATCCTTCCTAACTCCCTAGGCCCATTTGCTTACACATAACCTGAATCCTTCCTAACTCCCTAGGCCCATTTGCTTACACATAACCTGAATTATCCAAAATCCTCCAGTAGTAAAGCAAGCACATGACATGTATGCACACATGTGTTTCTAATCTGTGATACATGTACATGGCCAGGGACCCTCCCTGCATGCATGGAGCAATGAACAGTGTCCACTGACCCAAGCACTGACCTTGCAATCACTACAACAAACATGGATGTACATGTACCATGGAAAGGCCAGTATGCCTAATAACCTCAATCCTCCAAAATCCTTCACTTTAGCAAAGAGCATGTAGTATGTAACCTCAATCCTTCAAAATCCTTCACTTTAGCAAAGAGGATTTTGGAGGATTTGGGAAGGTTAGGGTTAATAATGCTTGACGGATGCACTGGGTTTCCCGCCACACATAGAAAATGACACGCCATCCTGATAAAAAAAAAACTGTCATGCTGTGAAGCCTTTGGCCATGCATTAACCTTCGCTTCAGTATTTTGATGAAGTATCCCCCACCCTCTCTGTTAAAGGCTCCCATCTTCTGAAAATAACATTGTTTAAAATTCCCCCACCCTGAATGAAAAAAATCCTAGTGAGATGCATACTTCTGACAACCAATGTTTGCATGTGAAATCGCACACGTATACATTTCGATGACTAAACGTGACACTATTTTTGTCCTATTGATAAAGCAGTGATCTAACTAAAACTTGCATCCTCATATAATAAGTGTATTGTTCTTTTGGGTGTTCATGAATGGACATATTGATACATATGCCTTGTAAGAAAGGAATTTTTGTTCCTTTATTTCTGCCATTGAAGGTTACATTCCAAAAATGGAACTTGTGTCTCCTCTTGAATAATTCACAGGTACACCGATGATCCAGAAATCAGGTGCTGGGTACAGCCAAATGTACGCCACGCCCAGCATGAGCATAGCAACCCCACGGCAAACACCTGGTGCCACGCCCCAGATCAATGCCGCTGCCCGCTACGGCACGTACTCGGGGGCTTACTCCAACATTCCCTCGTATGCCACGCCCCAGACGAACCCCATGGCCACGCCCATGATGACGCCTTCATACCAGGCAATGCAGGTAGGAAGAAGACAAGTTTATCCACGACCTTGTATTACTGCAATATTTATGGAATTTCAATTTTGAAAGCCCTTGGAAATATACATAACCTTTGATGGATGTACAGTGCAATGTCGCTATAAGGCCAAACAAAATAAGTCTCTGGTTTCTGGTCATAGGGCTGCTTCAAAATCAGTGCAGTGACATGTTTTTTTTTTTTTAATTATTTATTATTTTTTTTGCCAACCAGTAAAATACATGATACATGTATACGCGGTTATTGGAACCAGACCAAATTTCCCATACACAAAGTATGGTGGCTAAGAGAGGCCTCACAAATCGGGCAAACCTTCATACCCCTATGTGAAAAAAAGTTGTTTAAAACACAGCACGGCAGAATTCCAATTAATCCAGCAATTTTGGCTGCAATGGACATCATTTTATTTTAAAAAAATGAAAATTTAAAATGCCGACACTCGGATCTGAGACGACGCGCGCGGAGACCAGAAACCGAAGACCTTTTTTTTGGGGGGGGGGGCCTTACCCTATGTATTAGCATTGCAACCATGATTCACGATCCTAGTAATCTGGGTACCGAGCGCAAGCCCTATTCACTGATAGTTCTTTAGACTGTGTCTCGGAGGTTTTTCCAGAGACTGTTCTCAGCTCCACTGATCTGATTTTTTAAGCCTACCCACATTGTAAAGATATGATACGTTATTTGGAGAGTTTTTATTTCAGCATAATTTGTTGACGAATAATAGTGATAAAATTGGCTAATCTTAAGTCAGTTTGAATAAGTTAATGAAAAAGCAACCAGTCTGCAAAAATATGTACTTGGCATTATTGTCACTATAAAAAAAACTGTCACCAAATTGTAAATTAACCCTAACCACCCCATATCCTGCAAAATCCTCCAAGGGGCACTTTTTGGGAAAAATTGAGCACTGTTGGAAACTTGTACTTTCATCTCTTCAAATGGGACAAAATTACTACCTGGCAAGAATTACAGGCCATAAGTGCTGAATATGAAAGATCAACGAAAATGCATGGTGCATTTTGAAGATAAGGGCTTGTTTCCAAAATTACACTGATGGATTTTGGAGGATTCGGGAAGATTCCTAGCCAGAATACCTAGGGGGTTAGGGTTAATTCTTACTATTAAGTAAGCCTCTTACTATTATTTTATATTGTGTTTATTTACAGACTCCATCACAGAACCCCATGCGTACCCCTCAGATCAATCCACTGCGCACCCCTCAGATAAACCCCATGCGCACACCCCAGCAGAATGCCGTACGCACCCCCCAGCAGAATCCTGGGCGCACCCCACAGACTGCCCCTGGGGGACAGACCCCCCAGACGAACGCCATGAGGACCCCGCAGTACCAGCCGACCCCCAAGCAGAGTTGGAGCAGCACGGCCACCGCCCAGCAGGTTGTCACGGCCATACAGCAACAGCTCCAGAGATCCACCTCATCCAGGTAATTATACCTAACAAATCAATGTGTCTGTGCGTGCTGTTATAGGGTAGAGTGCCCAAGATTCAAACCAAGTCTGACCTGTGTCGTTCAAGAAGATTATTATTTTCTTTCAGTGTTGTAAAACAAAAGGGTTATTTAGCAGCACAATTAATGATTTTGTTTTATATATTTCTGGTAATGAAACAATGATTCCTCGTAAGTTTTATAGAATGTAGCACGTAAGCTTGAAAAACCCTGTGGGAAGAAAACCCCCGACAAATATTCTAGGGTAAAACCCACATAATCAGGTGGGGACTGAAAACCCAATCCACATGTCAGCTTGGGTCCGAGTGGGATTAGAACCCATGTCCACAGGGGTGAAAGGCAAGGAAAGTATTTGATCTTCATAAATAAGTTCATCTGCTGAGTTCATTAGGAAAATCGGTCTTTCACTTCTAATTCTGTTTGATAATGACCTCAAACATAATTTTCCTTATATAATGGACAGTCAAACATGAAATGAATTTCTGATTCAACGTTCAGGTGATGGTGACAGTGTAATATTGTACCTGACGATGCCATATTCTTTAAACCTTATATCCTATCCAGATCTGGCAATGCTGCTGTGGACTGGGCCAGCCAGGCTGCCCAGTGGGCCTCACGGAGACAAGATAACGTCAAGAGCAAGAACCCATCAGCTAGCCCGGCCAACCCCAGCCGTCACTCCTACCAGCCCAGCCCCAGGAGCTACCCGAATCCCAGCCCCAGGAGCTTCTCCGGGCGCAGCCCCAAGCGGTACTCGGACCCCAGCCCCAGTCCGTACCCAGAGCCCAGCCCCATGTCAATCTCCACCACCCCGGCACCCAGCATGGGCGGGGACGCAACTCCACTGTTTGATGAGACTTAGTTTAGCTTCTCACTGGGAGTTTATGAGAACATATGTGACTGAGCAGTGGGTACTACGTAATGATAACGTCGCCAGGTGTAAGCCTTTAAAAGACAAAATATGGAAACTAGCCATCCTAATTACCATCATATTATTTGGAAAATCATTTTTTGCTCAATCAAGTGATACCAAAATGTAAAGTTTGTTTTTTGCAACTTGCCAATTTATTTTGTGACGGTAGGTTCCAGAACTAGACATGACACGAACTAGACGCAACCATGCTACAGCGGAGGCACTCAACGCACACTGTATTTTTGCATTTATACAGTACAGCATTCATTAAATATGTGGATAAGGTGCAGCAGATCTTGCACGCCACTGGCTGATCTCCTGATAAGGACTACTTCTTTTTTTCCCTTTTTTTTTTAACTTGCACGTCAGTCGCTAGAATACAATGTCAAGAATAGGGCAGCGATAGGGCATCACATTTGGCGTAATTTGCAGTTGATGTGCCTGTGTGCAGAATATCTCTATTGATCATTGGCTGGCAGAAGTGCATGTAGTACCATAACATATGGGCATAAAGTGTACACATAATGTTCACTTGAACAGGCCCGTGATTTATCAGGATTTTTTCTGTTTTTCTTTTTTTTTTACAAATCTCCCTTTGCCTCAATTTTCTTGAAAAAGGAGAAGTATCCACCAAGGAAAGAAACAAGTAGCCTGTATTGTGCCCAAACCTCTAGTTGCTTGTTTGTGGGGATGTGGAGAGTCTGTAAATCCTCCAAAATTAAACATCCAGGAGGTACAGGGGAGAGATTTGTCCACTAGACCAAAGGGAGACCCGGGCCCGCTACCCATTTTTCAGAATCATTTTTGGCCGTTGACACTGGGTGCAATTTCACCGCTAGAGGGATACGGAGTGTCGTGGCCGAGCGGTCTAGCTTACCGGACTCAAGTTCTGGTGTTAGCAGCAGAATGTGGGTTCGAATCCCGGCCGTGACGCTTGTGTCCTTGAGCAAGACACTTAACCATAATTGCTTCTCTCCACCCAGGGGTTAAATGGGTACCTGTGAGGGCAGAGTTGGTTGATTAGCCCTATATGCGCTGTAATGGCAGCAATTGAGCGTATACTCCCCAGGGAGCTGAGATGGTTTCAGGAATGATTTATGAGCCTTATGAGCAGGGGTAATGATATAATGCGCCTTGAGCACCACTCAGTTGGTGGATACGTGCGCTATATAAGTCCACACATTATTATTATTATTATTATGTGCACGGAATGAACAACATCCATTTCAAAATGTTAAGCATACATCATTTACATGTAGTGTATTTCGGTTGCCCTGTACAATACTTCATAAGGTATACTTCATATATATATATACACATCCTAATATACACATCCTAATATACATGTGTATACGCAAGTGGCAATAAAATAAGTCGGCCAATTACTGGAAGTCGGGCTTGATGGGTGAATGAGAAATATGTATATGTACAGACATGAATTTGTAGACATTCTATCTCGGTTAATAGTTGACATGTTTCTACTCAAATTTTGAAAGAAAAAAAAAATTGGGGGGGAAAAAGATAGCATGAAGCTCAACAAATCTCCAAAAATGTATATTGTTTTGAAATTGTAGTTATTGTTTGTCTAAAATAATGCTTTTCATGCTGAGAAAAAGTTGGTCTGTAATTTTGTAGTGTGATTACCAAAGGTGTACCTGCACTTTTAATCCTGTTCGTAAGTCGATACATGATATGCATGTGCATTGGTAGTACATGCATTCTTTTTGCTACATCCGGTTCCAAAGGTGACATACCGTTGTGTTGTAATTTAACCTAAATTCCTCGATTTTTAACGTTCAAAAGCGATTCTTGAGGCAGAAATTGACTTTGTGAATAAGATTTTGAGTCTTTACAACACATACGTTAAATGCAAGTGCCAAACTTATCTAATTTCTTGCGTAAACTCTTAAAGAAAAGGGTAGTCGGTGCATTTCCAACGGGCTTCTGATGATTGCTGGAGCCAGCATGTGCGAAATGGGTGTATACATTTTACATTGGCGGATCCAGGGGGGGCCCTAAAGGGGCTGTAGCCCCCCCTAAAATCGTTTAAAAAAATAATTAAAAAAATTAAAAAAAGAGAGAGAGAGGGGGGAGGGCTGTAGCCCCCCCTAAAATCGTTTAAAAAAATAATTAAAAAAATTAAAAAAAGAGAGAGAGAGGGGGGAGGGGAGAACACACTCCCATTCCCAGTGTGATTTGTTTTTCTCTCCCTTTGATTATTTCATTGTAATTTTTGTAGTACTGAAAAATAATTGTTTTTGATTCTCAGCCCCCCCTAAAAAATGTTCTGGATCCGCCCATGTACGATACCTTCTTGTTGTATAAAAAGTGTACAGCGTAATAACTTAATACTAAATTTACATAGCTCATAAAAGAGTTTGTTTTCTGAAACTCATTTACATTTTTCACTGTATACAAATATGTGCGGTTATTTACAGAAACTTGTTGGAAATTTGTGTGCCCTAAACCTTTCATTTCCTTCAGTTTTTAAAGGGCTCCATCAGTTTGTAAAGAATACTCAGAATGTACCAACAGGAATTTCATTTGCTTTGAAATACCTGATATTTATTATAATTATCTTAAAACCAAAATGCTCAGTGGCTTTCAATTCATCCGGTTTTAGTGAAGATGTTGCGTCAGCACCAAAATATGTGACCGCTGCGTTTGATATTTTGTGTAGGTGTTATCGAACCTGAAGTTGTGCTAAAAATATCATTGTTTTAAAATCAGGTTATGGCAAAACTGCAATAGGTAATCTTAAAAGGACAGTATCATCACGATCAACAGGGCATGGAATCGGAATGCTAGTTTTAGATTAACTCGGCGACTGAAATTAATACCCCGCTTGATAAGGTCATATAACCATTGCTGCTGCATAAATGAGCCAGTAATTTTCAGTCACTGTGTTCATCTTAAACTTGGACACCGATTGCATGCCCTGTTGAGTCTGCTCTGATCCTGACGATACTGTCCCTTTAAATTTGAGATTCATGAAATCGTAAATGAAAATATTTGTGATGTGATCTGGGAAAACCCTTCACATGGTGAAATTTGTCATTTTTGTGTTATATACATCAAATTAACTGTTTTATTCATGATTCTAGGTTGTCTATAACTTGAGTTATCCTCTCGGGAAGTTATAGCCGCCGCTGTCCTTAAAAAACAATGGCGGAAATGAAAAACAAAAGACGGCTTTTTAATTATCTGTCATCATAAAACTATACATAAAACGATGGAATTTTTATTTAAAAAGAATGATCATTTAGATATTAACAATTAAAATGGTAACAAAAACTCAAATTGTCAAACAAAAAATTAGGGGACTATTTTGCCATTATCTTCAAAACAAGTTCGCCGACATCCGACGGGTTTTTCCAGATCGCATCACATTTCACAAAGTTTTAATTGGCAGTGCATGAAGATGCATCTTATTTCTCTTTAAGACTTGCAATTGTAAAGAAGGCTGAATTGATTTTTTTGTTGGTTTCTCTAAGATGATTGACTGGAGAAGTGCATAAAGTGCTAAAATTTGGTTTCATACATTGTTTGATATGTTTGATGTATAACATTATGTTATGGAATGACATTCTTATTAGAATTGGTCATTGTATTTTCACCTTTTTGTAATTTTGTGAAAATCATGTGTAGAACATGCATTGTCAGAGTTATTAGAAATTAAGTAATGAGTATGAATGATGTAATTTTGAACATTAATTTTATGATTTACATGTATGTCATTTGTAACATACTTTGCTTTATACTGTAATTACTCCCCCCCCCCCCCCACACACACACACACACACACACATGTTGTTACACTGTAACTGTCACAATTGTACCGTTTCACGTAAATGTCAAATAAATTTGAAATCTGTAAAACTGAAACGTACACATGCACTGTTTCAATTAATTTATGACCTTATTTAAATTAGGTCATGGGTCATGGCTTTTTTTAAATTAAAAAAAAAAGTTTTTATAACCTACCCACTCTAAGATTATAACGTCTGAGGACATTTCTTCAATAAATGAATTGGCCCAATGCACTAGCCCCCCCGCCCCCCCCCCCCGGCATGCCCCTTGATATATTGGTGAAAATTACAAGGTTATTCGTCATTGTCAATGGTTGCGTCTAACAGCTCAAGAAAAACATGGTGCTTTATTATGCAAATCACCCATTGATAAGGTGTGTACGTCTATGTGTGTGGGAAAATTCCTTCCTCCATGCAGGTTGACTTGCGGCGGCCATTTTTATAATAGAAGACAAAATGGACACTTGGTGACAAGATATTCACTGAGAACTGTTTAAACTTTTCCATACTGACAGCCAATTTCATGGACAGAATTGCTAAAACATTGTGCCGAGGAAGTCAAAGGAAAGAATGTCGTATCCGACCGCCACTTTTTTGACGTTTAAAAAAAAAAAATTCAACCACCAACCAGTTGAAAAAGGGGTCTAACGATTTTTGGGGGTACAGAAAGCGAAAGGGGGTTTAGTTCCTAGGGGTGGGTGGACCAGTTTAACATGAAGGGGTCCCCCCAAAAAATTTGTGCAATAAAAACCCTTGCTGTATTATATCTCCGTATCCTATCCTATCCTATCCTTTAATCCTCTTTTCCAACTACTCCACACACCACTGCTTGTGGTTTCTATTCCATATCTGTAGCTACCGAGAAAGGGTGAAGAAAGTAAAACTTGTAGCTTTGCATGGTGAGGATGATAAGTAAGACTAATTGCGGTGACACCATGTGGAATCTCAATTGTGTAGTAATTAGTTCTGAAAAGAACTGGAGGTACAACTCGACGTTTCGATCAGTATGCTCTGATCGTCCTCAGGAGAATGCCGGACTCTGGAAAATGCTGCTGCTTAAGTAGACTGCTGGAGGATCATCCCATGAATGGATGCTGGAGGATTAGTTCGTTGAGGCGCGCAGGCGGGAACTGTACAGACTAGGATCCTAGGGGTTGGGGGAGAGGAGTGTGTGCTCACTGAACTGAATCAGTTGTTAACAAGCACAGGGGGAAGGAGGGTGGTTGACTTAGGATATAGGAGATCCCTCAGTCTGGGGTGGGTTATGGACTTTGGATATAGAAGATCCGTCAGTCTGTAGTATTGGTCGCCAAATGTCGCTGATGAAGAAGCCGATGTCCTGTGGCACAGTGTCGTGTTTGACGATCTGATGACCTCTCTGATGCGTCTGGGGTGCCATGCGTCGATGGGAGTGATGAGTTGGGCTGCCTGCCAGTCGATTTGGTGGTCCTTGATGTGCGAGTGCTTGACGATGGCGGACTTCTCGAAATCTCCTCTGCGGCCGTGTGCTCGGTGTTCCTTCAATCTGATGGGGAGGTTGCGTCCTGTTTCGCCGATGTACACCTTACCGCACTCACAGGGGATCCGGTAGACTCCCGGTCCGGTTTGTCCTTGTGGGTGTGTAGAAGTCCTTGGAGTTTGTTGGGGACTGAGTGGAACACATCGATGCCTGCTCGTCGGAGGATGCGCTGTAGTTTGTGAGACGTCGAACCTAGATAGGGGAGACAAGCAGAGAGGGTTAGATTACTTACCTTGCTTTCGGGGTTTGGAACCGGCTTCGCTGTGCTGATCTTGCTGGGATTGTAACCGTTGCGTCGGAGCGTAGTTCGGATCGGATGTGCTGCATGTAGTTCCTTGGGAAGGCTGTCCTTGTCACAAATGTTGTAGGCGCGTTGTACGAGGGTACGGTTGACCGATGACTTGGTGCTTGGCTGATGGAAGGAGCGCTGGTTCAGGTACCGATCTGTGTGCGTGGGCTTTCTGTAGACGTTGTGGTGTAGGGAGCCGTCTGGGTTTCTGGAAATGCCAACATCAAGGAACGCGATCTTGCCGTCTTCTTCTGTTTCCATGGTGAACTTGATGCTCGGGTGTTGCTGGTTGAGATGTAGAAAATCCTGGAGTGTGTCTCTGCCATGTGGCCAAACCACAAAGGTGTCATCCACGTATCGGAGCAACAGCTTGGGTTGGAGGTCGGCGGTGTTGAGGGAAGAGTTTTCAAACTCTTCCATGAAAATATCAGCAAGGACCGGGGATAAAGGAGATCCCATGGATGTCCCAGCTGTCTGCTCGTAGAACTTGCCCTGAAACTGAAAACAACTTGAAGAGACACATGTTAGTAGCAAATCATGAATTTGGTCAGGGGTGAGTGATGTGCGGTCATCAAGGGAAAGATCTTGTACGAGTCTGTCCTTCACCAGGAGGCATGTCACTGTAGTTGGGACATTGGTGAATAGGGAGACAACATCAAAACTAACCAAGATGTCGCTGGGTTGAAGGGTGAGGCCCCGGGTGATCTCAACGAACTGACCGGAGTTGGACATATGGTGTTGAGTGAGACCCACCAAGGGTCGGAGGATCTTAGCTAGATGACGTGCTGTGGTTGTACGTAGGTGAACCTCTGGAGGCGACGATGAACATCAGGTTTGTGAATCTTCGGCTGGCCAAAGAACCTAGGGCAGGATGTGCTGAGATTTCGGTAGGGTTGGGTGGAGAGGGCACCCACAAGGACAAACCGGACCCAAACAACAGAGCGGGAGTCTACTGGATCCCCTGTGTCATGAGTGCGGTAAAGTGTACATCGGCGAAACAGGACGCAACCTCCCCATCAGATTGAAGGAACACCGAGCACACGGCCGCAGAGGAGATTTCGAGAAGTCCGCCATCGTCAAGCACTCGCACATCAAGGACCACCAAATCGACTGGCAGGCAGCCCGCCCAACTCATCACTCCCATCGACGCATGGCACCCCTCGGGGCGGCGGCGGCGGCGCATCGAGATCGTCAAACACGATCTCGACACTGTGCCACAGGACATCGGCTTCTTCGTCAGCGACACATACTACAGACCGAAGGATCTTCTGTATCCAAAGTCCATAACCCACCCCAGCCTGAATGATCTCCTATATCCTAAGTCAACCACCCTCTTCCCCCTGTGCTTCCTTCAAACAATATATAAATAATTCATGGTCAACTCCAAAAATGCTATGTCATCTTTCTCTACAGTTGTATTTAAAAAAGTGATTCATGACCAAAGTTTGAATATTATTCAATAACATCATGCAATATTCATTTTTTTAAACTTAAATGTAGTGACGATCTTTGAGCGTTCAAATTTTGTTCATGACTGTCGGCAGGATTGATGAATGCTGGTTGGCGCCGACAGCTGCCGACCAGCAAAGCTACAACACTGATTCAGGCCTAATTTATAATTACGGAACAAATACACTTGGCCAAATTTTCTGCTTAACAACTCACTGACATTGGGCTAAGGTTGATTTCTTCTAACTTTTGTCTTTCATACAGAAGCGTTCCGTAAGAACAAGGCAACTTGCAAAGCAACAGACGTAGAAATTCAAAGGGAAGTTGCCCACTTCCTGAAGGATGCATCTGACAGGTGTGGCGGAAGGAAGGAGAGACTGGCGCGCGCGGCTGCAGCTGCAGCTGCTGCTGATGATGATGATGTTGATCTTGCCCTGCAGGTGTAAAAGGTTACACTGCAAAAAATATTGGTGACATTTTGAGCAACGTTGGGTCTAGTATGAACTCACTAAACTGTTGGTCAAAATCTTAACTTTCAACTTTGTTGGGTTTTTTTTTTTTCAACCAACTGTTGGATAGAAAGTTTTGACGCAACATTGGATGGACACTAAAGGTGCATCGAATCGATATTTTCCACAATGGCGAGTGGTGGCGAGGCTGTGACGAGTGCGGTTGCCCAATGGTTATAGATGCTTTTGAAGGAAGTTTTTAACTAAATATGAAATTTTTTTCTTCTATTTAGTTGTACACAGTCGTGGCAGTGCAAGCAACGCAGTGATACTGTCATTTAATTTTTTTAACTAAAGATAAATTAATGGCAGTATCACTGTGTTGCTTGCAATGCCACTCTCGGCTGTGTACAACTAATTAGAAAACAAAACCTCATATTTAGTTAAAAACTAACCTTCAAAAGCATCTATAACCATTGGGCAACCGCACTCCTTAAAGAGAGACGCCACTGTCACAGCCTTCGATCCACGTACGACGTATCGTGGGAACTATGCCCAATGTTGATTAATACTTTGATCGCAGTGCGCATGATCGGACGACTTTGCCCAACTAATGTGCATCATTTTTACTAACACTTACGATTAATTCAAATTACCAAAAAGTTGCCAAATGTATGTGCATAGGACAAAAGGGGCAAAAAACAGTTTGCCCAACAACAGAAATAATTGCTTTTATTGGGCAAGCCTTGACAAACAACTGAGGAAACTACTTATCATATTATGTAACGTGTGCTATTTTGTTATATTGTACTATAAGCCAACAAACAGGAGAGGACCAAAGAGGAAATTTGTTAACTATTTATTTACTTTATTTTTACAGAACAAAGCAATACTTTTGGAAAAACAAATCATTATTTTAGTGCCATCACCAGGTTAAACACCTGTGTGCTATTGTCTTTTATTATTATATACACTGTACAGGGTATAAAATCAACTGACTTTTTTACTACCAAAGAGGGAACCAACTTGATTTTTATACTTAACATTCAGGTTAAGCTTTTGCCAAATTACGAGTCATCGTTTTAATGCCAACATTTATGCCAAAAATAATTTCATAAAATTTCCTAAGTTTCTATAAGACAAAAGACGAAAACTAAAGAGGGAATACAAATTATTTATATGTTTTTATTTATATGATAAAGAGCAATTTGTGTTAGAATACTAGTGTTGCTTTTAATGCCAATATTTTTGTTGCCAACTTACATTTTTGTTATGGAAGAAATAAAGTGTACTTTTAATGTACATTGGTCTTCACTTAAAACTACAGCTTCTGTTTTTCTTTTCTGTGGGGGGGGGGGGGGCGGTATTTGAGCGGCTGAAGGGCGGCAACCGATTGGTTATACATTGTAATCTGGGGGACCGCCAAAGGTCTCCCAGCGGACGGCCAGTGGCAGCCGCCCGTTTGCCGATTTGGAGGCGGACCGATGTCGGTCCAGCGGAGGCTACCGCTCGGCAGCCACTGGGTAATAAATGACTGTAACGGTCCGCCATCGGCCCTCCGACGGTAGCCACCTAGTTGCCGCTGGCCACCTAGTTGCCGCTGGTGGACCGACGGACTGCCGGCGGACATTTTTTTGGCGGTCCGCTGTCGGCAGCCACCCGCGGCCCGACGGTGGTGCCACCGGTGGACCGCTGTTGGACCAACCATCCATTGCTAACTGGGAACTGATTCAGTTCAGTGAGCACACACTCTTCTCTCCCAACCCCTAGTCTCTACAGTTCCCGCCTGCGCGCCTCAACGAACTAATCCTCCAGCATCCATGGGATGATCCTCCAGCAGTCTACTTCAGCAGCAGCATTTTCCAGAGTCCGGCATTCTCCTGTGGACGATCAGAGCATACTGATCGAAACGTCGAGTTGTACCTCCAGTTCTTTTCAGAACTAATTACTACTCAATTGAGATTCCACATGGTGTCACCGCAATTAGTCTTACTTAAGAAAGTTAGTGTTTATATAATCATATAACCATGTAGAACACTCACTGGGATTCGAACCTGTGTGGGGAAATGAAAGCATGTTAAACTCACAAATGCATCACCTAAACCACTCGAGTGTGAGGCTTTGATGTCAATGAAAGTCCTTTCGTTTTATTTGACTCTACCGTCTTACTTATTACCCAGGTCGCAATGAATATGTAATGTTTACTGAATAAAACATTAGAATAATTATTTACTGACAATGAATTTGAATATTTATAAGTTGAATATTTATAAGTTACTGAATAAAGTTAGCAGATGTCATGATGTAATAATGTGTGAATTTCTTTGGACTATTCCATGGGAAACAGACAAGGGTGTGTAAGGAAAAAATACCAAGTTCTGAATAAGAACCACTTGAAAGCTGCCGTCGATTGTTCTCAAAGTGTAAGTGTATATAAGTACAGTCAATCAGTGCTCTTTATCCACTTCGTATGTACAATATGAGTTCAACTTATTGGAATATTGCGAAGTTGCTGGGGAGGCTTGTCCCTTGTCCTGGTCTGTGAAAGCAGACCGGGGCGACGGGTTTGCTTGGCGGTGCCGCAACCGGAGGTGCCGCAAGAGGTCCCGTACTTGTAGTATCCGGCAGCGCTTTTAAGATCAGCGCCAGCCTCCCCAGCACAGGCTACCGCGGAAAGCCACCCAATAAATCAAAAGATAGAAATAAACATTATTATGTAGGCTAATCGTTGTGTAAATAAAGAAACCTTTAATAGTATTTTCAATTCATGTTGATGAATTTATGATGAATCCTCATGACCTCATCATCAACCACGATTGAAATCTTGAAAATACATATACACCCTTATGATCCTCAACAATCACGAATGAAAACTATTATGAAAATACACCCTTATGACGACATTCGTGCTTCCATCTACACACTCCGATCAGGACCTCGCAAATGCTTTTTCAGACTTTTTTGTCACAAAAATTGAGAATATCCGTCGTTCTTTTCCCTCAGTTCCTGTCATTCTATCACAAACACCATCACGCAAGGATCCACAATGTAGACTGTCCATGTTTGAGCCTACTAGTGTTACGGAGATCAAGAAACTCATCATGAAATCGCCATCAAAATCATGTGAACTTGATCCAGTGCCAACTTCGCTAATAAAACAAAATATTGATGTGTTTGCTAAGTATATCACAATTATTGTAAACAGATCTCTTTCTTCCGGTTGTTTCCCTAATAGCCAGAAGGTTGCTCATGTTAAACCACTCCTAAAGAAACCCAATTTGGACAAGGAAGTTTTCAAAAATTACCGACCAGTAGCGAATTTAAAGTACCTTGGAAAAACAATCGAGCGAGTTGTTTCATCACGGATCTCTGACCATGTTCGTGCTAATAACCTGTCGGACACATTTCAGTCAGCCTACAAACCATTTCATGGAACGGAAACTGCTCTTCTTCGCGTCAACAATGACATTTTATCTGCCATGGATGAGGGAAAATCACTGCATTAGTTTTGTTAGACTTAAGCGCCGCTTTTGACACTGTCGATCATAAAATCCTTCTCTCCCGCCTTCAATATCATCTTGGAATACATGACACAGCCCTGGATTGGTGTAAGTCCTACCTTTTAAATAGGCCTCAGCATGTTTGTATCGGTAACGCTATCTCCGAGCCTGTTACTCTTGACTATTCTGTACCCCAAGGCTCTGTGCTCGGCCCACAGTGGTTTACTGTTTATACCTCTCCAGTTCGTGATATCATTTTGAAGTATAATTTAAATTACCATGTTTACGCTGATGACACGCAGCTTTACATTACTTTTAAATCTTCTCAAGAACCTGCTGATTCCTGCATTAAAACACTGGAGAAATGTATTCAATGGATTAGAAGTTGGATGAGACAAAAATTCATGAAATTGAAAGATGAAAACAGAATTTGTTCTATTTGGATCACGTCAGCAATTGTCTAAAGTTTCTCTTCCATTTATTACAATTGGTGACTCGCAGATAACTCCCTCATTACATGCACGTAATTTGGGTGTTATATTTGACTCGACAATGACTTTAAAACCACATATCTCCAACATTGTTCGCATATCATCATTTCATATCAGAAATATAAGCCGAATTAGGAAATACTTGAATAAAAGTGCTGCTGAACAAATTATACATGCGTTTGTCACATCACGGCTTGATAACGGGAATGCTCTCCTTTACGGTCTTCCGCAGAATCAAATATCTCGTCTTCAGCACATACAAAACACAGCAGCTCGTGTTGTGACTTTGTCCAGAAAGTCATGCCATATCACGCCAATCTTGAAAGAACTGCACTGGCTTCCTGTTTCACAGAGAATTGTTTTTAAACTTATGCTAATTGTTCACAAATCTTTTAATAACATTGCTCCAATTTATATTTCTGAACTACTTAAAGTCTACACTCCATCACGCAATTTGCGCTCCAGCAACATGTCACTCCTCAAGGAAGCAACTTCAAAACGGAACTGGGGTGATAGGTCGTTTTCTGTCGCAGCTCCGAGACTCTGGAATCATCTTCCAACTAAACTCAAATCTTGTCATAGTATAACCAGATTCAAGTCGATGCTTAAAACTCATCTTATGTCACAACTCTTCAAAGATGATGTATATTTGTAATTGCATTGTAGGTACATGTATCTCGGTACATAATTTGTTTTCCCTATGCTATCATTGTATATTGTTTGTATTAATGTTTTTCTTTGTTTCCGCGCCTTGAGCGCCCAGCAGGGTGGATATGTGCGCGCTAAAAATCTTTATTATTATTATTATTATTATTATTATTATTCGGACTTTCTTTCCCTTTAAAACCCTGCGGTTCATCGTGGTGCTATTTTTCTCAGTCCGTTTGTAAACAATTGTTGTTTACTACGTCATGGAAAACTCAAATCCAGCCACTTTGCATAAGTTCTCCATTGATACAGTGCCTGATAACATGGTAAAAAAATTCAACTTGGGGTGAACCATTGACCTAGTCTTGTGCAAGACCGTTATTATATGCGGATCCACACGATCCCGCGCCAGTCCTAAATCAGCCACCGTAGCTGGCGCTATACAATTTTTTACGATCAAGGCCGGCCGCTAATTACTCTGGACAAAAGGTGGCGCGGCCGTGGACAGCAGAGCCGTATATTGGGACAGGAATGAATGGCGCCCGCAGCGGCGATTGGTTTATCAAATCACAGCGGATCGGCGCGTATACGTAAAAATCACGAGTAACGTCTTGCACCAAGACTACCATTGACCCGGTATGCAGCTTTCAAAGTAAGGGGGGGGGGGGGGGGCCTTGCCAGCAGACAACCCATTGAAACAGTACATCTGTTGTCAATTGACATTACGCGGCACTAATCCCAGACATTGCCCATACATTCCGGCAACCTGAGATGTTTATTTTGAGGTCTGGTTGTGGGTATTAGAATATGGCCAGATAAATATAATTTCTTTTCTCTGTAGAATGTCAGCAGTGCAAAAAATGTGCAAAGAAATTGGTTTTGGGTAACAATTTTTGTTGTTGAAGGGATTGTGGGCTGGCACCCATATAAAACTTTATATTTGGCTTGAATAGTTTCTTGGGTCTAGAGGGACTCAATAAGTCTGTTTCCATTTGAGAAGGGATTGTGTAGGCCTACCCGCTATATGAACGTTTTACACGCTATTCATACGTACTAAATGATTTAGTGCCTTCAAGCGCGCGAGGTTGTATATTGGGCATACGTACTAAATGATTTAGTGCCTTCAAGCGCGCGACGTTGTATATTGCGCACCCATATAAAAAATGTTTTGCTTGAAATTGTTTTCTTGGGTCTAGAGGGACTCAATTATTCTGTTTACACCATTTGAGAAGGGATTGTGTACCCCTATATGAACGTTTTACACGCTATTCAAACGTACTAAATGATTTAGTCCCTTCATGTGTTCGTGCGTGTATATTGTCACCATGCACCGCAGGGTTTTAAAAACAATCCTCGACAATCACGAATGAAAACTATCTTGAAAATACACCCTTATGACGACATTTGGACTTTCTTTCCCTTAAAAAAAAAGCCAGTACATTTACTCATGGTGGTCATGATTTTAATAATGTAGTCAATTATGTTGGAGCGACAAACAGTGGGCGAACAATTCATGTGTCAAATTGCATTTTTCAAATGCCACGTGTATTTTTTAATTCCCGGGCACGCTATATCTGTGCTTACCATTAATTTTATCATTGACCTACCCACTTCAGAAAATAGAAGGATCCGTTCTTAGTTGCCACTGCGCATGTACGATGACCGGATTGGCCATGCGCAGCGCCACTGTTTTTTTGGGGGCGGGGCCGGGGAGAGGTGACAAGATCTAGATCAGACTACTGACATGCATGACTGAGGAAACAAACATGGCGTCTATATTGATTGCTGTTCCGCAGTCACCGTACTCCAAAAATGCTTGATTTTTTTCATGTTTGTAGAATCATCTGAAGTACATATGTCCATCATCATCTATAATATGTTCTCGACCTTACTGGGCAGGTAAGATTACATTATTGGATTATAATGAGCGAGAAAAAGTGGCGGTCAGATACGACATTCTACCCAGTCTTAAGTTTAAGAAAATGTTGCCAAGTTAAATTGAGAAACGATATTTTAAGGAGATTTGCATGCACGTCATACCTATGTATGTCAGTATGTGTGTGAGACGTTTTTATCGTCTGCTTATATTAAAAAGTAAACATGAATCGAGTTCCCGGCCGCTCGTCACATACAACATTAGGAAATGTCACTGGATGTCTCATGCTTGTGTTACAAAAATAAAAATCATAGTGAAATTGTATGATGGGAAGTTCGTGCTTGTGACAAAGTTAGTACTTAGCATTTCTCGGAAAACTTACCAAATTATGGCGTATTACTGGTTGCATAAACTTATCTAAGTCGTGCTTGTTACAGAAATAAAAATTATAGTGAAATTGTATGATTTACTGGAAAGTTAGTGCTTGTGAAAGTGGAAAAAGTTGTTTAACCACTGATTTTACTACAAATAGTAAGAGATTTATATGACCTCAATTTTTTTTCACGAACATCTGTGATTATATTGTTCTATGCCGTCAACAAGCTGTTGTCTGTGGAAACCAAAATATATGAATGCTTTGCATTTGCAATGATTTTTTAAAGAAATACTGATCCTCAAAATGGACACATTCCTTATAGGAGAAGCGAACGAAGACTACTTAATTCGTTGGTGTTTATTTCGATGGTAGTGGAAAATTATTGAGAAAATGAAACATTAATATCATGGTTATGAAAAGAAATCTTTTATTTGACAAAATGTTAACAGCAATTTTACACATTTCAAAGTTTTAAAGTACTTCTTGCAAAAATTTTAACCACCTTCCATTTTATTGGTCTTTCAAGAATATTGATTAAAAGTTTTGAGAGCTTCTCCAAATTATACCATTTTATTTTAAAAATCGAAAACAATATTTTTATTTTCAAGATTAAAAACAATTTTACATCCATCTGGAATAAGATGAAGCATGATTCAACTGTTTTTCTTCTTGGGTACATTTTCTGTGCCCCCATAAACTTTAACAGTTTGGGGGTGAGTCATTATACCAACATCAATTTTCTGATGACTACAATTCTGTGCGTCTCTCAATAAGCGAGCTCAAGATGTCCTGGCGATATGATCATGCATTGAAATTCAGCATTTTACAAGAGAATCCTTCACTGAAACAAACTGAAACACCAAACTGCTAATTTCATTTGTAAGTTACCGTCCAGTTGATTATATAACCTTAGGTGCGTCAATTAGGGTAAATTGAGGATATTTGTCAAATAGGAAAGAATGTCATATCCAACCGCCACTTTTTAAGGGTTTTTTGGAATTTTTTTGTAACCACTAACCAATATAAAAATGATTCAATTTTTAGGTGTACAGAAAGCAAATACTAGCTTTGGTTTGCAGAGTTTATTTCCCTTCTAAAAAAAATCCTCCCCTTCAGAAAATAGAAGAATCCTATTAGTATTATGCGCATGTAGGATGACCGTGTTGGTGACTAACGGGGGAGTTGACAAGAACAGACTGGGGATTTCCACAGACTGACATGACTGAGGAAGTCATCGTAGCCTATACAAAAAATGCCTGATTTTTCATGGGGGTAGAATGTCGTATCCGACCGCTACTTTTTCTCATTCAATAAAACCAATAATGTAATCTTATACCCAGTAAGGTGGAGAACGTATGGATGATGATGGACACATACTTCAAATTATTCCAGGATGTTTATTTCATGAAAAATCAGGCATTTTTGGTATGCGATAACTTCCTCAGTCGTGTCAGTTTGATCTTATCAACTCCCCTGTTAGTGACCAACACGGTCATTGTACATGCGCAGTGGCAACTATAATATCCTGGAATAATGCACTCACACAGTTGGTGTCAACGGAATACAATTTAAAACGTATACTTGGTGAACCGTCACAATACTGTATGCGTACATGTTCATGTAGCTGAGCAGGTCAGAAAAATGGCATTAATAATGCCATGTGCATGCAAGCCAGCAGATAACGAGTCTGATTAGCCATTAACCCTTCTACACATATGGAGGCCACTCCGATCAACAAAATTCTGCTCTTTGGCAATCAACAAAATTCTGCTCTTTGGCAACCTTCAGTACGTACATGTACAAGCCTGCTGTCCTTTCCAAGTAATCTTATCAACTGTGTGCCACCCAACTGTAAATGTTTGAACATATTAAGGGATATTTGATTGTTAACTGGTGCACTGTAAATTGAGTCACTTTTAATAAGATTGAAGTGAATATCAATCAAGAATGGTTCACAGGCAATACTTAGTCAAAGTGAGTTTACTGTACAGTATAATCCAACTTAACAAACAGTGTTTCAGTCCAAAGAAATGAAACAGTTTTGAGTTTTTCATGTGTTTTTTTTTAATTCTATTTATTGCTTTAACATTTCACAAATTCAATCACATTGGTACCACTAAATAATGACAAAAGTTCATGTGATACGAGACCACAAATAAAAGCTGGTTTTTACAGACTGAATGGTTTTGAGGTGGGTACAGGGATGAGGGTTTAGGCAAGCATCAACATTTGTAATGTTCACAAAAAAGGCCAAGATCTGTACTCACAGATCCTCACATCCTACTACAGTGTAGCATATATTTAACATTTTTACCACCAAAAGATACAACATATTTAACAGCATCTATAGTTTAAAATCAATTGCCATCTACTTAATTATAAAGCATTAAATGTGCACTGTCATTACGCTTAAAGAATAAAGTAGACATTTAATCAATAACAATCTACAACCTCATGTTTTAGCCAAAAAAAGTCCAGTTTCTGGTCATCATTGGCTTCAAAATCGGTGCGGTGAAGCGCTTTTTTTTACGGCCATCTTTTTTTGTTGTTGTTGACAATAGGAAAATACGTGATACATGTACATTGAATACGCGAGAACCAAATTTCCCATAAACAAAATATGGTGGCTAAGAGAGGCCTCACAAATCCAGCAAACGTTCTATGAAAAAGTCGTTCAAAGCATAGCACGGCAGAATTCCAATCGATCCAGTAATTTTGACTGCAATTGGACAGATCGTTTCATAGCAAAAAAAAGAAAACTATAGAGGTATTGAGTTTGTAGAAAACAAACTTTTAGTGTTCGAGTGTGCATAACATGTGATGACGTCATCACCTAAAGTTGATAAAAGTTGTTAATATTCTTGGATGTTTCATTGAGAATTCTATTATAACAGTTGTATGCATCAAACATATTTTTTAACGATAAGATATGATTAGTCACTTTATTCACAAAAAATCTGATATTCACCTTCCCTATCACATTGGCTGCAGAGTATTTATTCTGTTGAACTTCCAGTTTTAACTGGAAAAAGGTTAAAATTGGGTTATGTCACATAATTCGACTACTTCAGACTACTACCTCATGCTCATTGTGCACAAATGATAGGCCTATGTGTGGGAAACGGCCGTGTGCTTGCAAAATGGGCTATACATAATACATACAGAATAGTGCTTCAGGACATTTTTTCACTTAAACTTCCGGTTTCGACCGGAAGGAGAGGTCAGATTGGAGAAATGTCACATAATTCAAGATCTTTAAGATGATTCAAAGATTGTGAAAATATCTTTTGTGGTTCATGAGATATGATTTTTTTAAATTATTAAACTTTGATTTAGTGTAATTCGATATCTGATGACCTCACTATGACATCACAATTTAGGATACAACTACATGTTAAGGTCTAAGTATGTGTTAAGTTTCAATAATAATAATTATTATTAAAGGTGCTGTGAACTTTGCAACTATGTTTTTTTTTTCAGATAAGTCTCACTGAGAAGGAGAAAAAAAAACGAGAAAAAAACGAACAAGAAATTAAAAATGCCAACGTGCGGGTCTGTGGCAATGTGCACGGAAACCGGAAACTTTTTTTTTGGCCATAATAAATGTACTCCTTTGTACATTTAACAAATTGCATATAATGGTTATATATTTTGCAAAATTCTTGCTAGGCATGAAATAGTTAACATCGTCTATACCTGTAGTTTAAAGTCAGTTGCCATCTACTTAATTATAAAGCATTAACCCTCCTATGCCCATGCTGAAATTTGGCCCAGTCAGCACGGCACCCACAGACAGTCACTTGAGCATTTTTGGTTGCATTGCCAATTTGTAGGTCAAACCACAGAGTCACACAGAGCTGTGTATGTACTGTCGAGTGGTTTTGGTTTGACCTATCCTAGCCACATGTCCTTGCATTTATTTGAGTGCACTGCACAAAGTCAATGGGAGTTACATACAAATTTTGAGTGTCTTTGGGTTTGACCTCCTATCACAGCCACATGTGCTTGCATGTATTTGAGTGCACTGCACAAAGTCAATGGGTTAAGAGAGACATACAAATTTTGAGTGTCTTTGAGTGTTAAACCTATAGGAGGGTTAAAGGTGCAGCATGCATTTAATCATAAAAAAATCTTCAGCCTCATGTTTTAATAATTGTACGTACTCCTTTCTACATTTAACATAACATTTAAGATTCCATTAGAATTCAAAATTCTCGCTAGACATTAAATAGTTAACAGCGTCTATACCTGTAGTTTAAAGTCAATTGCTATCTACTTAAATATAAAACATTAAAGGTGCATTTTCATGTTTTTATGAGCTTAAATGTACAGTTACCATTCGTAAATGCCTATATCAATTTTGTTTTCATTAAATGTAATGCACATGTACACACGACTCCCATTTTGATAAGACTGGTCATTACCAATTATTAATGCACACCTGCATGATCACATTTCATCCAATCAGATTGTCCGAGCTCGAAACTATCTTCGGTAGGACCTACTTAACAATAATTTGTTTGAGTAATTTTCATTGACCTTGGTTGATATGATGTTCAATCATTGTGATTACAAGCTACTATAGATAATATTCTGATGATGATAATAATAATAATAATGATATTTAATTATTATAATGAGTCCTGGGTCTTTTAGCTCTTCACAGTATCGTAACTTTGTTGCGGCGTGATCTCATGTTTGTTAACTATAATTGCAGATATGACAACTACCTGTGTATTTACAATTTTACCTTGGAATCATCCTTCCACAGCCTTCTAAATTATCAAACTAAAACTTACTCCATGTATGTTCATTTTTCAGCAAAGAGTAACACCCTAGAATTTACTCTTTTTTTAAAGTTCTAAGTAATATACACAGTATGTATTAAAGATGCATGTTCCATGCTGTTAGCAATTTATTCTTTGATCATTTTTATTTTAACAATGCATAATGCCAGTTCAATTATAGATTATCAAGGAGCAGAAAATAAAAAATACTAAAATTGAAAGGTTGGACATATACACTGTACAATGTGCATAGTACATTTGTGTATGGTGTAAACCAATTGGACTTATAACAAAGAGGAGTAATAGGTCCTCAGTTGAAAAATGTGTACAAATCAAATTAAAGATGCATTAAAAAAGAGTTCCACAACAAAGGGAACACGAGGGGAACAATAGGAGGTCCTTGGTTTACACCATAAATAAATGTGTGTGTACACCATGTTCAGATTGTGGGCTTACAATACATTCATTGCCTTACAGAGCTGACAGTAATTATATGGGCAGCATAGGATAAATATCTGATTTAATCCTAACTCCCTAGACAACAAAGCCAGTTGGGAGGATTTTGAAGGATTTTTATTGTTTTAATACAATGCCTAGGGAGTTAGGGATAATATTACTCCTCCACAGACTGCCCTGATTATTACATAGGTGTATTTTGATATGAATGGCCACAAACTTGGAGAAGAGGGTGGAGGATTATTCTTTTTGCCAGATTTTGACAGACAAAGTTTTCAAAAGGTTTTGGCAGTTCAGCTTGCCGATGACTTGCCATCTGCGTAAAACTTGTGTTTGTCATTCATCCAAAATGAGTTTATTATTCATAAGCTATCAGGTTTGATGATTTAAGCTAGAGTTTGTCAGTACTGTACAGCATTGTGTTGAGACCGAAATAGTTTTATGTGATTGTTGTTGACCATTTTGTTTTTCTTCAAAAACAATGAACATGTTCTTTGAAAATTTGTCCAAAGGAAATTATTCAAATCAGCCAGCATAGAGTATGCATCATTAGTTGTTTTCACAAGAATGCATTTTTACAAGAATGCATTTTTACAGTAAATCAATGACATAAAGTTGCTTACAGTTAGCATTATTTACACTTAGCACATAAATCAGCTTATTACATACATGTACAGTTTGTATTTTAAAAATCCATTGTGAATTAAGAACAAACCAAATCCATAAATGAAAACTGGGTTTATAGCAGATAATAATCTGAATAAATTTAAGACTCGTTCTGG
The DNA here is from genome assembly GCA_029582265.1 of Zoroaster sp. YZ-2022. NCBI lineage: Eukaryota > Metazoa > Echinodermata > Asteroidea > Forcipulatida > Zoroasteridae > Zoroaster > Zoroaster sp. YZ-2022. The sequence continues at coordinate 18,858,433 of CM055818.1, read as the reverse complement.
TTTGCCAGAACAAATAATTTAGTTTGGTGTCTGTCCACCACTTCCAAAGTCCAAACAGTTGTATAATTTCCTTTTTGACTTTAACATTGTGGACATCATGTGAGATCGAGATTTTAGATTCGGCCCTATTGGATTTTTACACAACTGTTCACAAAGGCATGCCCAAGGTATGCTTTGAATTCCATGAATCATCAAGTCTTTATCTTGTGTGTGCTCATGCGACACTGAAAAAAATATAGTGCATAGAATTTGTCAGTTTTCCACTTTCAAGAACTAAACAAAGTATTCATGTCTAAAACTAAATTTCAGATTGTGACTTTGAGTTTGACACAAGAGTAGCCAGGGGTCTTAAATTTCCAGTCTGTCAAATATGTATATCAGTTCTTGTGAATGATATATTGATTAGTTATGATCTGATTGTGTGAGTTGATGAAGGCAATTTTTGTTGTGTTACTGATTGGTGTAGACTCATTGTTGCTTACTGCCAGCGAGGTGGAACAGCCTGCTTGCATACGGCAGTATTGTTGAATGCATTACAATCTAAATCAATCCAAGTTGACTCGTAAATCGCAGCACAATGCTCCCCATTTTCTCCACGATTGTCAGGTTCACCACTTCTCCAATTAATGTAGGGAATATCGGTTGTTCCCTCCTTGCACTTCCAGGTGCCTACAATAGGAATGACCATTAAAGTTTGGCTGTAATGGAGTTGCCAATAAATGTACTGCACATTAAGTGTACATGCTTGGTTTCTGAACAGGCTTTCAACGAGTTTCAGCATAGAAATAGAAATACGTTGTGTACATTCAGTTAGGATGTAACTGTAATAAATGATAGCACCTAGTTTGATACCGTCATTAACAATTAAGTTTTATATGTAAAACTGTTATTAGGGTTTCAGCCTGGTAACCGAAAGCCTGTTGTTTTCGTCGGTTTATTATTTTTCTAATTGTTTCTACCAAAATCACATAGGTTTTAACACATGAAATTTGTCAAGGGATGGTTTCTCATACATAGCATTTTCACATAAATACAAAACATGCACCATAATGAAAGCACGTAATGTAACTCAGTTTCTAAAACCCATTACGGCAGTATATATTATTTTTTTAACATTTTAGTTTAATCTAAAATGCAAGAACGCATAGACATTGTACACAGGAAGAGGTGTTGGAGCGAAGATTTGTTATACTTTAATTGTGCACTGGGCAAAGAGGCCTGTATGCAGGAGAAATTCAAGCAACGCATTACATTTAACGTTACATGCAAATGTGAATTCAACGTTAGTTGAATTGATATTACATTCATCATCACATCAGTAAATATCATTTTATTTACATTTTAGTGTGATGCTGTGCGGGGTTAAGATATCTCGACCCTTGTGACAACTTGACACGGACAACTCGACCCACAACACAACTCGAGCCTCACTTGTGACAACTCGACCTACACAAAACTTGACGCACAAGTTTTCATACTTAGCACTTCACAATTCACATTTTTTCATTTCATTTCATTTCATTTCATTTATTATTTCACAGGGCAGAAACAATCACAAATACAATGGCAAAAAAACAATTAGAGAAAAAAATTAAATACATATACATGATGAAAATAAGGTAAACATGACAAAACATGCACCATATGAAAGCCTGTAATGTACGCGTCACTCAGTTTCTAAAACCAATTGCATCAGCAAGCGTTAATACTTTAACATTACATACAAACATTAATTCAACATTACTTTGCTTATTGATATTTCGTTCAATCAACATGAGCATGTGAACATTTGCCTTTAACATTAAATACAAGCGTAAGTTAGTGCTTGTGAAAGTGGAAATATAAGTTTAACCATTGATATTACTAGATACAAATATTAACACATACAGCACATGAACGTTGAAACAACGTATTATTAATGTTTGCCCTTAACGTTACTTTAATGTTACATGCAAATTATGTTAGTTTGCTTAATTAATGATTTAATGTTCGATCACCGTTAGCACATAAATGTTCAAAGTGAGTGCTTGTGAAAGTGCAAATATCAGTTTCACCACTGATATTACTAGATACATATATTTATGGATGGCCAGATAGCACATGCATGAACGTTGAAACAACATTGTATTAACATTTGCCGTGATAATGTTACTTTAACATTACATGCTAACATTAATGCAACGTTAGTTTGCTGATTGATATTACATTCAATCAACATGAGCACATGAACATGAGCACATGAACATTTGCCCTTAATGTTACTTTAACCCTAACTCCCTAGACAACAAAAGCAGTTGGAGGATTTTAAAGGATTTTTATTGTTCAGTAACAATGCTTAGGGAGTTAGGGTTAACATTACATGCAAGCGTACGTTAGTGCTCGTGAAAGAGGAAATCAGTTTAACCACTGATATTTATACTAGATACAAATATTAACTCAGATATAGCACATGAACGTTGAAACAAACGTTTTATTAATGTTTGCCCTTAATGTTACTTTAACATTACATGCAAACATTAATTCAATGTTAGTTTGCTCATTGATATTACATTCAATCAGCTTTAGCATGTGAACATTAAAACAACGTAACATTAAGGTTTTTTTTAACTTTAAAGACCACACAAAGTGCCTTGATTTATTTACTGAAGTGTTCAGTATGTATTTAATTATTTATATGCCATTCAAAAAAATATTTAAACAAATCACAAATTGTGGAAAAAATAATAATTTTCAGCCAAAATTCCAGCAGTTGAAATTTTATTAATGTTTGCCCTTAACGTAATTACTTCAACGTTACATGCAAACATTAATTCAAGATTAGTTTGCTTATTGATTTAATGTTTGTTCAACGTTGACATATAAATGTTGAAAGTTAGTGCTTGTGAAACAAATATTAAGATACAAATATTAAGGGATAGCCAGATAGCACATGAACGTTGAAACAACATTGTATTAACGTTTGCCATTAACGTTAAATGTAAACGTTAATTCAATGTTAGTTTGTTCATTGATATTACGTTCAATCAATGTGAGAACGTGAACATTTGCCCTTAACGTTCCTTTAACCCTAACCCTCCAGGGTATTTTGGCTAGAAACCCTGCCAGACGCAACAGAGTGCATCGTTTATCAAAGTGACTTGGCTGCCAAGTGCAACAAGATCCATCTGTTAACAAATCTCAAGGCCGAACTGCCTCAGAGTCTGTGGTCACCAAACGCAGCAGAATACAACTCTGGCATTGTTTAATGGGACCAGCTCTAGGCTTGGCTGCTTATGCACAGGTGTTGACAGCTGAATCCATCAAAGTGCATCAGACTTTTCCAGCTGATGCACTCTGCTGCGTCTGGCAGGGTTAGGGTTAACGTTATTTCAACATTAGTTTGCTCATTGATATTACAGTCAATCAAGTAACGTTGACCTTTAAAAAGGAGATTCATTTCAAGTTGCTCTTTTGAAAAAATATTCTAATAGAACATTAATTGAAACAAAATCATAGTGAAATGGTATGGTTTATTGACATATAGTCTAGTACAGCATTCAAACAAAAACATGGTATGATTGTGCCGTATAACTGGTTGATAAACTTATTGCTAGTACAATTGATATTAAAAAAAGGACATTCATTTCACATTGGTCTTTTGAAAAAATAGTCTAGTAGAGCATTGTAGAACAAAGTCATACTGAAATGGTATGATTTACTGGAAAGTTAGTGCTTGTGAAAGTGGAAATATCAGTTTAACCACTAGATACTAATATTAAGGGATGAGATGACCTCACATTTTTTATTTTATTGTTATATATGTTGTCAATGTGAGCTCTTGTCTGTGGAAACCAAAACATATGAATGCTTTGCATTTGATATGATTTTTTAAAAGAAATACTGATCCTCAAAATGGACATGTCTCTTATCGAAGAACCAAACAAAGATGTTAGTGCTTGTGAAAGTGAAATAATCAATACAGCAGAAACCCCTGTGTTCGTTTTCATCAAACACTTAACCTCTACTTATGCCTTTGTACAATTTTGATAACATTGTAACAGGCGGTTCTACAACCAGCAGATGGGAACCACCTGTGGGGTTCACCAAACTATTGAGGACTCTGTACTTGGCTTAATTGGACCTTTGTTCAAGTCCAGAAGCAGGAACTATAAATAGACTGACTGTTTGCACCGATGGGAAAAATGCCTGGCTGTAAGAAATTATGTGTGTTGTTGAATTGTGTTGTTAAAAGAAAAGTGTTCTGTTGTTAGCTCTCCAGGTGGACAGACCAGAGTGGTCCAGTCTGAGTTTTTAATGAACCATTTTCCTTCATCAAAGTCCCATCTCCCATTTCCTCTGTTGTGTTTGGCAGCAAGGGGAAGCAAGGACCCACAGTCCCATAGGCAATTCGCTACAATATTTTTGAATTTCGATTTTTTAAGACTGTACTGAATACTCATTTCCCATGTTAAGAGTGGCAGAGAGGGGTTTAAACAAAGAAAAAGGCAGAAATAAGGTTAGTTCGCACAAACAAATATGGATGGTTTCTATATATATTTTTAATAAGACTCCTACTTATTTTTACATGTACTTTATATTTATACATTTTATTCCACTGGGCCATAATTTCATAATTTTCAAATATGCTAGCATGGGTAAATTCAAAGAATTATTTTCTCATAAACAAGGATTTATCGGCAAATAAAGTTGTGAAAGGGAATTCCCCACGCGAATACATGTACAGTACATGTATGTATACCCATAATGGTCCACCGGCAGACCACTGGTGGCTGCGCTGAAGGACCACCAAAGAAATGTCCGCCTGCTCACCGTTAGCCCACTGGTGGCAGCTGCTTGGCTGTTGCCAGCAGTACATGGCTGCCGCCAGCAGTACATATGGCTGCCGCCAGCAGTACATGCATGGCTGCCTGTCCCTCCAACAATAAAGTGCATCATTACTTAAATTTTCATGGCATTCTCAACCTAGCTGGTCAAATTGCAGGGTCTGTTGCCCTCACTTTCCTACTTTTCCCCCTTTGCCAGATCATATCCGCAATGCGGGATAAGTGGGAACTGGGTCTAAGTGGGAACTGGGTCTGAGTGGGAACTGGGTTGAAGTTTATAGCTATTCTGCATGCATTTTCACTGGTTCACATGTTTCTAACCTTAACACCCCCCACCCCCCACCCCCACCCCCCACCCCCCACACAGGCATTTCACAGACACCCTGCTTAACCCTAACTCCCTAGGCCCATTTGCTTACACATAATCCTGCAAAATCCTTCAGTAGTAAAGCAAGCACATATGGCATGTATGCACACATGTGTTTCTAATCTGTCATACATGTACTTGGCCAGAGACCCTCCCTGCATACATGGAGTAATAAACAGTGTCCACTGACCCAAGCACTGACCTTGCAATCACTACAAGAAACATGGATGTACATGTACCATGGGTATGCCTAATAACCTCAATCCTTCAATATTTCAGCAAAGAGGATTTTGGAGGATTTGGCAAGGTTAGGGTTAATGAAACAAAATGCAACAACAGAAAATGCAACAGAAAAGTGTGCAAGCTGCTCAATGCAACAAGATCCACCAGCTAGAACAATGGTTCTTTTGTTCTCTGCTGAGGGCAACAAGATGCAATACCTTTTTTCCTTTTGTTGCATCTTGCATTGAGAGCCTGGTTAGTGTTTTAATAGTACTTTTTTTCATTTGTATAAGGTTTCACAGGGTGGTCCACAATAGTATTTTTAAGGTAGGACAAAGAGAGTCAGATATTACTTTCCAGAAATTATCCTCTCGCAAATTGTTTTGAACAAGGGGAATTGCCTTTCAAGACTTCATGTTGATAATTCCTTGATGAGAGAATACTTACTTGAATTTTACAATGCTATCATATGTGTATATGAAAATGATGAAATTATGGGCCAGTGAAATTGTGGAAAATGTGTAAATATAAAATAAAAAGAACTAAGGCTTTGTGTTTTGGGTTATCCTGAATGTATAAAATAACCAATACGAACACAAGTTTTTCTTGTTTTATAACAAGTCGCAATAAATGGTGAGTGAACCCTAACCACCCCATATCCTGCAAAATCCTCCAAGGGGCACTTTTTGGGGAAAATTCAGCACTGTTGGAAACTGGTACTTTCACCTATTCAAATGGGACAAGAAGTACAGGCCGTAAGTGCTGAATATGAAAGATCAACGAAAATGCATGGTGCATTTTAAAGATAAGGGCATGCTTCCAAATGATGGATTTTGGAGGATGCCAAAATACCTAGCCAGAATACCTAGGGGGTTAGGGTTAATGTAATAATTTCCTGCCTCTAGGCTATTAAAAAGAACTTGTAGCATCCCCATTCACTACACACACATACATGTAAATCCAATAATCCAATTAACTGCGAACAATATAGACACAAATACCAACTTATGATACTGACATGAGGTGTCGTGGCCGAGCGGTCTAGCTTACCGGATTCAAGTTCTGGTGTTAGCAACAGAATGTGGGTTCGAATCACGGCCGTGACACTTGTGTCCTTGAGCAAGACACTTAATCATAATTGCTTCTCTCCACCCAGGGGTTAAATGGGTACCTGTGAAGGCAGAGTTGGTTTGCTCTATGCGCTAGAAATGGCAGCAATTGAGCTGTATACTCCCCAGGGAGCTGAGATGGTTTCAGGAATGATTTATGAGCCTTATGAGCAGGGATAATAATATAATGCGCCTTGAGCACCACTTAGTTGGTGGATACGTGCGCTATATAAATCCACACATTATTATTATTATTATTATGACGGCATTCTACTCGAAACAAGCTAAATACATCAAACAAAAAAGCCAGAAGTCTGTGAAAGGCCGTCAGCATATGTTACTTCTGAAACCTTTATCCGAGTTTTCTTCATTTTGTTAACAAAAAGTTTGAGACTTCCTTTTCTGTGGCTTAAAATTCAATGTTCTGTTGGAATGTGAAAGTTGTTTACAGGTAATTGGAACCGAACAATAGAACTGGGTAATGACAGTTTCAGTCAGGTATACCTGACTGAAAAAAATACCAGGTACCCGGATACCCAGCACAGCCTTAAAAAGAATAGGATTCAGCGCAGTCTTTGACTATCCTGCCAGACTACTAGGAGAGGGGTTTTGACTCGTCAGCTGCTGTTTTTAAATGTCATTTTTGTCAAGTGGGCCACTGGCAAAATCAAACCCTGAACCCATGGTTCAAAAAGATGATGTGCAGCTTGATTGTCTATTGAAACAAATTATATGTTAACATGTAGAAATTAATTAGTATGTTTATGTAACAATCATTATGTACATTTTATCTATAGAAGAATAGAGGACCTGTAACATAAATGAAAATATCGTAGTAAGTGACCTCATGTATTGATCACACTAGCAAGATCTTCCGCAAATGCAAAAGGTCAACAATGTGTAAGACTTAAATTTACGATTTATTTTACCTTCAGTCTCAAGATCATTACAGTTGATCCAGATGAAACGAGAAGAATCAAAATTCCTGATATAGGTATTCTCCTCTGGAGAATTTGGGACGGCCATTACGCCCCCCATGTTAACACACTCGTCTCGTGCCTCTGACCATGTTAGTAATCCAGTGACTTTGTAGCAGTTGTCTCCCCATTGGTTCCAATCACTAGGGCAGGTTCCTTTGGCAGATCTACATCTCCCGTTAGCTTTGTGACATCCACTCATCAGGTAGATGAATAAAATCTTAACCATCATTGAATGCATCAATGCCATGTTTGTGTTTTATTACAAGGTTGAAGTTTTCAGAAGTGAATTTTCTGCGATAAGTATTGCACTCTGATAGATGTTGGTAGCAGAATAACCTGTTACTCAAATATGAGTCCCAACTAAGTCTAGGCATTTATATGGTGTTTTTATCATCCAATAGCTGCTTGTCACAAAATATGTCACTAACAATGACGTAATGCTGGAGAAAGTGTACAAGTTATTGGTACCCACCCACAATCACCTGACACATCCATACTGTTTTATGAATACCAGTTTGAATCCAGGTAAAAATAGTAATATGTTAAATTTCGTCTTACTGTGCATCATGAGTTCCTCCATTACTTAAATATTAGGTAGTTGTTTTTATGGGGTTTTTGGCACTAATTTATTTATGCACTAATGGGAGTCAATTAACCTAATGATGCGCAGCCGGTATGACAAAGACAGACCTTGTCTTCCTCTCTGTCCATTATTGATTGGTAATACATTTATTTCAATGCTGTCCTTGGAAAAGGAAATATACATTGTTTGTAATAAGTTGAAATACAGTAATACAGGTATATTACAGGTCCTGTGAAGAGTGTATTTACCAAACTTGATTTTTTGTTATCCAATCAAAGACTGGCACCAAACCATACTGTCTAGCTCCGCGAGTGTAAAATTCTCTGCCTTTGTGTATGTCACAAATGTTTCGTTAAAACTTTGAAAATTCGGGGGGTCAATTTAGATAAACAATTAATAATCCACTCGACACAACAAAAAAAGGGGAAAAAAAGGAACACAATGCAACTTTTGTATACAAAATGACTACAATTAATGCGCATTTTCAGCTTATTTCAATATATCATAACTTTCTTAACACTAAACAAAGAACTTGGGACATCAGTGCCCAATATTATCAATACATCCGAAACCCATGTCAGCGTTTTCATCAAAAGCATAACCTCTAGTTTCCAGATTTGGATTTGTTTCATCAAAAAAATCATGAATTTTTTCAAAATATTTGTTTTAAGCATGGTTTTCCATTCAGATCATAATTAATGATGATGATAATAATAATAAACAGTTCTTATATAGCACATATTTAATACAAAAGTCTACTTTGAGGAAAAAATAACAATGCTTTAGCCCTAACGATCCCCATCCAGCCAAACTCCAACACCAGGGATTGTTGGAGTTTGATGGGTTGAGTACTGTGTACTTCTGATATGGCATGTGTAAAGTGTTGGAATATGGCTGGATGAGTACTGTATGTGTGCAGTAACAGTGTTGGATTTTGATTGAGTGAGGACGGTGGTTCTGCTAGCATGCAACATTGTTAGACTTTGAGTGGAGAGAGTGTGTGTATGCAACCTGCTGTAATAAACAACTGATAAAGGCAAATATTGTACTTAGGTATGCCATGGCATTGTGTCTAACATACAACAAGAACCTACCATTTATTCCATAGGGTGTTTTAGTTTTTGTATAGTTAAGTTTTTTTTAGCATGAAAACAATTGTTGGATTATGATGGGTTGAGTACTGTGTGACTCCAGTGTTCAAACTTTACTTTGGGCCATGTGTCCCCACTCAATCAAAATCCAACAGCTAAGGGCCTGTTGGAGTTTGACGGGTTCAGTACTGAAGTGGACTGTTGGAGTTTGATGGGTTGAGTACTGTAAACCAGCAACAGTCAACCATGGTGTTGGGATTTGATAGGTTGAGGAAGGTTTCTAGTAAAAATGCAACAGGCTTGACATTTAAAGAAGTTCAAATCATCCATTGTTTCAGAAATTATTGTTGATAGGCTTTATATTTTATTAGCTTTTAGCTTGTTATACATACATGTACACCTGTAAGTGTGATGATTGAAGAAGTAACATTCTAGTTCCACAGCAGAATTCAGATTATATCCATGTAACACTTTATTGTATGTAACATATGCGCTGAATATGATTTGATTTATGTTTTATTAGCTTTTAGCTTGTTATACATACATGTACACCTGTAAGTGTGATGATTGAAGAAGTAACATTCTAGTTCCACAGTTCAGATTATATTCATGTTACACTTTATTGTATGTAACATACGCGCTGAATCTGATTTGATTTATGTTTTATTAGCTTTTAGCTTGTTATACATACATGTACACCTGTAAGTGTGATGATTGAAGAAGTAACATTCTAGTTCCACAGCAGAATTCAGATTATATCCATGTAACACTTTATTGTATGTACAGTAACATACTGTACGCGCTGAATCTGATTTGATAATGATTGGCCTGTCTACATCAGCCCTCAATGCATCTCCATGTGGTCACATCTCAACAGATTGTCTCAACTGTCTTGATGGGTATTTCATTGTAATGCAGAATAATTAATGAAAGGTTTTTCCCGTTCCTTCAGGGCTTAGGACATTTCAATCATTCAGTCCTCGCTCACTGGTGACCATCAAAGCCTCTGACCTGAAGATACAGAGAGTATACAGTCACCAAGAACCAGGAGAAACTCAAAATTGCAACAAGAAAATCTTGACTTCCCAACTTCAGGTAAGTTTTCCAAAATTTATTTTGACCAAGAGTACCGCAAATATATCGGGCTTCCCTTTTTGCACAACGCACAATATTTTGCTCACTTGTAAATGATGTTACAGGCCTGGTGTTTCATTGGGCAAGGCCACTTTTAAGTCAAGGACACTTCATTAGAATATCGGAATGTCTATGGGAAAATGTTTAATGGAGAACACCCAAGAGACAACAAGTCATTCACATGAATAACTTTTGGGTGGACATCCTTAATTCATAGAGCTTGTTTTATACAATGTCATTCACCTATTAATCAGACTGATGCTTTGACTAATGTGTTGTAGTATAATCACAGGATTAGAGTTGTAAAGATATGCATTCATTATAATCAATGAGCAAACAAAAGTGTTAATTTTGTGTGTGATCTGTTTGAAGAAAAGGGTGATTTTCTTTCAACGGTAGATTTTAAGTACAAAGTTAATACGATGGGATTTTCTTAAATTTCACATGTTTTTCAGCAAGTCCTTGGAAAGTAACAGTACCATATTTGTTCCTCTTTTATACCTTATAATTTTGAGACACTCTTGAAGGACAAAAAAGTTCCACCAGACTACATGTATATAACATTTTCATTTAAAATAAATGTTTGTAAATTTATTGATGAATGGGAAGTAAAGATGAATGTGAATCTACAGCTCTCTAATGGTCAATGTATTGTTTTATTCCTATTTAAATGGACTGGGGACACTAATTAGTTACACTGGTTTCAATATAAACCGGTCCATTTGAAATGTGGGTGTCAACTCGTTTTTTTAAAATAATAGGCAAAAAGAAAACAATGTGTGTACCTTTTGCAAAACCTACAGTGAGGCCTAAGTACATCTGTTGTGCACCTACAATGAGACTAGCTGTTTTTGATGGATGGATTTTAGACACTTTAAAAAACATTTAACATTAACTTTGATAGTGTGACTGTTTTGTTTGGTTTACTGAACAAAAAAGTGGAGGTTTCTTGCCATTTTCATATCTATAACATGAAGATGAATTTGTTATTTAAACAAAGGGAGATTAAATAATAGTATACAATGGAAAAATATTTTTTCAGAAAGAATGCGTAAATTGAACAGTGCGTTCAAAATGGGATCCCTTTTTCACTGGTTTGTAATACTTAAATTTGTATTTGGTAATGTTCATTAACCCTCCTACACATTGAAGCCACTCTGTTCTTGAGCAACCCTTCAGTACATACATGTACAAGCCTGCTGTCCTTTCCAAGTAATCTTACAAAATCAACTGTGTGTCACCCAAGGCCACTGTAAATGTTTGAACATATTAGTATGGCCTGCAATGTATCGATGGGAGACCACCTTACCCTGCAATCTCAGTGGTAGTGCACAGAAGGGTAACCATAGGAGGCCACTGGCAACAGCTAATGGCTTGGAGTGGCCTGAATGGGTTGTTTCAAAAATTGCAATGATTGTAGGAGTGGTGTGACAGTACACAGAAAGGTAACCATAGGAGGCCACTGGCAACAGCTAATGGCTTGGAGTGGCCTGAATGGGTTGTTTCAAAAATTGCACTGATTGTAGGAGGGTTAAATTTGTATTCCCTATAAAGAAAGGATATGAGATGAGGTTGTTAATTCTGTTTCTCTTGTAGAATGAGATATATTTCAAATAATATAGTTTGCCAAATAATTTACTAAAGCATTGTTAAAGACACAACTGTACTCATTATTAGACAGTGAACGATTTCCCCTGTATCGCATCGCAAAATGCGACGTAATTTGGACAATCTGCGATGGAATTTCAAACAATGCATCGCAGATTTTGCGATACAAATTTCGACAGATTTATAAACATTTTTGAAATCATATTCACAAACCTTTCCCGAAATAACGTTTACATGTATATTTCCGACCAAAAAATATCAAGCTATCCGTCCCGACTGGGTTTGTTTCCGTTGGCCAGATCACGCCGGAGGTACGTCCGTGCGACGTACGTGGTCAACGATGACTTCACGCCGACGCGATGGTGTTGATGCAACAGTAAACACGTGCACTTGTTTTACCTATGTGCATCCGTACTTTATTTCCCAGCAATCCGTAAAAGTTTTATCCGCAATGCCTAAAATTCTATGTGCATGCAATATTATTCTGCTGATGAATTTACAACCGGCGAATTCCCGAAATGGAAAATACGCAACAACCGCCCAGTTTTTTTTTTAGCTTCGCACGTGTTTATTTTTCTTCTGAGTTTGGGGGTTGGAACATTGAGCAATTGAGCCACCCCTATACACAATAGTACCGTGTTCACTACGGCCGTATTAAACAAAGGAACTCTAGAAATGTTACTAACTTCGTTTTATAATAAAAGTTTTTGAAAATTAACAAAATGAGCATTCATTTATATATGTAGTGGTGAGATTTAGAATCATTTCGGCACACAATATGATTACGCTTTCAACCACTAATTTTTCTGACGAATTTTTAATTACCGGTAATCAAAATCAAGCTTGATCATACCACAAAGTAACGTTACACTCGGCGAAATTCACTTTGAAAAGCACCCGAACATGTCGAAGTCGGTAATTTGTTTTCGTGATATTGCCTCTGTTTTAGCGATCGATATAATAATGTAAACAAAAAAGGAAATGGACGGAGGACTAACTTTCACGTATAACTGCAATTTGGCGAAAATAGTTACACGTGAGTTTTTTACCACCTGTGGCTCAATTTCCGGCCACTAAAAATTATTATTTCTGTTAGACCTGCAGTTTTAAACTTATCACACTGATTAATCAATTAATTTATTCAATTATTTACACTTCATTTATGCCCCTGACAATTATTCTGTTATTTGCTTCCTTTCTACAGAGTACACTCCCTTATTCTGTAAATTATCCTCTCCCAAATTGTTTTGAACAAGGGGAATTTGCCTTTCAAGACTTTTCATGTTGATAATTCCCTGATTATGAGAGAATACTTGAATTTTACAATGCTATCATATGTGTATATGAAAATGATGAAATTATGGGCCAGTGAAATTGTGGAAAATGTGTAAATATAAAATAAAAAGAACTAAGGCTTTGTGTTTTTGGTTATTTTGGGAACTGACACAACCAAAATTGGAAATCTTTGGATACCCGGGTACCCTTAAACAATTAAAAACACGTAAATACTCCTGAATGTATAAAATAACCAATATGAACACAAGTTTCTCTTGTTTTATTACAAGTCACAATAAATGGTGACTTAATTAACCCTAACCACCCCATATCCTGTAAAATCCACCAAGGGGCACTTTTGGGGAAAAATTCAGCACTGTTGAAAACTGGTACTTTCACCTCTTCAAATGGGGTAAAATTACTACCTGGCAAGAAGTACAGGTCGTAAGTGCTGAATGAAAGATCTACGAAAATGCATGGTGCATTTTGAAGATAAGGGCATGTTTCCAAAAGTGCATTGATGGATTTTGGAGGATTCAGGAAGGTTCCTAGCCAGAATACCTACATGTAGGTAGTTAGGGTTAATGTAATAATTTCCTGCCTCTAGGCTATATTAAAAAGAACTTGTAGCATCCCCATTCCCCACACACATACATGTAAATCCAATAATCCAATTAACTGCGAACAATAGACACAAATACCAACTTGTGATACTGGCATGACGGCATTCTACTCAAAACATGCTAGAATACATCAAACAAAAAAGCCGGCAAGTCTGTGAAAGGCCATCAGCAAATGTTACTTACTTCTAAAACTGAGTTTTCTTCCTTTTGTGTTTCTTAAAATTGTTCTGTTGGCATGTTAAGAAGTTGTTTACAGGTAATTGGAATCAAAAAATAGAACCGGGTAATGACAGTTTCGGTCAGGTATCCGTGTAGCCAGATACCTGACTGAAAAAATTCCGGGTACCCGGATGGGTATCCGGTAGCATAGCCTTAATCAGAATAGGATTCAGTGCAGTCTTTGTAATTTTGACTATCCTGCCAGACTACTAGGAGAGGGGTTTTGACGATCAGCTGCTGTTTTTAAATGTCATTTTTGTCAAGTGGACCACTGGCAAAATCAAACCCTGAACCCATGGTTCAAAAAGATGATGTGCAGCTTGATTGTCTATTGAAACAAATATGTTAACATGTATAAATTAGTATGTTTATGTAACAATCATTACATGTATGTGTACATTTTATCTGTAGAATAATAGTAGTATGTACATAAAAATACCATAGTAAGTGGCCTCATGTATTGACACTAGCAAGATCTTCCGCTAATGCAAAAGATCAACAATGTGTAAGACTTAAATTTACAATTTTGAAGCTTACATTACCTTCTGTCTCAAGATCATTACAGTTGATCCAGATGAAACGAGAAGAATCAAAATTCCTGATATAGGTATTCTCCTCTGGAGAATTTGGGACAGCCATTACGCCCCCCATGTTAACACACTCGTCTCGTGCCTCTGACCATGTTAGTAATCCAGTGACTTTGTAGCAGTTGTCTCCCCATTGGTTCCAATCACTAGGGCAGGTTCCTTTGGCAGATCTACATCTCCCGTTAGCTTTGTGACATCCACTCATCAGGTAGATGAATAAAATCTTTACCATCATTGAACGCATCAATGCCATGTTTGTGTTTTATTACAAGGTTGAAGTTTTCAAAAGTGAATTTTCTGCGATAAGTATTGCACTCCGATATATGTTGGTAGCAGAATAACCTGTTTCTCAAATATGAGTCCCAACTAAGTCTAGGCATTTATATGGTGTTTTTATCATCCAATAGCTGCTTGTCACAAAATATGTCACTAACAATGACGTAATGCTGGAGAAAGTGTACAAGTTATTGGTACCCACCCACAATCATCTACGGAAAAACGTGCACACTGGCCGGTTCACGAATCAAATGTGATTCCCAACAAAGTCAACACAAGGTTTTATTGCTCACTCCCCAACAGTAAATTTTATCATCCAATAGCTGCTTGTCACAAAATACGTCACTAACAATGATGTAGGCCTCATGCTGGAAAAAGTTATTGGTACCCACCCACAAAAGTGACATAACGTTCTAAAAAATAGTAATTGTGACTAGCGCTATTATTGGTGCATGGCAGCGTCAATAATACTTGAAAAGAATCAGGTCTCAATATTGCAGACATGATTCCTTTAATTGCTGCTCTTCATCTAAACAATAATAGCAGTTTCAATGTACGGTTCGTTAAATTCATCATTATTGGTACCCACCCACAAAAGTGGCATCGACATAAAAATAGTAATTGTGACTAGCGCTATTATTGGTGCATAGCAGCGTCAATAATACTTGAAAAGAATCAGGTCTCAATATTGCAGACATGATTTCTTTAATTGCTGCTCTTCATCTAAACAATAATAGCAGTTTCAATGTAAGTGTACGGTTCATTAACTTCATCATTATTGGTACCCACCCACAAAAGTGACATATCGACCTAAAAATAGTAATTGTGACTAGTGCTATTGGTGCATGGCAGCGTCAATAATACTTGAAAAGAATCAGGTCTCAATTAGGCTTGGGCTATATCGATATTTTTCATCCACGATATATTATCAAACATATCGCGATTTTCGATAATATCGCAATTTTTTTTTTTTCACACATGAGTGCTTTAGAGCCGATAATAACAGGAATGTACCCATATAACACGCGTCACAATAAATTACCAGTGCTTACCCGGAGAGACATGTGGAATCGCACCGTTCACTAGTGCACCATGGCCATTGGCAAATTCGTTTGCGTAATAATTATGTGGTTACTGCGTCGTGTGTCCCAATCAAGTCATCAGCCCGAGTTCACGTGACTCGCGTTCCACGTGACTATAGTATAAACACGTGACTAGGTTTATTCCTGCATGCGCATAGTACCTTGGATAATATACAACTATGTGATTGTGACACGTCATTTGCACTTCGGAAAATTTGACCGAGTTTGGATTGTACTCAACGTGGTTTATCAAGAGTAGTGTATGTGTTTTGTCACTAGACAAGAGTCACAGTATGGTATAATAGAATAGTGTCGCAATCCCCCAACTTTGATTGAGCCACTGCCGATCCATGCATTATTTTGTTGTCGATTTTTAAGGTAACGCCCATATTCTGCATATATTAATCGTGCGCCAGCCAGAGTCACAGATGTACATTGTAGACCACCATGGATAGAGAGTGAGATGTTAACATTGTCTACACATTGTTGGATCAAATACCCCATTCAATCACCAACACTTAATCTGTCTGAATATATTTCTATATAACACCTTGTTAGGCGGCTCCTTTGTGATATGACAGTCGGCTTACCACAGAAGTAGTTTCTCACTTCCGAAAGCTGAAGACTTTCTAAGTTTTTTCCATGGAATTTCTGACCCGACTAACAATCAAGGATTTTTTTAATTGTGATATATTTTTTCATCGCGATTTGCCAATATCCCGATAATTTGAAAAGTTCGCAATATCATAATCGAATAAAATAAAATATCGCGATATTCGATATTATCATGTCATCGCCCAAGCCTAGTCTCAATATTGCAGACATGATTTCTTTAATTGCTGCTCTTCAATAGTAGCAGTTTCAATGTACGGTTCATTAACTTCATCATTATTGGTACCCACCCACAAAAGTGACATATCGACCTATAAAGTAGTAATTGTGACTAGCGCTATTATTGGTGCATAGCAGCGTCAATAATACTTGAAAAGAATCAGGTCTCAATATTGCAGACATGATTTCTTTAATTGCTGCTCTTCATCTAAACAATAATAGCAGTTTCAATGTAAGTGTACAGTTCATTAACTTCATCATTAGCACCTATTGAAATTGTTCTCCAGCAATTGCTAAAATTCTAAAATTAAGGTTGTTTTGGAGAGAATTTTGGACACAGGACTGGGCTTGTCAACATCACATACATGTATGACTCTAAAACAAATTACGTCATCACACTATGAATAACTTGACCCTGAAGATGCCCTGAAAATCAGTTTTACCGTGAAATAAATAGTTCACGGCAATTTCATGATGACACAACACTGTGAAAACAGCATGAAATACTCTTGGGATTCCTTCGCCATGAAAACGCTGTGAAAACACCATGAATTTCTTGTGGCAGTTTTGGGGCAGCTCATTAATTCTCGAGAGTGCCGTGAATTTGCCGTGAAATCACAGTGAACATTTTTGGCAATATCTGAGATGAAGAGACACCATGAAATTGCCGTGAAATTACAGTGAACTGTTATTTCACAGCAAAACAGATTTTCAGGGCATTTTCAGGGTAAAGTTATTCATAGTGTCATAATGTCGGTAAATATCCTTTTATTCACATTGTAGTGTGACGCTGCGGGTGGTTAAGACATTTCGACCCTTGTGACAACTCGACGTACACAAAACGCGACCCACACAAAACTTGACCCATGAGTTGTAATACTTAGCACTTCGCATTTTCACATAAATACAAAACATGCACCATGAAAGCCCTGTATTAATGTGACTCAGTTTCTAAAACCAATTACATCATCAGTACATCAGTAAATATTATTTTATTAACATTTTAGCCTAGTCTTCAGGATGTATAGATTGGCGAGAACTCATACATTGTACACGGGAAGAGGTGTTGGGGATGAAGATTTTTGGCGAGAATGCAAGTACACGGGGCAAAGAAGTATAGGCCCTATGCGGGAGAAATTCAACCGACGCATTACGTTTAACGTTACATGCTAACTTCAACGTTAGTTTGCTGATTGATATTACATTCATCATCATTACGTCAGTAAATATCGATCATTTTATTCACGTTTTAGTGTGACACTGGGGGGGGGGGGGTAGACATCTTTACCCATTAAAAATGCTTGAAAATTAAGGAACAATTTAAAGCGTAATCTATAAATGCGCCCAATTTCCAGACAGTTTCTGGACCATGCAGATTCGTGGACCAACTTTTATTAAGACTCTTGAGTTTAAATGTTTATCAAAACCACAAGCAATTATTAATACATTCGTAAACAGACGAAGTCCAGTAAGTCGTGGAAGTTATCTAAGTTGGGGAACTGTAATAAAATACCATTATTAACGTTATTAATTAACGTTAATGTGGAGTGTCGTGGCCGAGCGGTATAGCTTACCGGACTCAAGTTCTGGTGTTAGCAGCAGAATGTGGGTTCGAATCCCGGCCGTGACACTTGTGTCCTTGAGCAAGACACTTAACCATAATTGCTTCTCCTCTCCACCCAGGGGTTAAATGGGTACCTGTGAGGGCAGAGTTGGTTGATTATAGCCCTATATGCGCTGTAATGGCAGCAATTGAGTTGTATACTCCCCAGGGAGCTGAGATGGTTTCAGGAATGATTTATGAGCTGGGGTAATAATATGCGCCGTTTGCTGGATACGTGCGCTATATAAGTCCACACATTATTATTATTAGCCTATTATTATTATTAATGATTTACTGTAGGCAGATTTTGTTGCCGCATCCCAACGTTTCTTTAGTTGATAGACCGTTACAGGTACACCGTACACGGCCGTTATTTTCCCAATCGTCACCTGTATTAACTAGTTTATTCAAGTTTCGATCAAAATTGTAAAGATCCTCCTCAAAATCGCTAAAATTATCGTTTTCTCTCATGTCTTCTGTAACAGTTCTGTACTCGTGGAAGCCATTTTCAAAGTGTAAACATTGAGAATGCAATCTTTTAACCCTAACTCCCTAAGCATTGTTACTGAACAATAAAAATCCTTCAAAATCCTCCAACTGCCTTTGTTGTCTAGGGAGTTAGGGTTAATATAGGTTTTCCCAGCCAACTTCATTAATGTGCAACTTCATTAATGTTTGTCAAATGATAAGAATAATTTCTACAACTCACTACGTTGACAGATAAAGAAACGTCAGCTCATAGTCATTACACAAGAATTATCTGATGTAGACCGAGCACACTTGATTGAGGTGTTTGAGAGTAATGCCCCAAAACACATTAAGAAATAATGTGAGGGAACAATTAAAGTAGAAATATTAACGAAACAATTGATAAAAAACACATGATTAACCCTAACCTTCCCAAATCCTCCTCTGAGGTGCTAAAGTGAAGGATTTGGGAGGATTGAGGTTATTAGGCATACTTGCCTTTCCATGGTACATGTACATCCATGTTTGTTGTAGTGATTGCAAGGTCAGTGCTTGTGTAACCTGGTAAATTGGCACACTTGAAATAAATGATAAACAAAATCAGAAAGAAAATGAAAGAAAACACTAACTACTCATGAAAAACCTGATAAAAACGGCAATGGGGAAACTCGCTTGAACAAAAAAATTACACTGTGGGGATTAACCAAGAAAAATTAACAAAGGATCGAATAGGGAGGAGTCGCGAGATAATTTTAAAAGAATGGAGACGATAGGAAACTGGTGTTTGGTTTCAACAAGAAAAAATAAAATAAAAATGTTTATTTTATTCAACAAAATTTGGAAATAAGTGCTTTAAATAAATTTAGTAGATAAAAACTCTGTACTGACTTGATAACCCAAAAAGCCTTGAAACCAATTTATGAAACCAACAAAATTTAGCTATAAACCAACCAAAAACCAAGTAAATAAATATTTAAAATATATATATATAAACTAAAACCAAAACTAAAAAAACTTAAACCTTAAACTTAAACCTTAAACCTAAACCTTAAACTTAAACCTAAACCTTAAACCAAAACCTTAAACCTAAACCTTAAACCAACACAGTATCCAAGAAAAGTCACAAATCTACTACACTCAAGCTTAAACAACCAAGTCCACTGCAGGTCTAGTCTTCAGGGCAGAACTTGGACACCAGTATTGTGTGTGTTAACTCATTGACTGCCAACCTGCTTACTGACCATGAGGCTCCAGGCATACCCACAGTGCATGGCCAAGGTCCTTTGTTTACCCATGGCATTACAGGGGTACACACAGTTCGATTTAAGAAATGGTAAGAAGGGGGTGCTACACCTATAATAATACACGTTATACAATAAAAAGACTAAGTAAAATTCACCACTACTACACTCTCGCCCTACTAAAATCATTGCTATCCTCAGCAATGGTCAACAAAACTTCAACATCATTAACAAAAGTTTAACTGGAGATTATATTCTACATAATTGGCTTGGATCATCCTGAATGGTCTGTACAGGTGTAAGTTATCAATGCCAGTCCCCATATCTTGCTGGTGGCTTGATGATTCTCCTTGGCCGCTGACGCTGCTCCGTCATCTCCTCACTGCCATCTGTGCTGCTATCCATCTCAGCATTGGTACAGGATGAAGAATCGGACTCTGTATCCGTCTTAGAGTGATCTTGCAAACTTTGTGGGGGAGGAAACAGAACTGATGGAATTTCCTCATCGTCTGGGTGGTCACCTTCATCTTGATCCGAAACATCAAATGGGCAGACAGTTAGCATGTTCCGATGTATAGTTCTGGTTCTCGTACAGCCCATGTCACGAATGATGTAGACTGGAAGATTCTGTAGCTTTCTTACAACTATGTGTGGCGTAGACTCCCACTTGTCCTTGAGCTTGCACCTACCTCGAGGGGTCTTGTTGGCAACCAATACGCGATCTCCTGCCTTCAGAACTTGAGCAATCACCTTCTGGTCATAAGTTGCCTTCTGTTTCATGCGTGCCTTCTCAGCTGCATCATTGACGGTAGTGTATGCCATACGCATGTGCTGCTCTAACCGCCTTACGTAAGTGTGCTGATCGCCATCATCTGAGGTAGACTGCTTCGGTGGTGGGACTAGAAGATCCACGGGCAACTTCGGTTGACGAAGAAACATGAGGTAGAACGGTGTGTAACCAGTGGACTCGTGCCTGGTGCTGTTATACGCATGAGTAAGTGCTTCCAGATGCATCGCCCAGTCGTTCTTCTGCGTGTCATCCAATGTCCCCAGCATGGAAAGCAATGTTCGATTAAAACGTTCAGTCATTCCGTTGCCCTGTGGATGATACGGCGTCGTCCTACTTTTCGATACGCCAAGGAGATGGCACAGCTCCTTCACAACTGCTGACTCAAAACATCTGCCCTGGTCTGAGTGTAAACGCTCTGGAATTCCGTAGTGTACAATGAACTTCTGCCATAGCACCCTGGCTACGGTTGTTGCCTTCTGGTCTCTGGTTGGAAAGGCCTGTGCATACCGAGTAAAATGATCGGTGACAACTAGGACATTTTCAATTCCACCCTTGGACTGCTCCAGTCTCAGCAAATCTACGCAAACCAGCTGTAACGGACGAGTCGTCTTGATGCTCTGTAGTTCAGCTTGTTTCCTTGTGTCCGGCGTCTTGCGTAGAGTACATCGTTTGCACTTGCTGATATATGACTTTATCTGGGAGTAGAGTCCTGGCCAATAGTAACGGTCTCGTACAAGATGGAGTGTTTTGTCCAACCCGAGATGACCCATGGTATCATGCAAATGATGCAGCACTTTCAGCCGCATGTTACGTGGTAGGACTAGTAGATGTCTTACTTTACCGTCATCATACACTTTCTTGTAGAACAGTGTGCCGTCTCTAACGTTCAGATGATCCCAAACCCGGATCAACTTCTGAACTATCCTGGGCTCCTTAGACACCTGCCTCCTACTTGGTTTCGCTGGACTTTGACGTTTGAGGTCAGTAACCCGACTGATAGCTGAATCGTTGTGCTGAGCATCCTGTAGGCTTAGGCCTCGTGCACAACTGGTCCCCCAGCTATTGGTGTCATCAGCTTTCTCTGTTGCGATGGCTGTTTCTCGATGGGAACTGTCTTCGCTACTTAGGGCACTCTGAGAAGTGATTGAAGAAGACTTCATGATTGGACAGGATATGACAATACTGCTAGTCTGGATGATGCTTGCTCTTCCTTTGACTTCACCATCTGTTTTCCTGTTAGTGTCGTCTAGGATTCTGGTGACTTCAGCCTTAGGTACCCGGGACAGTGAATCTGCGTTGGAGTTTGACTTGCCTGGCCGATAGATGATGTCCAGGTCAAATATGGCTATGTCGCTCACCCAACGTTGGCTTGTTGCATCCAACTTGGCCTTGTCTAAGACGTATGTCAAGGGGTTGTTATCCGTCACTGCTGTCACCCGGTTCCCGTACAAGTAGTCTCGGAACTTTGAAGTGAGGGCCCAGTGCAACGCCTTGAATTCCAGCTTGTGGATCGGGTAGTTCAACTCAGACGAAGATAGAGTGCGACTTGCATAAGCAATGACTCGTTCCTGGCCATCCTGCTGTTGGGCAAGCACCGCTCCCAAACCATCACGGGAAGCATCTGTCTGAAGAATAAATGGTTGCTTGTAGTCTGCATAGGCCAGTATTGGTGAGGACGTCAGCTTACCAATGAGTGTCTCGAAGGATATTTGGCACTCTGCCGACCAAACGAACGGTGGATCCTTACAACCTCGTTTACCTCCAGTCAACGTGAATAGGGGAGCTGCTACCTTCGAGTAATTTCGGACGAATCTCCTGTAGTATCCAGTGAGGCCTAGAAAACTGCGGACATCCTTCTTGGACCTAGGCACCGGCCACGCCTTGACGGCTGCAATCTTGTCTGGATCGGTGGAAATGCCCTCAGCCGACACAACATGCCCTAGATATTTGACGCTGCTCCGTAGTAGATGGCACTTAGACGGCTTCAACTTAAGCCCATGCTCCCGTAACCGTGTAAACACTTTGGATAGACGGCTGACATGCTCCTCTACCGTGGCACTAAATACGATGATGTCATCTAAGTACAGCAGCACACTGTTGAAATTCATGTCACTGAAAGCTGTAAACATTAACCTCTGGAAGCGTGGCGGGAGCATTCGTCCAACCCAAACGGCATTCTCGTAATTCGTAGAGTCCCATGGGTGAAATGAATGCCGTCTTTGCTGGTCCTTGGCGCGACTTTGACCTGGTGGTAGCCTGAGGTCAGATCAAGACAGGAAAAGTACTTGGCATGACAAAGTGCGCCCAGCGCCTCGTCGATTCTCGGAAGAGGATATGCATCTCGCACTGTTCTTGAGTTTAGCTTCCGATAGTCGACGACAGCCGGATGCTGCCGTCTTTCTTCCTAACAATTACTATGGGTGATGCAAAGGACTTTGGCTCGGTTTGATTACTCCAGACTTCTTGAGATCGTCTATGTGGTGTCGTACTTCATGATACTGCGAAGGAGGAATACGCCGGTATGGCAGCCTGAAAGGGGTTGGGTCTATCAAGGGAATCTCGTGCTCAATGGTCTGCGTAAACCCAAGATCCTGCTGATCCTTGAAAATATGTCTGCATTGCCTTGTAGAAGTTGCGTCATATGCTGTCTGTCTTCAGCTGAAAGAGAGCTAAGGTCGACATCAACACCTGTGTCATCGTGTGGACTTGTATTGGTGGAAGACTCGCAACATATAGCAGTAGGGGTTCCCTGTGTGCTCATGGGTGACTCGTCAGTGACGGAACTAAATTCGATGAAACCACTCGACCAACGACCAAGGTTGCTAACCTTGTATTTCGCCGTACCACGACATCATGTGCAGACAGATTGCAGACCCGGACAGGAACTCTTCCATTCCGGACTTCGACGAAGGTTTTGCCAACAGCCAGAGATTCTCCAAACGGTGCATCATCAGCATTCTCCACAAGTGCCTCGAGGGTCCTTCCTCGGATGTGCCTTGGTGCTTCTGTGGGATGTCTGCTTCCTTCCAGCCTTCACTACAATTGGTTTGCGGCCAGTGTATCTCAGCATGCCAAACTCACCATTTTTCTTCGCAAGGTTGTTGCCATCTGAGTTGATGCACTGCAGCGCTGAATACCATTCCTCGGATGCCTGCCGTACTTCTGAGAAATCTTCTCCCATACCGAGTATGGAGAGCATCACGGCTCGCCCGAATGACGTTGGTCCCTATCAGCCCTGGAACCTTGCGCGGAAATCTGTAGCTGGTACGATGAATACCGGTACCCTATGTACTCTGCGACCCAAGACATCTACATCTACAAGGATGACACCACTGTGAGGCACGGGTCGTCCCCCTGCTCCCTGAATGGTGATGCTAGTCTCCTTTGGTGTCTGCTCACGTAGGCGGGGATGGCTAGCCACGTACTGCCGGTTATGGTGCTCACCTGAGATCCCGTGTCCAGCAAGACAGGACACCTTTTCCCTGACACCATGATTTCTACGTCACTGACTGGCCCAACCAGTTCGCCGTTCTGGTCCTCGTCTGCCTGGGGTACTGCTTTTCTCGTGGGTGCTACATGTACTGAAGAAGAAGGGCTTGGAGAAAAACTAGAAAAACCCAATGACCGCCCGTCATCAGAGGGTTTCTCTAGTTTAACGGTGCTGATGGTGGTGCTTGTCGGACTTGTCGTGGCTGCGGACATCTACGGGCAAAGTGGCCAGGTTTGCCACAGTTGTAGCACGTCTGTGGTCGACCTTCACGCTCCTGTCGTCCTAGTGTGTTCACCTGGGCATTCTGCTCCAACCACTCTACACGCTGGCCTAGTTGCATCTGGTTCACCAGAACCTGATTTAGTGTGGTGTTTTGTTGCTCCAGCAGTTTGGCGACATCTGCTAGCTGCGGGTTGTTGCCTTGGTTGGTCATCTCTCGTTCAAGCTTGGTGGCTGGTGGTGGTGTCTGGCTCTTGGGAACGTCGGGTTTAGTGGGGACGTGTGCCATCAGCTGGTAATGCTGCTTCGTCTGCTCCTCCTGTTGGTGTCTCTCTTCGGCCACTACCCTCAGCTCGGCGCGGAGATCCTTAAACCTCATGGAGCGAGGTCGCATTGGCGCTAGCCTCTGCCTACAGCATTCGTCGTGCAGGCCCGCCATGAACTGCGTCGATAGGATGATGTCTCGACTGTCACCGAATAGATCATGACGGCCTTGCAGTCTTGCTTCTCCTCCATACGTCTCATCAGTGCCTCCAGAGCGATGGCATACTCGCTGGCTGATTCTCCTGATTTTGCACCGTGTATAAAATCGTGTCATAGGGGACGAAGCGGGGTTGTCTTCCCGAACTCCTCCAGCAGTTCCAAGAATGCTGCCTCTGCTGTCGCCCCAGAGGGCACCCTGCTCTCAAGGTTCAGCACCACGTCTCGGGCTCTCCCTCCTGTGTTCCGGACAACCTCGTGAAATTGTACACGCTCCGGGACACTTCCTTTCGCCCAACAGGTACCTCATGTCCCGCACCCAGTCTTCTACTCGGATGCTCTTCTCCCGGCCGGTGAAAGTGGAGACTCCCTTCACCTGGTGTGTAGTGATGGTTCTTGATGGATTCATCGCAGGGGGGTAGCTACTTCTGGGAATCGGGTCGAAATCGCTGAGCTGTTGTGGGGTCAGCTGGTGTGGTGGTGGGATGGCCGGGCCATGCGGAGTTGCCTTAGCTGGGTACGGTGTCAGCACGGGTGGAGTGTCCGGCATCGGTGGACTGGAAGTTCCTGCCATCGTGTAACATCAAAGTTTCCTATCCCAAATACTGTGTTGGTTGACCAGATTTGCCTTTGACTTTGACCAAAACAAGTAAAACGACCAGTTATCCTATCCCTACTCCAAAACAAAAATATCTAGCTAAGTTCCTAAAGAACAGTAATCCCTACCCGGATCTTCCACCAAAAAAAATGTAACCTGGTAAATTGGCACACTTGAAATAAATGATAAACAAAATCAGAAATAAAATGAAAGAAAACACTAACTACTCATGAAAAACCTGATAAAAACGGCAATGGGGAAACTCGCTTGAACAAAAAAATTACACTGTGGGGATTAACCAAGAAAAATTAACAAAGGATCGAATAGGGAGGAGTCGCGAGATAATTTTAAAAGAATGGAGACGATAGGAAACTGGTGTTTGGTTTCAACAAGAAAAAATAAAATAAAAATGTTTATTTTATTCAACAAAATTTGGAAATAAGTGCTTTAAATAAATTTAGTAGATAAAAACTCTGTACTGACTTGATAACCCAAAAAGCCTTGAAACCAATTTATGAAACCAACAAAATTTTGCTATAAACCAACCAAAAACCAAGTAAATAAATATTTAAAATATATATATATAAACTAAAACCAAAACTAAAAAAACTTAAACCTTAAACTTAAACCTTAAACCTAAACCTTAAACTTAAACCTAAACCTTAAACCAAAACCTTAAACCTAAACCTTAAACCAACACAGTATCCAAGAAAAGTCACAAATCTACTACACTCAAGCTTAAACAACCAAGTCCACTGCAGGTCTAGTCTTCAGGGCAGAACTTGGACACCAGTATTGTGTGTGTTAACTCATTGACTGCCAACCTGCTTACTGACCATGAGGCTCCAGGCATACCCACAGTGCATGGCCAAGGTCCTTTGTTTACCCATGGCATTACAGGGGTACACACAGTTCGATTTAAGAAATGGTAAGAAGGGGGTGCTACACCTATAATAATACACGTTATACAATAAAAAGACTAAGTAAAATTCACCACTACTACACTTGGGTCAGTGGACACTGTTTATTGCTCCATGCATGCAGGGAGGTCCTTGGCCATGTACATGTATCACAGATTAGAAACACATGTGTGCATACATGTCATGTGCTTGCTTTACTAATGAAGGATTTTGGAGGATTCAGGTTATGTGTAAGCAAATGTGCCTAGGGAGTTAGGAAGGATTCAGGTTATGCGTAAGCAAATGGGCCTAGGGAGTTAGGAAGGATTCAGGTTATGTGTAAGCAAATGTGCCTAGGGAGTTAGGAAGGATTCATGTTATGTGCAAGCAAATGTGCCTAGGGAGTTAGGAAGGATCCAGGTTATGTGTAAGCAAATGGGCCTAGGGAGTTAGGAAGGATTCAGGTTATGTGTAAGCAAATGTGCCTAGGGAGTTAGGAAGGATTCATGTTATGTGCAAGCAAATGTGCCTAGGGAGTTAGGAAGGATCCAGGTTATGTGTAAGCAAATGGGCCTAGGGAGTTAGGAAGGATTCAGGTTATGTGTAAGCAAATGGGCCTAGGGAGTTAGGAAGGATTCAGGTTATGTGTAAGCAAATGGGCCTAGGGAGTTAGGAAGGATTCAGGTTATGTGTAAGCAAATGGGCCTAGGGAGTTAGGAAGGATTCAGGTTATGTGTAAGCAAATGGGCCTAGGGAGTTAAAGAAAGATTGGTGAGAATAATCTTTTTGAATTCCCATTGTGTAAAATTGATTGATAGATATGCACCTCTAAAATGAATGATGCAAATGCGAAATTGTAAGGGATATCACAAAGATTTTTGTCAGAAACCGAAAGCCTGAATTCATAATTCTTAATTCGAACCATGGTAGCAAACCAGATTATCAAAATTGCTTGAATATGAATGCACAAATCTGAATGCTCTAGATCAATGGGCCAGAAAAACCTATACTAAAAATGAGGGCAAACATTAAACTGTGAAATGGTTCTTATATTTTTCATAATTTACAGATGATGCATTGGCAAGTAGATTCGCCCTCCTGCTAGCTGACATTACAACATCTCAAACCATGAGGAATAAGCCGGCAACAGGGTTCTCATAGGAGGTAGCTGACAGCCATCGTTAGTCCTGTGGGAGTTTGTGATCCCTGGAGAGTGAAACTAAAGATACTGGATACAGTGCATTGCCACATGATGGGTAAGTCAACTTTGTAGGATGCAATATTGGGCACTCCAAATTTGGTTTTCATATGGAATATTCCATCTTGCCATTGTTATTAAGAAAAATGTAATTTGTGTGAAAGTTTGTTCTTGAACATTTAACAAAAAACAACAAATCTTCAGAGGGGTTTGAACTCTTGTTGTGAACCCACTAAAGTATTTATTTGGTAATGCTTGCAAAGCTGCTATTAAACATATCCTTACAATCTTTGAATCAAAATATACATTAACCCTCCTATGCCCAGGCTGAAATTTTGCTCAGTAAGCACAGCACCCACAGACAGTCACTTGAGTATTTTTGGTTGCATTGCCAATTGGTACATGTAGGTCAAACCACAGAGTCACACAGAGCTGTGTATGTACTGTGGAGTGGTTTTGGTTTGACCTATCCTAACCACATGTCCTTGCATTTATTTGAGTGCACTGCACAAAGTCAATGGGTTAAGAGAGACATACAAATTTTGAGTGTCTTTGATTGTTAAACCTATAGAAGGGTTAATCA